>CM028687.1:2315015-2738252 GCA_016771965.1 Brassica carinata | reverse complement strand
ATCATTGTTCTCAGACCATGAATCATCTCGTGAGCTATTATGATGTTGTAAAAGCTCCTTGAGTTTCAGATATAATCTGCGGTAGAGTTAACTTGAGGCGTTCACAAAGTATTTTTGAGATGATCTTGTACTGCACAGAGCAGAGACTGATGGGCCTCATATCTTTCATCTGAGTTGGGTGCGTAATCTTCGGTATGAGACACAACTGAGTGTGGTTCCATCCAGGAGGAAGCGAGGAAGTTTCAAAGAAAAATCGGACTTCTCTCAAAACAGCAGGGCCTACAATGTACCAGAATTTCTGGTAAAAGATTCCGGAAAGACCATCTTCCGTAGGCTCACTACTTCCCTTGATACCAAAGGCTGCAAGCTTGATCTCGTCATCAGTAATCTCTCGAGTGAAGAGATTATTCATTTCTGTAGATACTCGAAGCCCTCATAGAGGCTTTCAAGGTCAAAGGGGTTGCTACTCTCAAAGAATTCTCTGAAGAAACCCACTGCAATATTTCCTTTTGCACCTTCTGAGAAATGTTCTACTCCAAAGTTATCCCGCAGCATCAGGATCCTGTTAAGGTTCTTCCTGCCTTTAACAGCGTTGTGAAAGAATCTTGTGTTCTTATCTCCTGATTTCAGCCACTGCTGCCAACTTTTCTTTCGCCAGTATCTCTCTTCGGACTGATACGCTTCAGCTAACTCAAGTTTGAGGCGCTTCATGGTCTGGAAGTTAGGAGATACTTTATTTATCTCATGTTCAAGCTCAGTATAGAGTTTTCCCATTTTGGACTTGGAGTTTAAATCACTGGTACGCTTCCATCGAGCAAGTTGCTTTCGACAGTTTGAGATGCGATTGAGAAGCGAAACATTCTCACCCCCTTGCAGCCATCCTTGCATGATCGTGTCTTCTACACCATCTTTCTCAAGAATACATTTGTCAAAATAAAACCTTCCTCTGTTTGTTTAACTTTCTTCGTACGAGAAACTAGTGAGAATCGGCCGATGATCTGAAGCATACATACTCAGGTATTCCGCTTGACACTTAGGGAAGAGGTTAAACCATTCGTCTTTACCAAAGGCTCGGTCCAGGCGGCACTGAATCCAGAAATGGTCACAACTTCCAGCCCACGACAAAGAGTTTCCGGTGCTTCGAATTTCTCTGATCTTGAAGTTTTCTGCCATAACACGAACGTCCCAGAATGTAAAAGCGTGTCTCTCGTTGCCTCCTACTTTCTCTGAGGGATCCATAAGTTCATTAAAGTCACCTACTAGTATCCAAGTTTCATCTCTCCTCAAACCAATATTAGAGAGATTATTCCAAACAAACTTCCTACGAGCATTCACCGGGTCGCCATAAAAAAACGACACAAAGAAGTTTAAGGTACCCGATTTCACCATGATGTCAATGATTCTTTTACTGTAAGACAGAATCACAACATCCTAACTTTTTTTTTCCACATGAGAGCCAGCCCATCACTTAATCCAATAGGCTCTACAGTGAAAACATTATCGTAACCCAACATATATTTCAAACCAGTAACATATATTTTCTTTTGCTTAGTTTCCATGAGAAAAAGATATTCGGAAAGTACACACGGCGTAGCTTCCGGAGATGTTGAACTGTTTCGGTGTTCTCCGCACCTTGACAGTTCCAGCTCAATATACTCATTGGGATGGCAGCGGCTTCAAACTTGAAGCCACCGTATGTTCTGGTTTTGAGTAAGATTATTTTGTTGGGGCGCTTTCTTCAATCTCTGCTTTACGCTTGCTAGTTCCTTCTGTCTCGTCGTCGAGAAGCTTTGCTGAAACAGGACCTGTGTTTAATTTCTGAGAAGTACAGCCTCTTCTTTTCCACGAAGGAGGTCTATTGCGAGGCTTTTTTAGCTGACTAGAAGTCCCAGACACAGGGGCGTTAGATGTACCCACTGTGAAACCGGTAGAACAACCAGCAGCCTTTGAGAAAGAAGAACTTTGATCGGATGATTCGCTTGAGGTTGGCCTAGCCGAATGGGTTTGTCGAGCACCTCCAAGACTTACACTCTGAAGGCGCTCACTGCCTTCCTTGTAACCAAAGACAAAGCTGAGGTCTTTGTTGAGATCATGAGTGATGGATGAAATGGAATTGGCTTCTTTTAATTTGTTTTCCTCGATTCCTATCTCAACTCTCTTGATACGAGCTGTTCTCTCGCCTTCATTAGGATGAGAGATGTACAGGAGAGCCATTTTCCTTTCTTCTGTAGAGAGTTCTGGGAACATTGTGAGGAAACCCGGTGGTCCGTCTGTAGCGTTCATGATGAGAGGGGCCTTATCACCTTGACGTGAGCTTTCTCCTCGATTACCCACGTCTGTGGGACAGGGGCCGGTTTCTTGTAGTTTTTCTTGAGCATCAGACATTGTGGTTTTTCATGAGTGAGTTGAAAGCAATGGAAGCACTTCTTCCTGATTTTCTCATACTCATAAGATATCATAACCGGGTCTGCATCCTTAATGTTCTGCACTTTTTCGTCTCTAGCAGGTTTAGAGATGTTGATGAGAACTTTCACACGGATATAATCTGATCTCTGTGAGACTTTGGGATCATAAGATATCTCCCTAACTTTACCAATGGCTTTTGTGAACTCCTCCATGGTCTTTATCGTGTGGTAATTATGAGGGATGTTCCGGATACGGATCCAAACCTCAAACTTAGTAAGAAAGTTTGGGGGAGGAGAGGCTGTTCATCGCTCCAAGAGAATCGTCCACTGACTGAAAGTCCAAGGCCGGTCATTGAGAACCGTTAAGAGGTCTCTTCTCGTTCGAAGATGAATTGGAACTTGTCACGAGACAGAGCTATGCCTCTTACCTGATTGTAGACTCTCCAGTGATAAAGCATGTCTGTGATCATTGTAGACATAGATTGGCAATCCGGATTGAGGAGTCTTCTAAGAATGCTCAGAGAGTTCTGTTCAAAAACCCTGTGGGAAGAAAAGGAGGAAAAAGAAGAAGACGTTAGAAGTAGGAGCCAGGAGGTGCCGGAGCGCCCCCGCCGCCGTCGCTGTTCTCCAGATCCGCGATGATTTGTGGACAGAAATCTTGTTGAGATTGCCGGCGATATCACTGATGAGGTTAAAGTGCGTCTCGAAGCACTGGTGTTCCCTCATCTCCTCCCGCTGTTTCACCAACCTTTTCCTTGAGACTCGGCAACAACGGCGTCTGTTTATGCATCTTGTGAACAAGGAAAACCATTCCGAGTTTGCGCTCCTCTCATCATCATCATCTCCGAATCATCCTGACTCAGACAAGAGGGCCGTGGTCTCTGTACTCAAACGAGATCTAAACATCCTCGGGATGATGGGAGGCGAGTTCGTGAGTGCTCTCCATGGCCTGCTCTGTGTCAGAGTCCAGGGAAGATTGCTTATCTGTAACCTCACCACCAAGCAGCTCGTGGAGTTGCCCACCATAAGATGGAGACTAGTTTTGCCTGAACCTAATGATAACAACGTGTGGGACTATTTTTGCCACGACCCTGTTCACGATGAGTACAAAGCGCTCAACATAGTTTGGGAGGAGAGCAAGAGTGGAGAAGGGAAAGTTGTTAGATCCGAGCATCATGTATTGGTACTTGGTCCTGGAGTTTCATGGAGACGCATTCAAAGCAGCAGCGGCAGCTCCATTCCTCCTCATCGCCCTTGCTCACAAGGTATCTCCATCAACTGTGTTTTGTATTATGGAGCTTGTATTGATAACAATACATCTGTGGTTATGAGTTTTGATTTGAGGTCAGAAGAGTTCACTTTGATCAAGTTACCTCTTGACGTCATGACCTCTAATACCCCAAATCTCATGAACTACGGAGGGAAAATAGCTGTTTATGAATACTCCGAATCGCATCTTGCAACTAATGGTACCGTGGACCTCTGGACGTTGGAGGATGGTGGGAAAAGTATCTGGTCAAACAAGATGTCACTAGTTTTGCCGGTTTCGCAAATGAGTTTCGCTAGTCACAATCACCTGAAGATGCAATCCACTACTCGCAGCGGTGAGGTTAGGTTGGGAAAGGCAACGATCGTGTTTAATCAACATGTTTTCTTTGTCACCTATGATTTCGAGAGGAATAAGATAACCTCAAGGTTTAAGTTAAAGCCATTATATGCCAGTATTGGGACTTGCTTGCGGACGAATTTTTGGGATGATACCGAGAGCATTATGTATTTGGAAACCTGAAAAACTTTAATATGACAGTTTGGCCATATGTTTTTTTTTTTAATATATATATATTGTTCTACGTTTTGCTTTTTTTAAAGATTGATGTTTTTTATGAGTTTGATGCCACAAGGTAAACATTCCCTCTCAGGTTCCAAAATGATGATTCAATTGGTTATAATTGTCTAGGTCATGAGTTGTTTATGGCACAAACTAAAAAGGTTTTTCAGATAAACTCATTTCACTTGGCACTAGTTTATGAAGGAGGTGGTGATGTTTACAGTTTCTTTTGTCCAAGTCAGCAAAAAATGAAAATTTACATGCTGACCAAAGGGCTGGTGACAACCAAAGTGCTTTGATCCCGATCTTGTGGATGCTGTTGCTTTTGCACTTGTTTCACTTTGTTTGTTATTCTTCCTATTTTTTATATGCCACTATGTTTTATGCATACGTTGATCAGTTGAAGGGTCCCCTTAAAACATTAAACAACAATATTTGACCTAACCAATGTAGGACGATGCAACATATAATCAATAGTTTCTTGCCTGAGTGTGGACTGGTCTGTAACCTAGATTTTATGTCCCGTGTCGTTTGGATTTCAAATGCACTCTGGCTGAAATTGTTGATGCCCAAGACCAAATCAAGCTGTTCTTGGGATCAAGTAGAGCTACTAATCGAAGTTAGTCAACTTGAATGCTCTCATGACTCATGCTATTATACCCAGTAAACATCTGAATGTCTTAGCAACCCCTTTACCAGATTGAATAATCTTGTGGAGTTGTTTACAGTCCTCATCTTGAAAACAAAGAACACAGAGGAAGGCTTTGAAGGATACGTGCTGCCCACAACACGTCTCTGGGAAATCCTTGAACAATTCTCTTCGGTGAAATCGTTGAAGAATATCACACATCAAAAATCTCCAAAAAAAATATTTTAAAAACAAAAAGTGAAATCTCAAATCTAGTAACGTTGTTGTTTGATCATTTGAACCTCAACAATGATTTTGTTCCGCACCTGCAAATCATCTCATCCACAACTACATACATATACTAAACATCCGTTTATATGTTTTTATACATCGTTAATATATGTAGTTTAGTTAAGTTTTGTCATCTAGGTTGGGACCTCTTAGGACTGTAAGACGGTTTCAATGGTAATATAAAAGACACCAATATTGCCTAAAGAAGATACCAATAATCTTTAAAAATTGTGAAACAATTGTTACGTAAAATATGCAAATGATCCCATTCGATTATCTAAATAATTCTGATATATCTTTTGTCAGAAACAAGAAAAACTTTAAATCTTTCTTCCATTGCATAATATGCTTAGTTTGTGGTTTGATTATGGATTTCATTAATATGATTCACATAATATACTATGTGTGATATACACATACTTTTAATGACATACACTCACAAACCTAAACAATAGCTTATATAAATCTCTCTACAGTGATCAGTCGATTATCATCGTCGTTTCATCCATATCTTTTTGCTGTAGCTCCAAGTTCATCATTTCATTGGACCAGGTATATATCATTTCCTTTCTAATTTTTTTGTTTGGATCTCGTATGTTTGATTGATTAGATTGATTAATAACATTTCTTCATTTTCACATATATCTTTTTGGATTTCGTTTGTAGATTTAGATTTGCGTTTGTCTTTGTTGATGTATATCAGTTTTGATCTCTCTTTTTGTGTCATTAAAATATGTAGTTTAGTTTAGCTTTTGCTGTCTAGGTTGGTATCTCTTAAGACTGTAAGATGGGTTTTAGGTCCTCCAAAGCTAATTCAGTGGTAACATAAAAGATATCCGTATTGTTTAAACAAGATTAGCAATCTTCAAAATTTGTGCAATAACTTTTTACGTAAAATATGCATATCCCATTTGGTTATCTAAATAAATCTGATATGTCTATTGTTGGTAAGAAAAATTACTTTAGATCTTCAAAATTTGTGCAATAACTTTTTACGTAAAATATGCATATCCCAACGGCGTCGCCTGCAGCACGTCTCTGCGAGATCAAGGGGCATTTATCCTCCGTGAATCCCTTGAACAACCGCAAACCATCATCAAAATCTCCACAAATGTTTTGAAAAAAAAAAAAGCAAAAATATTAGATCCCAAACCGTGAATTTCTGCTTGATCAGCTCTACTTCAGCACTGATTTCGATTTGAGCCTGCTGATAAGCGTCGACGTTGAGTACATCCATTATCGATTCTCTGGGGTTTTGTTTTTCGCCTCTGGGTTTATGTGTGAGTTTTTCTCTGTAGCTTTTCTTTTCTCTCACTTTCTCTCACCCCCGCCAAATATAAAGCAAAAGAAAATAAAAAAATTAAAACTACCTGCCGTTTCTATTCCTAAAAACGGCATGTAGTTTGGTTGCTGCCACATACAAGTAATAACCAATGCATCTTCCTGTTTGGTATTTGATTGAATATCGTTCTTGTTTTCTCTGGGTTAATTGGAAATGCCAAATCAAGTTTAGTATTGTAAAACCATTTTGCTTTCTTAACCTTGTTTTACCATCATTTCTGTCTCTCTTCTGCACGATTTTATAAAATCCCTGCCTCATTTCGTTTACAAAACATGGAGTAAAGAACTATCAGTATATTTGTGTTGAATGTTGATGGAAATCACATGAAAAGAAAAACTGATCTATGTTTGTTAAATGACATGGATAAAGTGATCAAATCATGTAACAAAACCAGGCGTATGTTTTATCTCATTTGCGTGATTACTACACAACTGTCACAATGTCAGCACCATACAATGGCCACTTTTCTAAGAAACGAGAGGGGTCAAATTGCCTCGGAGAAACGTAGATCAGCAGGGCCAGGTCCCAGTATTCCTTTTTGCTCACTAATCTTCCCTAATCCTTGTGATGAATCTTCTGAAGGTGCCCTTGGTTCAGTGACCATCGGAAATTCTCTCTGTAAATACAATGCACAGGGAGCTTTAAGACTGAAGCAATTTTTGTTTTACAAACTAAATATGGATTTCTAAAGATAACGTCTATACTAAAGCCAATACCCATGCTCTTGTCTCAACTGGAAGGGAAGTTCAAAGTAGTGTATACAATAAGATAAGACAAGAGAAAGACGCTTACCTCATCATTAATCATTAAAACTGTCAAAAGGTATTGGAGTCCTTAGAGGAGGTTCAAGGTCTGGGTCAGGCTTCTGAAATATGAATGTTGCATAGAGCCCTTCGCGAAAAAGGGTAGATAAGTAGTAGCAGAGTATCAAAAGTGGAGACGAGATAAGATAAAATGGCATAAGATGATGATGATGATGATGATGAAAAGGTTACCTAACAAATCAAATGCACGTGGAAGAAGTTTTCCCCTAGGGTCGACAAAGTTCGGGCCAGCATTCATCATCAGGCTTGCAAATTGAGCTCTGACAAAGAAGAGTTAAAAAGCATCAGAAATGTAATTCAACTTTAGAGGGAAGCAACTACAATATAGTAACGCTCGTGATATGCTGAGATTGAGAATATGCAAGCATTGTAAGACTTTCAAACCTGTTATCATCATAGAAATCTGTTAAGCTCTGAATCTCCACATATTCAAGGCCAGCTTCCCAAGCTAACCTGAAAAAGAAACACAAGCAAACACAAAAGTTAGAGAACCGGTATACAGATGGACGTCACTTGTAGATCAACTAAAAGCAATATGACAAAGTAGGATTGCAATGGGAATCTATTTTAGCCTAAAGAGCTTAAATATATATATATATATCTATATATATACAACCTCCAAAGTCAACAAGTACCACACTGTTGATAATGATATGGTAATGCCATATTGCAGGAGAATCCACCTGATTAAGCTAGGGAAGTGAACCAAAGCAATGGTCTTCAGGAGGGTTGTCACCAGAGAATTTCAGCTGATACCTCTTTCCAAAAAGCGGAAACCTGAGTAGAAAAATACCAAACAATCTCTAATTTCGAAAATGATTCTGTTTTTCTCAGAGTAAAAAAAAAAACAGCTCACTTTTCTTCCTCGACTTCGAAAGTGATCATGTTACTTTCTGACCGAATGTAGTTGGGAAAAACATTAGGCTTTGTCCCTCCGCTCCTATTGTGGTACGCTTCCACATTCTTCTGATACTTCGCCCTGTTTTACCATAACGTTAAGAAGCGCAGTATAAATCAAATCAACTGAACAAAATAAATATATAGACAGTCAAATGATGAACTGAAAATATTAGTATCAATTGGCAGGAGACAATCAGAAAATTATATATTGAAGTGATCTAAAAACAGTCTCATCCAATTCAGGCACCCAGAAAACAAGAAGACACCCATGCAATCAATCGAGATGCTTTCTTGTGTAACTTTTCATTCTAAACATCATTCGATATTACACAACAAACTTGTGATAGATTTCATACACCAGAACTCAAGGAACTCAGCACCAGCACATGGAAAGCTATATTTTAATGCTTTCATACCATATAGTAGAAGAGTCAGGAGTGATTCCGAAAAAGTAACCACCCGGTTTCAGTAAACTTGCAACATTACTTAAGAGTCTTCTCGCTCGCACTCTCCTCGGTCTCAAAGCATAACTAAAAGCAAGAGCATTTGCTAAAGATGTTACAACTTGTCACGTTCTTGATAATGTTACAAGTCCATAAGTAAAAAAGAAAAAGCAAAACCTGCAGATGGCGCCAACAGGAAACTAAATCAACCTCCCCCACTATCTTCTCTACCTTGATTTCAAGATCTTCCTGTTACACACCACAAGAATCAAAAAAGAACTAACAAGTGTGCTCCACATTAGCATAAGAAGGTAAGATGATGTATCTAATCGTTAAAGTTTGCAAACCCCATTAGTACTCTTTGAGGAAGACGTAGTTGCAATACCGATTCCGATGTAGTGGCCGATTAGGGAAGCTTCCCACTTGTCGGGGTCGGGAGCTTCGCCGCAGTACAACTCGCAAACCTAGACAACGCAGAGAGAGAGAGAGAGAGAGAGAGAGAGAGAGAGAGAGAGAGAGAGAGAGAGAGAGAGAGAGAGAGAGAGAGAGAGATAGATAAAAGGATGAGACTTTTGTAAAGGGATTGTGGTCGAAGAGGGAGAGAAGGATTTCGTTTTGTTACAGCGGTGTAAGGATGTGCGAAGATTTTGGTTATGGCCGTTTTCGCGAAATCGAAGAGGCGGCGGTGACTCTGCTGGGGTTCGAACCCGGGATGATGATGATGCCGCTCATTTCTTTTTTCTCCGGCAGCAAAATTTTCAAAATTACATATTTGGAACTCAGTTTTCTTTTAACTCATTACATAAAAATATTTGCATTAAAACTTTTGAATCTCATTTAAGTGTGAAAAAAAAAATCTCATTTATGATATACATTTTTTTACCAACTGATTTATTATTTTTCTATAAATTAAAACACATACAATCAGGGGATAGGCATTTTACCCGATAGCCGAACCCGTATCCGGAACAACCCGAAATATCCGAATCGAAATAGCTAAATATCCGAACGGATATTGATTTATGAGAGATTGGATATCCGAACCCGAAATGATAATATCTGAACTCAAAATGGATATCCGAAGATAACCAAACATATCTTTATTTACCTTTATATTTCTAGTTTTTTTTTTTTTGACAATACCCTTATATTTCTAGTTTACATCTCCCATTTTATTTAAAATAATTACATTGGTATTACATACATTTTAATATCATATAATATACATATAATAATTGATAAAATGATTTGATACTCACTTAAAATGCATGTCAAGATTTTTGTTTCATGTATCAACAAAAATAACATCCAAATTCTAAAAACAATAGCCAAATTAATGTCTATTTATTTTTGAAATATTACTTCCAAATCTATTAATCATTCAATCTCTTTTGGAACTCAGCTTTCATTTAACTCATTACATAAAAATATTTGCATTAAAACTTTTGAATCTCATTTCAGTGCGAAAAAAAATCTCATTTATGTTTCTTTTTTTTGCTGATATACATTTTTTTACCAACTGATTTATTGTCTATTATAATAAAGGAGACTTGTGTTCTCTTCGCAGTCTTCCACATCATCAAGGACATATGGAGATTTTTTGCCACTTGGCATCTCTAAAATAAGCGATTCTAAATTTTTTTTTTTGTGTTTCATTCAAGGGCTCGATATTAAGTTTTTTGTTCAACGCCGTTTCATTCAATATGAGAAGTAGTCGCAAAGGATACAAAATCCAAAAGGAAAAAATCAAAATAGAAAGCTGAGCACCAGTAGGTGACAGAGAAAAGATATGAAGAAGATAAAGCTAGAATCATGGAGATTTCATGAGGCTGATTCTCTAACCAGAAGGGTTGAGAGACATTGTGGACCATTAGCTGCTACGTAGGAGTGGGATCTGTTGTCTATGGAGACGCTAGTTGGAATCTCCCTACTGTTGTGTTTTCCGTAGGGGAGGCAAATCTTAAGCACCACGAGTCAATGTTTGAGAGGAGGATGTGTATAGTTCCCGGGATATCATGATGCTCTTGATAGCGTGTTGGTGACTGAAGAACGTCTCTGAGCTCTACTGACAAGACTTCAAAGATGAGTTTTGTTCTTTGAAGGTTGTGCATGCTTTCAACGGCCCAATAGAGGCTAAGGATATCAGCATGAAGAGGTGAGACTACATTGGAATAGGCTCTGCGACTACGAAGCAAAGGTGTTCCATTGTGGTCTCTTAGGATCCAAGCAGCTCCACCCATGCTCGTTCGTCGAAGCCATGAAGAAGCAATGTTACATTTGACGGCGTTAGTCTCAGGCTTTTTCCAGGATATGTCCGAGTTCCTTTGCAGCGGAGGGTTATCTTGCTGGGTAGGGAAATTAACATTAAACCAGAGGTCCGTCTCTTCTCTAGCTCTTTCCAGAATGGAGTGGGAAGACGTGCTCGTTTGCTCAGAAAGGAGAGAGTTTCTGGCTTTCCATATATGCCAAAGTACCCAATGGAAGGATCTCATATTTTCCGTGTCTGCAGACCTAGCTTTAGAGATTTTCATCAAGAAGTGCAGATTGAGGAACACTGAGTTTTGGGACCAACCTTGCGGGGGAAGTAAGAGGCCATGAGAAGACCAAACTTCTTGAGCCAGCAGACAGGTGAAGAGCACATGCATATGGTCTCAGAGTAGTGTCCACAAAAGACGCATCTCGAGTTAACGTTTATACCTCTTGATCTGATAGGCTCGTTAGAAGCTAGAGCTCCGGATAATATGCGCCAAAGAAAGTGACGAATTTTTGGAGACGTCTTTGTCTTCCAGATATCTCGCCAGAGCTGTTGCTCAATGGGTGGAAGAGTGGTTGTCTCAAGGGATTGGAGATCTCTTATGGTCTCAAGGAGACGATAGCCACTTTGCGAGGTATAGGAGGCAAAACCAGTGAAAGCCCATCTCAGTCTATCTTCGTGCATGGGTCTAGGTCTGATAGCAAGGATCTTAGGGATATCTTGAGGCGCAAAGGGGCTGTTAACCAGATGTACATTCCAGAAACTAGTACCTCGATGAGTAGATCCTCAACTTTAAGAGCCAAGTTGATCTTGTTAGTCAGGTGGTACTGTGGGGGGGGGGTCTAGGAAAGGAATCGACTATCCAGTTAGTAAACCAGACATTTGGGGATTTTCCATCACCTATAGAAGTTACCAGACCTTGTTTCATCAAGTCTCTACCGTGTAGTATGCTTCTCCACGCGTAAAAAGGTCTAGTGCCCACACTGCAGTCTACGAAGGAGGAGCACATAGCAGAAGACTATCGTCAGTTTGATCTCAGTGCTTTCCTCAGTAGGTGCTTTACATAGCACAAGACTATCGTCAGCAAAGAGGAGATGACGCACAGAGGTCCATCGGTAGATAGTAGAATGCCAGTGAGCTTACCAGAAGCTTCAGCTCGATGGAGAGAATGCACAAGAGCTTCTGCGCACATGATGAAGAGAAACGGTGAGAGCGGATCACCCTGACGGATTCCTCTTTCAGGACGTATGAAGCCATGGGATTTCCCATTTAGAAGGACCGAGTAAGAGACTGAGGAGACACATGACATGATTTAGCTGATCCATTTACATTCAAAGCGCATGCGCTCCATCAAGGTTTCGAGGAAAGACCATTCGACATGATCAAAAGCTTTTGACAGGTCAGTTTTTTTGGCCATGAACTCGTCTGAGGTCTTTTCATTGGTTCTCAGACCATGAATCATCTCGTAAGCTATTATGATGTTGTCTGTGATCGATCGTCCAGCGACAAAAGCTCCTTGAGTTTCGGATATAATATACGGTAGAGTTAACTTAAGGCGTTCACAGAGTATTTTTGAGATGATCTTGTACTGCACTGAACAGAGACTGATGGGCCGCATATCTTTCATCTGAGTTGGGTGCGTGATCTTTGGTATAGACACAACTGAGTGTGGTTCCATCCGGGAGAAAGCGAGGAAGTTTCAAAGAAAAATCGGACTTCTCTCAAAACAGCAGGGCCTACAATGTACCAGAATTTCTGGTAAAAGATTCCGGAAAGACCATCTTCCCCAGGCGTGCTACTTCCCTTGATACCAAAGGCTGCAAGCTTGATCTTGTCATCAGTAATCTCTCGAGAGAGGAGAGAATTCATTTCTGTAAATACTCTGTTCTCGAATCCCTCATAGAGGCTTTCAAGGTCAAAGGGGTTGCTACTCTCAAAGAGTTCTCTGAAGAAATCCACTGCAATATTTCCTTTTGCACCTTCTGAGAAATGTTCTACTCCAAGGTTATCCAGCAGCATCAGGATACTGTTAAGGTTCTTCCTGCCTTTAACAGCGTTGTGAAAGAATCTTGTGTTCTTGTCTCCTGATTTTAGCCACTGCTGCCAACTTTTCTTTCTCAAGTATCTCTCTTCGGAGTGATACGCTTCAGCTAACTCAAGTTTTAGGCGCTTCATGGTCTGGAAGTTAGGAGATACTTTATTTATCTCATGTTCAAGCTCAGTATAGAGTTTTTTCCATTTTGGACTTGGATTTTAAATCACTGGTACGCTTCCATCGAGCAAGTTGCTTTCGACAGTTTGAGATGCGATTGAGAAGCAAAACATTCTCACCCCCTTGCAGCCATCCTTGCATGATCGTGTCTTCTACACCATCTTTCTCAAGAATACATTTGTCAAAATAAAACCTTCCTCTGTTTGTTTAACTTTCTTCGTACGAGAAACTAGTGAGAATCGGCCGATGATCTGAAGCATACATACTCAGGTATTCCGCTTGACACTTAGGGAAGAGGTTAAACCATTCGTCTTTACCAAAGGCTCGGTCCAGGCGGCACTGAATCCAGACATGGTCACGACTTCCAGCCCACGACAAAGAATTTCCGGTTCTTCGAATTTCTCTGATCTTACAGTTTTCTGCCATAACACGAAAGTCCCAGAATGTAGAAGCGTGTCTCTCGTTGCCTCCTACTTTCTCTGAGGGATCCATAAGTTCATTAAAGTCACCTACTAGTATCCAAGTTTCATCTCTCCTCAAACCAATATTAGAGAGATTATTCCAAACAAACTTCTTACGAGCATTCACTGGGTCGCCATAAACAAACGACACAAAGAAGTTTAAGGTAGCCGATTTCACCATGATGTCAATGATTCTTTTACTGTAAGACAGAATCACAACATCCAAACTTTTTTTTTCCACATGAGAGCCAGCCCATCACTTAATCCAATAGGCTCTACAGTGAAAACATTATCATAGATTGGCAATCGGGTTGAGGAGTCTTCCAAAAATGCTTAAAGAGTTCTGTTCAAAAATCCTGTGGGGAACATTGATGAAACCTCTCTCAGTTTTTTTGTTATGGGTGGATCAACAAACTCCGATCGATGTCTGTCTTTACTTTTAGTTCTACCGCTATAGTTTTGCTTTTGGTCAAGAAACACTTTGTTTTTTGTTTGTTTTCGGTAAAATAAATTCTTTTGTTTGTCTATTGTTCATCGTTAATGATTTAGCGTGGAGAAAGAGAAATCAATATAAAAGTATTAATTTATAATCTGTCCGTATTAAAATTACAGGCAAAAAGCTAACGAAACTAAATGGTGAGAAGTACAAAAGCATTCTCGGCGAACCATTACACTTTCATATCTACAGTATACAAATTTGATGCGTATGAAAAGCGTAGATATAAGGAAAGAAAAAGAGAGTTGTACTAAATTGATTTCTCACAAACAAAAACAATTTATCTCTTGAACTAGGATATGACCCGCGCCTTGCGCGGAGTGAAAGGAATAATAAATAGTTTTACGTTGATAATATTTAATATATATAAATATAGTATGGAGGCGTAAAATATGATAAAAGTTGTAAAAAGGAGAACACAAAAATATGCATTAGAGAATACAAATAATCCACATCATATTTTATAGTATGGGTTTGGGTTTGTATAAAATAAAAGAATCTATATAAAGTTTGAAATAGGGCTTTCACTTAAAAATAAAACAGACGTATTTTGATTATTAGTTTGGGGTTAGGATATTGGACGGCCCATTGGCGTGTCCATTAGTCAATAAAACAGGAGATGTTAACTGTTATCCTAAAATTTATATAAAATTAGTTGCAAATATATGAAAAAAAAAGGATTTAGTCTATAGAATTATTGTTTTCATAATATAAGTGCTGAATAATATAAATAAACATAACTTAGACAATAAAATTCGAAAATAATAAAGCAACAAAGGAGAAGAAAACTATTTAAAATCAGTAAAAAACAACAGAATCGCCGCTTGATGAAATTAAAACCCATTGTCTACAATCCTATAAAGGGGAAAAACAAAGTTTATTAGCATAAATATTAACATATTTAATTAACAAATTAAGTAAATTAACTATAATACCTCTTTAAAAGCATCGATTGAACATCCTTTGGTTCAAAACAACTTTTGAAAATCCATCAATGTTAGTAAGCTTTTGAATCGACCTTGTCAAAAAATACAAAATGTTAGATAACTAAGAGAGTATATATAAGGTTGAAAATTTCATTTTTACAATAATTACTATACATTGCCATCTTCCGATTAATTTTCCAAAATGTAAAACACAGTACAACATTGGTCATATAATTAAATATTTTATTTAAATTAAAAAATCAGTGTAAAATAAGTTAAACTTTGGGTTAAATAAAAAATCATATTACAGGTTAAAATTATTTAGAGTCTTCTAAAATTTAGTCATATTTAAAATAACAAAAATAAGAAATACAATTAAATTTAAGATAAATTTCATAAAAGTTAAAATATATAATTTATCAAAAATCACAATTTTTATTACGTAAAATAATTTTTCCAACAAAAATATATCCCATTTTTAAGGACTGGTCAAAATCTAGTATTCCTAATAATACCATTAGATCCTCTTCCATAATTGAGTCAAAACTTACGTGTATACATTTATTCTTGATACACAATGCAAAATCCGTCCAAGGGAATTAACACATTAATTCCTTTAATGATAGTAAGTATTGATTCAGAGGATCACAATTTTGCATTGCAGATCAATAATATTCCCATAATTTTAATAAAACATCCATAACGAATCAATCAATAATAAAGGCATGCCAAATTAGGACAGAGTAATATACCGAAATAATATATTATTGGTTATTATGGAAAAATTTTAATGATCGATCGTGTGATTTGTCAATCAATATTTATGAGTTCCATATTACAATTTTTAAGGAAACCGTCAGTCATATTACATATTTTTCCAGCAAACCGTCAATCAATTACCGTAAATCATATACAAACCACACGGAATATATTTGAATCAGTGAGAAAACGGTTTCACTTACATATTTATTGGAAGTTTAAGTTGAAATACTATGGCAATATAATATAAGACCATGCAGTAAATAATAGTAGTACCAATGGCAATTTATGTAATATTTCTAGTATATTAAGGCTAATTTTATATGAAGCCCGAGGCTTATGAAGAGGACATCATACATAATGCAACATTGTAATATATTTACTCTTTTAAGGTTATTCTCTTTTTTTGATTCTGGATTAATAATAAGGGGATACTGAAAAAGTGAACCGCTAGAAAAAAACGGAAAATATCATATTATAGAATAGAGTATGTGATTCCTTGAGATCCTAGAAAAGTGAGTTGGCTTACAAGTACATATACCTTCTTTTTTTCTTTCTTTTAATCTCAGTTAGGGTTGTGTCAGAGTAGATCTGTCCGAAACAACTATGGGGTTGTCTTTCCGTCTGACCGCCGTGAAAGAGCTGAAGAAAAGGAGGAAAAAGAAGAAGACGTTAGAAGTAGGAGCCAGGAGGTGCCGGAGCGCCCCCGCCGCCGTCGCTGTTCTCCAGATCCCCGATGATTTGTGGACAGAAATCTTGTTGAGATTGCCGGCGATATCACTGATGTGATGAGGTTAAAGTGCGTCTCGAAGCACTGGTGTTCCCTCATCTCCTTCCGCTGTTTCACTAACCTTTTCCTTGAGACTCGACAACAACGGCGTCTGTTTATGCATCTTGTGAACAAGGAAAACCATTCCGAGTTTGCGCTCCTCTCATCATCATCATCTCCGAATCATCCTGACTCAGACAAGAGGGCCATGGTCTCTGTACTCAAACGAGATCTAAACATCCCCGGGATGATGGGAGGCGAGTTCGTGAGTGCTCTCCGTGGCCTGCTCTGTGTCAGAGTCCAGGGAAGATTGCTTATCTGTAACCTCACCACCAAGCAGCTCGTGGAGTTGCCCACCATAAGAAGGAGACTAGTTTTGCCTGAACCTAATGATAACAACGTGTGGGACTATTTTTGCCACGACCCTGTTCACGATGAGTACAAAGCGCTTAACATAGTTTGGGAGGAGAGCAAGAGTGGAGAAGGGAAAGTTGTTAGATCCGAGCATCATGTATTGGTACTTGGTCCTGGAGTTTCATGGAGACGCATTCAAAGCAGCAGCGGCAGCTCCATTCCTCCTCCTCATCGCCCTTGCTCACAAGGTAAGTCCATCAACGGTGTTTTGTATTATGGAGCTTGTATTGATAACAATACATCTGTGGTTATGAGTTTTGATTTGAGGTCAGAAGAGTTCACTTTGATCAAGTTACCTCTTGACGTCATGACCTCTAATAGCCCAAATCTCATGAACTACGGAGGGAAAATAGCTGTTTATGAATACTCCGAATCGCTTCTTGCAACTAATGGTACCGTGGACCTCTGGACGTTGGAGGATGGTGGAAAAAGTATCTGGTCAAACAAGATGTCACTAGTTTTGCCGGTTTCGCAAATGAGTTTCGCTAGTTACAATCACCTGAAGATGCAATCCACTACTCGCAGCGGTGAGGTTAGGTTGGCAAAGTCAACGTTCGTGTTTAATCAACATGTTTTCTTTGTCACCTATGATTTCGAGAGGAATAAGATAACCTCAAGGTTTAAGTTAAAGCCATCATATGCCAGTATTGGGACTTGCTTGCGGACGAATTTTTGGGATGATACCGAGAGCATTATGTATTTGGAAACCTGAAAAACTTTAATATGACAGTTTGGCCATATGTTTTTTTTTAATATATATATTGTTCTACGTTTTGCTTTTTTTTTTTAAGATAGATGTTTTTTTTTGGACAAAAAATATAGATGTTTTTTATGAGTTTGATGCCACGAGGTAAATATTAGGGTTGGGCAAAAAATCCGAATCCGAAGAACCGAACCGAACCCGATCCGAAAAAGTAGCACCGAATCCGAACCGAAATTGATTAAATATCCGAACGGATTCAAAATTTTGGTATTTAAAGAACCGAATCCGATCCGAACCGAAGTATTTCGGGTACCCGAATATATCCGAAATAGATTTATATACCTAAATATATTAATTATATTTATATATAATGTATATTAAAAACATCCAAATTATAAAAGATATTTTTAAGTTTTCCAAAATACTTAAAAATATATACAAATAGTCAAAAGTAAATGTATAAAATAGCTAAAATATACTCAAAACACCAAAAATATATAAATATTTATTGATTTTCTATCCAAATATTTAAAGAAAATCAATTTAAATGTTAAGTTTAGGTATTTTGACATATGTTATTCAATTTTATATGTAATATATTATTTTGTTTATAGATTTTTAAAAAAATAAAGTATATAATAAATTTTAAAATTTTTAAAATAATTTAAATGGGTTATCCGAACCCGAACCGAACCCGCAAAGATCCGAACCGAACCCGAACCGAAATTTAAAAATACCCGAATGGAGCTGAATTTTTTTACCCCAAAAACCCGAAACCAGAATAGACCCGAACCGAACCCAAATGGGTACCCGAACGTCCACCCCTAGTAAATATTCCCTCTCAGGTTCCAAAATGATGATTCAATTGTTATAATTGTCTAGGTCATGAGTTGCTTATGGCACAAACTAAAAAGGTTTTTCAGATAAACTCATTTCACTTGGCACTAGTTTATGAAGGAGGTGGTGATGTTTACAGTTTCTTTTGTCCAAGTCAGCAAAAAATGAAAATTTACATGCTGACCAAAGGGCAGGTGACAACCAAAGTGCTTTGATCCCGATCTTGTGGATGCTGCTGCTTTTGCACTTGTTTCGCTTTGTTTGTTATTCTTCCTATTTTTTTATATGCCACTACGTTTTATGCATACATTGATCATTTGAAGGGTCCCCTTAAAATTGTTACAAAAAAAAAAAAAAAAAAGAAGGGTCCCCTTAAAACATTAAACAACAACACTCGATCTAACCAATGTAGGACGATGCAACATATAATCAATAGTTTCTTGCCTGAGTGTAGACTGGTCTGTAACCTAGATTTTATGTGCCGCGTCGTTTGGATTTCAAATGCACTCTGGCTGAAATTGTTGATGCCCAAGACCAAATCAAGCTATTCTTGGGATCAAGTAGAGCTACTAATCGAAGTTGGTCAACTTGAATGCTCTCATGACTCATGCTATTATACCCAGTAAACATCTGAATGTCTTAGCAACCCCCTTTACCAGATTGAATAATCTTGTGGAGTTGTTTAGAGTTCCAGATCATGTTTAGTTTTTTTTGGAAGGTTAACATTAAGATTTGTAATTTGTTCCAAGAGAGCCAAAAGGCATGTATTGAAACGTAATTGGGTCGTTTATGAAAACAAAATAAAAAGGGGAGTAAATTATAAAGTAAAGAAAAATGAAAGGACCTGTAAGCCTTTTTGGAGTTTTAGGGCATTCATTCCCCTTCCTTGGTCGGATCGGACGACGTTTACTTCATCTTCTCCCTCCCTCCTTCCTCCTCATCGCGAGCATTTCATCAGGGTGAACCAAAAAAAAAAATGAGCGGAGCCGGTAAGAAAGTAGCGGATGTGGCGTTCAAAGCTTCGAGGACGATAGATTGGGAAGGGATGGCGAAGGTTCTTGTGACCGATGAGGCTCGAAGAGAGTTCTCTAACCTCCGTCGTGCTTTCGATGAGGTCAACACTCAGCTCCAGACCAAGTTCAGTCAGGTTCTTCTCTCTCAGATCATCTAAGTCATCCGATCTCTGTGATTGCTGTGTTTTAGGAACCTAAGATCTGATGTTTTGTTGTAGTTCCCATGGTTGATTCAGAAAATATATTTTCTGTTTTCTTGAAAGGCGTAGAACATTGTTGTTTGGTTCTTTGTTTATTGATCTCATTTGAATTTTGAAAGGTCGTTCTGATATTCTGATGAAACTGGTGTTCCTACTGTTGATCTAGAAATGTATTTAAAAAAAAAAATATATATATATTTCGAGAACGTTGTAGCTTGATATCCCTCCTAGTTTTAGTTGTGCCTTGATCATTGGTTTGCATCTTGTTATCCTTATCGTACTATTATTACACTCCCAAAGAAATCATTCATGCTCTAGAATTCTTGTTTGTTTAATTTGTTGTAGGAGCCTGAACCTATTGATTGGGATATGTACAGAAAGGGTATTGGGTCTGGCATTGTTGACATGTACAAGGAAGCTTATGACAGTAAGTTTCTTCTGCTAATCTTATTCCTCAAAACAACCTGACTATGCATGCATTCCTCGTATTTGCCTTCTTGAAATTATCACGTCGTACCTGTCTGACGTAAGTATATGTTATGATACAAGTACACTTGCCGATTCATGCTTAGTGATCAAGTGAATTACTTTTACTTGCGTTTTGTTTGACTGCTCTCAAACCTGACTGAGAAGTCTTGAGAGAGAGAGAGATCTGCTCCATATAAAAGCTTGAAATTGAAATTCTCATTACCATGGTTGTGGTTTCTCTTCTCTCAGTGTTGGTAATATGGTGATATATATACCAAATGAAGTTTTGAGGAAGGATAAGTTAAGTTTTTGTTTTGCTCTTTCTGGTTTGCTGCAGGCGTTGAGATTCCCAAGTTCGTCGACACTGTTACTCCTGAATACAAGCCAAAGTTTGATGCTTTGGTGAGCAATAGCTGAGAAACTCCACTGTTTTTGACAAGGGTCGTTTCAGCTGACTTAGTCTTTTCTTTTCATTCGATATATATAGTTGGTGGAACTGAAAGAAGCAGAACAGAAATCGCTCAAGGAGTCTGAACGGCTGGAGAAAGAAATTGTTGATGTCCAGGAGATAAGCGTAAGCACCCTCCATTAGTCTTATTTAAAGTTCACTTCCATGTGTATTTTTGTCTGATGTATGGTTCATTGTCTCTTATGTGTTGGCGTAATCAGAAAAAGCTCAGCACCATGACTGCAGATGAGTACTTTGAGAAGCACCCAGAACTCAAAAAGAAGTTTGATGACGAGATCCGTAACGACTACTGGGGATACTGATCATTGTTTCTTGTACCTCCGGCCTGAAAAACATACATTCTCTTCTCTTTTCTTCTTTTGCTGTGGTTTTGTAATAAGAATTACACTCAGCTGTTGAGGTCTTCATTGGAGACCCAATGAGACAATGACGATAAACACATTTGGTTTTAGTTATCAATTTCATAATGTTGTTCCTTTGTCGTTCTAATGAGAGTAATAAGAGTGAAATCTCTCTCAAATGTACGCCACTATCAAGTTTATTTGTCGTTTAACATGTCTTCTCTATGAGCACATCACTATCAATTTATAACTATCAGTTGACCAATCAAGTACCAACGTAAGTTAAGCGAAGAAATCTGAACCATTACTTGTCTGCAACCCGGTTTGTTGTTTTGCCTTCGGTTTGAGAGATTTGATTTGTAAGATTTGATCAACAAACCGTCTGAATACAAGTAATGGTCTAGATTTTACTTTGCTTATACCAAATTGGTTTAACTGATACACTTCTAAGAGATGATATGCAACAAAATTCCCTATCTTTTGCTAATGACTTCATATTTTTTTCTATTATTTTGTCAAAAGATTACATACAGATTGTAATACCCCGATTTTTCCAAATAATATAATAAATAAATATCTCATAAAATCTCCATTTATTACTTCTCAAAAGTCATCTCATCGTCATAAATCCAGTAAATCGGATAAAATAAATAAGTCTGATAAAATCGATAAAAACATAAAACCGAAAATCTGAAAATAATAAAAATAACTCCCAAAAGCACCGGTCCAATAGCAATCACTCCTACTCGGCAGTCTCACCGAAGGGGAAGAAGGAGGGTGAGTAATGGGAGTCACTCGGTGAGGTATGGGATGCTAATCCACAAACCATCGACTCAAGAAAATAGAACTCCCACTATGGAAGTTTAGCTCTAACATGAACAAACAAGACGCCTAAAGCATCACACACAACAAGCAAAGCTGATAGTGCATAGCTAAACCACACACCCCGCGATCTCCTCATACGGATATACATACGCATGCCGCTAAGATACCGGCTCGCACCGCCTTCCAAAGTCGCTTCAGATGCAAACGTCTCGCACCAAGCACCACACAAATTGCGCCGCTAGCCCGTGACGCCTCTCGAGCCCCCGCCTCCAATAGTGGCGCCGATAATCCGTGCATCCTGTAATCCCCGCGACATAGTCCCTACTCATAACTATGTGTACGATATATATATATATACTATCATTACTCAACATCACACAATCCAATCAATAGTTGAATCCTCTAGACCCCTAGTTCCGCTTACAATGAATGAATTAACTACCAAACAAGGACTCAAGCGCACACATTCATGTTTCAAATCTAAACTAACATAGAAAGAATTCTACACAGGTACGGGATTTATGGAGTAGACCCTCACCTTAGCAAAGTGGAAAAGTAGAAGCTATGAACTCCAACTGCTCAAATAGACTCCAAATCTGAAATCAAGGCAAAAAATCGAGTCAGAACGCCCTTCGAACGGTCAAAAACGGATAACCTAAGTCCGGTCAAAAGTCAACCCAGTCAAAGGGTCAACCCGGTCAACTCTGACCCAAGCCAGTCAACCCTTGACCAAATTGAAATCGAATTGAACCGCCGGTTTTCCTTAACCGGATTCGATTTCAATTGGACCAGAATCAAATCAATTAAAACCCGGTTTAATCCTAACCAAAATCAATTTCCAATAACCGCCGGTTTAATCCTAACCACAATCCAATTAACCCAAACCGAAATCAATTTCCAATTGCCAATTAACCAACCGGTTAAACCGATCAGCGAGTTGACTCGCTGAGTCAACTCGGCCGAGTTGCTGAGTCAACCGGCGAGTCACCGGTCGCCGGCGGCGAGAAAGGCGGCGGCTGCTTACCGGAAAAGTCACCGGCGGCGGCGGACGGCCGGCGGCCGGCTACGGCTGCTCCAGCGAATGGTGATCGGAGATGGAGGCGCGTGGACGACACGCGCGGCGGCTTCGGTGGACTGCGGTGGCGCGTGACTCTCACGCGCACGACTTCTCCCTGCGCGTGGCGGTGCGTCGCGGTGGATCTCCGGCTGATCTTTCTGCTCCGGACTCCTCTCGACGTCACGAACACGATGGTGGCCTTGGATTTGTAAAATACCACACGGTTAGAGAGATATGATTGATTTACTAAACGGACGAAACTAAAACAAAAGCCACGGCGGTTCCGGTGTTACCTGCGGCGACTGACGGCTGATCACTAGGTAAACTCGACGGTGAAGGCTGTGATCGCGGCTGGTCGGACTCAGATCTGATTGACGGCTCGAAATCTGCAGAGGTTCGACGTCTTTAAACTTTTTCTGAATAAAATAATAAGGTGAGACTGTTTAAATAGTAAATCACCTAGGGTTTCTGGCAACCCTGCTGGGCCTTGCTGGGCTGAAAATGCTGGGCTCGAAATTGGATCGTTACAATTCTCCCCCACTACAAAAGAATTCGACCAATTCGCCTCGAACCGACCGTCCAATACCATCCTGAAAAGCTCGGGTAATCAATCCTCATCGAGTCTCGACTCCCGTGTTTCCTCCGGATCCCATCTCTTTCCCAACGAACTCTAATCATACTGGTCATCATCCCCTGAACAGCTTTCACTTGACGCTCAACAATCTCAACTGGCTGACAAGGTGCAGACAAATTTTTACCAAGATCCCTTGGCGGCTGAGGCAAAATGAGTTCTGGCTCTCTCACAACTTTCCTCGTAACGTACACGAGAACACATCGTGGAAGTCTGACAACTCTGCTGATAACTTTAATTTGTATGCAACTGCTCCAATCCGCTCTAAGATAGGATACGGTCCCATATATCTCGGTTTAAGCTTCTTTAGCTTCCGAGTCTTAGATCCTCCCTGAAATGTCCTCATTTTCAGGTATACTAAGTCTCCCACCTGAAACTCCAAATCTTTACGGCTTATCGCATAACTCTTCCGACGGTCATGGGCTTCCTTAAGTGAGTCTTAAGCATCTCTACTTGCTCTACCGTTTCTTGAACCATTGTTGGTTCTAAGCCTCGCTCTCCCACTTCTGTCCAACAAAGTGGTGTACGACAAGGCCTCCCATAAAGTGCCTCATATGGTGCCATCCCAATACTCGAGTGATAACTGTTGTTGTAGGCAAACTCCACTAGAGGTAGATACTTCCCCCAACTTCCTTCCCAATCCAGAACGCAAGCTCTGAGCATATCCTCCAATGTCTGAATAGTCCTCTCTGACTGCCCATCTGTCTGTGGATGATAGGCTATACTCATATGGACTTTTGTCCCTAGTGCCTTTTGAAAGGTTCCCCAAAAAGCAGATGAAAATTTTGTATCCCGATCTGATACAATGCTAGCAGAACTCCATGCAATCTCACAATCTCATCGATGTAAATTTGTGCCAACTGCGTAGCTCCATTCTGTTTTCTTAATCGCTAGGAAGTGAGCAGACTTGGTGAGTCTATCCACAATCATCCAAATAGCATTCTTCCCACCAATAGTTACCGGAAGTCCAGACACAAAGTCCATAGTCACCATATCCCACTTCCATTATGGTAATGGCAGGTTCTCGCAAGAACCGCTAGGCACTCGATGCTCAGCCTTAACCATCCGACACGCCCGACACTGCGATACAAATGTAGCAACATCTTTCTTCATACCAGGCCAATGATAATAGCGCTTCAAATCTCTCGACATCTTGGTGTTGCCGGATGGACAGAGAATCGTGAGTTGTGTGCTTGCTGTAAGATTTCCTTTCTCAACAGCTTATTATCGGTACACAAACTCGTTCGATACATGTACATCCCATTCGAGCTGTATGATATCCAATACTCCCAATCTCAATCTGCTTAACCAAAACTTTATCATCATCCTGCACTTTATGATCCTCCATAACAAATCTGATTGCTCCAAAGCATCAAGACCGATGTCTCTCCCTCTCAAAGAATCGCAAATAACTGAGACTAGCAAGTGTCCCATCAGCTCCTGAACCTCTTTGGTTCCTGAAACATCGCCTCAAGGCCTACTCAAGGCATCTGCTACATGATTAGCCTTACCCGGATGATAAGTAATATCCAAGTCATAATCTGCTAACAACTCCATCCATCTACGCTGCCTCAGATTCAAGTTTGCCTGAGTTCAAGTTACTGTGAAAAATTATACAGTAAATACTGTAGTAAGACTAATCTTTCTCATAGCATTAAGATAACATCATGAATCTCCCCAGAGACTGGAAACCATTGTTTTGCCTTATATATTGGTATATTCTATTCTTGAATCAGGATCTTCTATTTTATTAAGCAAATCCTTCTACCTTTTACCTTTTCATCTTCTTCCTAGACTCTTTTACCGCAACAATACAAAAGAACAATTCCAAAAAAACAATCCCACCTTAGCTTACAGATACAATATGAATTATGTCTCTAGATCTGTGTTTTTAAGGTTAGTCAACCCTAGAGAATAAGCATAAACATGTAATTTATGTAAAAAAAATCATAAGAACTATACTATTTCCACTTTTCACTCAATAAAACTCCAATTGTTAGTTGGTTTATAAAACAAATCCAATTGTTAATTGGTTTATAAAACAAAAAGAAACATTTAACTACTACCTTTTCGTTTCTCTTTAAGGAAAATACTTAATTAATTATACTTTTAGTTTGAGATTTCATTTCTATATGTAGCGATTATGATTTGAGATTTCATTTTCATATGCATTTCTTTTGATTATAATGTATATTTCTTTTGTTTCCTTGGCCTTAGATCTCGTGTTTGATTGAGTGATTTAGTTCTATGATATTTCATTGAAATATGCGTTGAATTTGATTTGAGATTTCATACTCCTATGCATCAATTTAGAACAATGAGATATTCATTTCCATGTTTTTATTTGAGATTCTATTTCCATATGCATCAATTTTTATTTGAGGTTTATGTTGATTATAATGGTTGTGTCTTTTGTTTTCTTGGCTTTAGATCCCATGTTTGATTGCACAATTTAGACCTATGATATTTCATTTCCATATGTGTCGATTTTGATTTCTTTCCATATACACCGATTTAGATCTATGAGAATTCATATACATATCTGTTTCCATATTTTGATTTGAGATTATTTCCATATGCATGGATTTTGATTTGAGATTTCATTTCTATATGCTTGGATTGTGTCTTTTGTTTTCTTTGGTGTTAGATGTTGTGTTTAATTGGACTGATTCAGATCTATGATATTTCATTTACATATGCGTCAATTTTGATTTAAGATTTCATTTCCGTATGCATCGATTTTTATTTGAAATTTCATTTTCATATGCGTTGATTTTGATTATAGTTGATGTGTCTTTTGTTTCTTTAATCTTAGATCTCATGTTTGATTGGAATGATTTAGATTTATGATATTTCAATTTACGTTGATTTTGATTTGAGATTTAATTTTCATATGTGTCGATTTAGATCTATCAGATTTCTTTTCCATATTTGTTTCTATATATTGATTTATGTTTTCATTTTCATATGTGTTGATTTTTATTTGAGATTTCGTTTCCATATGTGTTGATTAGAAGAAAAGAAAATAATTATGCACAAGTAGTGCTCATTTTTGTTGTTGTGATCACTTTCTGGAGCTTAATTGTTTAAATTGGTTGGTTTGACTAATTTATATCTGAATAGCTGAAGGAAAACTGAATAAAATTTTTGAAAATTGGATAAAGCTATGAATGTGATATATTGAAATTTTGTAAATTAGAAGTTTTGAGAATGTGAATTTAGTATTAGTTTCTCTAGACAATCAAGAATTAGTTTGAATTTATCTTTTCCATTTGCAATTACTTCAATGCTAACAGTTTATGACATTTGATTCTTGTGGTGTTGTATATAATATTTTTTATCCAAACATTTTGTATCTTTATTCTTAGTTTTATTTTTGTAGGAATTGAACAAAGATGAAGCAACCATGAAAACTAAACAAAAGAAAAACTATTTATGACTTCAGATTGTATAAATTGAATACATATACATATTTAGTGACCGTCAACATGACAATACTTATGATATAAATACGAAGAAACATCATAATCCCAATTGTGTTTCTTCTAAACTATTTTGAATATAAAAAAATATTTAAAAGAAGATATTAAAAAAAAACATATCGAGAAAAATTAACGAGGATGATTGCTTGAACTGACTTTAGCTTTAATTTTATCTACATTCTTTAAAATCATCACTCATGTTTTATATCTAATCTATTAAAAGGGAAGTACATATTTGAATTAACCCTGACTATTTCTGAAAATTTACAATCTAATGCCACTATAATTAAATTTAATTAAATACTATTGGAACTAACACACGACACTAACTAAACCTACCTTCCCCTATTAATGGTCATATTCCACAATATATATTCATGTTGGACAATTTAGAAATTTATTGATTATCTTAAAAGACAAACATAAAAAAAAAATTAAAACATGCTTCAAATCGTAAGTAGATATTACTTATAATTAATATATGCCTATAATATTCTCAACAACTAATGTTATTATTAATATGCAACTATGTAATATGCATAATATAGTCAATATATAAATATGAGCGTTCTCATTTTAGTATTGATATTAGACATCTATCAAAAAAATACAATAGCATGTTTTGATATATTCATATTAATAGAGGAACATTACTAAAAAGTGTGGGAAATAGATATTACATATATATATATTTTGAAACTGTAGAAAAATTTATATAGATATTGTACTTTCAAAAGATTTGATTCCACACTTGATAATATTTGACGGAAAATATGAGAAAACTGTAAAGTTAATGATTATCAATTATTATTTTAATAATATTCTATATTCTACCACGTAAAATGAATGTGAAATTAATATTTATCATTTATTCTGAAAATTATATATTCTATATTACTCTATTGACCATACATACACATATGACCCAGATATAAATATAACATAATACAATTTGTATATTAAGTATATTCGAATAAAATTTTAAAATGAGTTACTAATATAAATGGCAACATAGACCAAATATAATAAATCCACATATTTATTTGTTTGCAAAAAAAAGAAATCCAATTCGAATTTTATAAATTAGGTGTTTCACAAGTAAAAAAATATTACACCGCAAAAACTTTAATATTGAGAGACAATTATATAAACATTTATAATATTATTTGTAGAAAATTGATTCAGTATAGTAAATAAAAATCATAGTACATTATAAAATACTTCTATATTTCTTTTCATACAAATTTAAAATATTAATAATGATTCATAAACCATAATATAATATAAAATCTATAGACTATAAAATAAAATGTTTAGAAATAAATCAAATCACGTGTTTTAAAAACATGGATCAAAATCTAGTTGATTTTTAAAGCTACAGCCAATTTTTTTTTAAAGAGTTTAAAACCCCTTAATTTCTAAAGCTCCATCTTTTTAACTGTAAGAAATATATGGTTGCAGCAATAAATTTTAAAGTTACATCTTTTACCGTTAAATCAAAAAAATCTACACACAAATTATACAATAAATTATTCTACAGTTACAGCCAACCAATCACATCTTTGTGTGATAACCTCACATCAATATTTTTACCATAAAGTGGAGTGAAATATGTTACATAATTATTTGTTATTAAGAAAACTAGATGATAGTCCGCGCCCTGCGCGGAGTGAATATTTTTTAAAAATATTATGTTTAAATATTATAAAGAATATACATTTTGTTATCAATAACATTCTTTACATTTGATTTGAGGTAGACATTTGAGCACCATTTGATTTGGTTCGGTCCGGATCATTGTGGTTTTGGTTCGGTTCAGATTTTCGTGAATTTAACTCGGTTTTGGGTTCATATAACCTATTTTAAAAAAATTCAAAAAGTAAATGTTGGGGTCAAAAACGGTTATCTCGAAATCTACGGCCAAAGATCCTTCCAAACTCAAAGATTTCCGCATCTAACGATTAACGGGGAAAGATCCGCAACGGAAAACCCACGGACGGCAGAGAACCCTCGGCGCTGGCGGCATCGCTGCCACGCTGAGCCGCCTGGCGCCGCTGCATCGCTGCCACGCTGAGCCGCCTGGCGCCGGCGGCATCGCGATCACGCTGAAGCCGCCTGGCGCCGGCGGCAAGCCAGCCTGGCGCCGGTCGACGGCTCGCCCTGGTCTCGGTCCGTCATGCTCGGTATGATCCCATCTTGGTTTGTTTGGATCAATCATCGTGAGTTTGGTACGATCACGGTTACGGAGTAAACATCTTCCGATTCGACTCGGTTGGAATCGTCCTCGATGTTTTACGACAAAAACTAGAAGGATTGGATTTCTCGTAGAAGATATCGTATAAAACAAAGATCGATTAACTTGAACATCGATCCTTTAGTCTATACGGTTTATTTTACGAGAAAGATAGTCTTTTCGAGAAATCGTATAAAACGTTCAACGACTTAAGACAAGTCCACGGACTTACTTACGATTTTAAGAATTTAGGCCCAATCAGGCTATGACGGTTTATCCCATTTCCCGAACATCGGATAAACATCAAGTCACCGGAAAATAGGGGAAAACTCGAGGATAATTACGAAGATCGACGAAAATGGAATACTTCCTGAAGAGATAAGCTTGGGCCCAAAGGCGAGGTCCATCATCCTAAGGCAAACAGACCAAGGAGTGGGTATATAAGGAGAGCAAGAGCAGAGGAGAAGGGGATCCGAAAATTAGACTTAGAGCATTCTGCTAGCTTAGAAGAATTAGAGCTTAGGTGGTTAGACTAGCGGAGCAAAGCTTAGGACGTTTGGCTGCCTACGACTCTATCTTTTTTTTTAATCGCAAATCTCTCTGTCTTTCGGAGAAACTTTGTACTCGTGTCTTTCATCTAATAAAACGCCTTCGGGCAAATATTACAATTCTTATTTTTATCTATTAAACTTTCTCGATTTCGTGTGGCAACGCAGAGAATCCGGACCTTCAAGGAAAGTCGGGTTTACTTGGCTTTCCTCCACAATCTTATTTATCGGAAATTGACGGTGTGAATTTCGGTTCCCACAGTTTGGCTCTAGAAGGAGGGGGGGGGGACGGATTCTCTAACTCGAAAACCACCAATCGATCGAAGTTCAGTATGGCTACTTCGTCAGCCCGCAACATCGTCTCTTTCGAGGATCGAGCAACGGCCAGTATGGCCAAACCTCACAACAATCTCCTCGTAATAGAACTCACGATCCAGGATATTGACGTAGCAAGGGTATTAGTCGACACCGGATGCTCGGCTAATATTATCTATAAAAGCACCCTCGAGAGAATGGGCGTCGATCTAAGCATCCTTACAGATGACCCCAGCCCAGTATTCGGACTCTCGAGAGAAGTTATGATCCTCGGCTCGACTAACCTCCCAGTCAGAGCCGGGAGCGTCGCCAAAAACACGAAATTCCTGGTGATCGATGGTCCAACATCCTACAACGCGATAGTTGGAACTCCCTGGCTAAACTCCATGAGAGCGATCCCATCAACATTCCACCTATGCCTCAAGTTCCCGACGCCTTTCGGGGTCGAAACAATACATGGTAGTCACGGAGCAGCGCAGATCTACCTCGCTACCGAACTAAAACTGAAAATTCCGAAATCAAGACCTCTCGGAAAAAGCAACGATTCACGACTCGCCGAAACCTTCGGCAGTCCTAAAGAGCTGAGGCCCTGGAAGGGAAGCGTGAACCAACCTGCGAACCGGTGGTCTCAATTTGCCTCGACGATTCCTTCCGGAGCGGTGCGTGTCGGAGCTAACCTCCTCGAACCAATAAAAGCGAGCTCATCGCATGCCTCAAAAGAACCTCGATGCGTTAAGCGGGCTGCGGAGGATATGCTGGGAATCGACATTAGCATAACATATCACGAATTTATCATCGACCCGACTCACAAACCCGTAAAACAAAAGAGACGAAAGCTGGGACCTGGCGTGCCACCGCGGTCAGCGAGGAAGTCGAAAGACTCCTCAAAGTAGGGTCGATAACGAAGTTAGGTATCCAGACTGGCTTGCCAACCCCGCCGTGGTAAAAGAAGAATGGCAAGTGGCGAAGTCCGTGTCGATTTCACGGATCTGAATAAAGCTCGTCCAAAGGTTTGCTTCCCGCTTCCACACATCGACCGACTGGTCGGGCAACCGCGGAAACAAGCTTCGTCATTCATGGACGCTTTTCCGATACAATCAGATCATGATGAATCCCGACGATCGCTAAAAACTGCATTCATCACGATCGCAAACGTATTGCTACAAGGTAATGCCTTCGGTCTTAAAACGCGGGTGCAACGTATCAACGACTCCTCAACAGAATGTTTGCTGAGCAACTCGGAAAAACTATGGAAGTATACATCGATGATATGCTCGTAAAATCTCTTGACGAACACGATCATGTAGCCCACCTAGAGGAATGTTTTGCACGACTCAACCAGCATAACATGAAACTCAACCCGGCGAAATGTAGATTCGCGGTGGCATTGGGAGAATTCCTCGGATACCTCGTAACGTATCGCGGAATCGAGGCCAACCCTAAACAAATCGACGCACTGATAGAGATGGCCTCCTCGAGAACCAAGCAAGAAGTCCAAAGGCTAACCGGAAGAGTCGCGGCTTTGAACCGTTTCATCTCGCGCTCCACGGATAAGTGCCTACTGTTTTACGAAACGTTAAAGGGAAACAAGAAGTTCGAATGGTGCGAGAAATGTGTAAAGGCTTTCCAACAGTTGAAACATTATCTGGCCACTCCACCAGTTCTCGCAAAACCGGTGGAAGGTGAACCTCTTTTCCTCTATATCGCAGTTTCCGCAACAGCAGTCAGTGGCGTCCTGATACGAGAAGAACGCGGCGAAAAAAGCCAATCTTTTACGTAAGCAAGACGTTGCTGGATGCGGAAACTTGATATCCGCTAATGGAAAAATTAGCATTCACCGTCATAACCTCGGCAAGGAAACTAAGACCATATTTCCAGTCTCATACTGTAGTGGTTCTCACCACGTTCCCACTGAGGATAATCCTTCACAGTCCGAGCCAATCTGGTAGGCTCGCAAAATGGGCAATCGAACTAAGTGAATACGACGTCGAATATCGCCCGAGGACATGTGTAAAGTCCCAAGTACTTGCGGATTTCTTGGTAGAATTACCCACTAGAGACATGACTAACGAGGAACCAAACTCAACTTGGGTCCTCCACGTCGACGGATCTTCGTCCAAACAAGGATCTGGAATCGGAATTCGACTCACCTCTCCTAACGGGGAAATCCTAGAACAGTCATTCCGATTGGCTTTTCAGGCCTCAAACAATGAGGCAGAATACGAAGCACTCGTCGCAGGCTTGCGGCTGGCCCATGGATTAAAAATCCGTAATATTCATGCTTACTGCGATTCTCAGTTAGTCGCCAATCAATACAGCGGAGAATATGAAGCAAGGGACGAAAGGATGGACACATATCTAAAACTCGTCCAAGAACTGGCTCGTAGTTTCGACCAGTTCGCCCTGACCAGAATTGCTCGCTCGGAAAACGTCCAGGCCGACGCCTTGGCTGCCCTCGCCTCAAGCTCAGATCCAGGGCTCCAAAGGATAATCCCGGTCGAATTCATCGAACATCCAAGCATCGGAGCACCAGTGGTCGTCAATCTAATCCGAGGAGAGATTGAAGATGCGGAAGAAGTCGAGGATCAACCGGAAGCGGATGCGGACCAAACCAAGTATGGATGCGACAGCCCTTGGTTAGAACCAATCCGAGCCTATATCGTGAATGGAACCTTACCCGCCGAAAAATGGGCGGCCCGTAAAGTGAAAACCCAAGCGGCACGGTACGTCACGATAGAGGGAGAAATTTATAAGTGGCGTTTCTCCGGTCCTCTCATGACATACGCACAAGGAGAAAGGGCAAGAAGAATCATGGAAGAGGTCCATTCTGGATCATGCGGAAATCATTCTGGCGGAAGATCTCTCGCAGTCATAATCAAACGCCACGGTTATTATTGGCCAACCATGGTAAAAGACTGCGAGAAATTCGCCCGGAAGTGCGAGAAATGCCAAAGGCATGCTCCAACAATCCATCAACCCGCGGAAATCCTCTCCTCGATCTCGTCCCCCTATCCTTTCATGCGATGGTCCATGGACATTGTCGGACCTATGCACCCATCAAAACAAAAACGCTTCTTCCTAGTCCTCACGGAATTCTTTTCCAAATGGGTAGAAGCAGAATCCTACGCAAGTATCAAAGACACACAAGTCGAGAACTTCGTCTGGAAACATATCATAACTAGACATGGGGTCCCGTACGAAATCGTAACAGACAATGGATCTCAATTTATCCCTACTCCGAAGCATTCTGCAAAAAGGGGAAAATACGACTTACAAAGTCAACTCCCAGGTATCCTCAATGCAACGGACAGGCAGAAACCATCAACAAGACCATCCTTGACGGACTAAAAAAGCGCCTAGACGCCAAAAAGGGGCGATGGGCAGAGGAGCTCGAAGGAGTTCTTTGGTCACATCGTACAACCCCAAGACGGGCTACAGGTGAAACTCCATTCGCTCTCGTTTATAGAACGGAATGCATGATCCCCGCGGAAGTAGAATTCCCCGGAGTACGGAGAAGATTCCTCCCCGAACGAGAAGATCTAAACAACGCTATGATGCTGGACAATCTCGATCTCATCAATGAACGCCGCGACCAGGCACTCATTCGAATCCAGAATTACAAGCACACTGCCTCAAGGTACTACAACTTCGAGCGTCGCCATCGCAGGTTCAAAGAAGGCGATTTAGTCTTACGCAAAGTCTTCCAAAACACTGCCGAACGAAACGCAAGAAAACTGGGAGCGAATTGGGAAGGACCATACAAAGTCATAAAAGTGGTCCGACCAGGTTCATACCAAATCGCAAACATGCAAGACGTAAAAATCCCAAGAACTTGGAACGCGATGCATCTTAAAAAATACTATCACTAACAGTGACGTGATACAAAGAACTACGAGATGGCTTGATCCCGAAAAAAGTGCGTGAGCAACTTCGCTAACCGGCGGCTCAGCTATCCCTTGATTAAAGGGGAGTGGGTGCGATATCAGATACTCCCACGAATTTCGAAAATTCTGAAACTTTCAAAACTCTTTCTAGACAACACATTTCGCCAATTACTGAACGGCAACAACAACGGATCTAGTATCTACTAAGCGATTATCACATCCAAAAAAAAACAAATCCCGGAGGGCCAACAATTCACGAAGCAAAGTGAATGTAGACGTTTCTCCCTGGGTCAAATTTACGCGACCCCTTGGTCTCGCGTCCAAAACGGAAACAACAGTTTTCTGGCTACAAACATTCGCAAAGACATCCCCAAAGCCCGCGAGCGTTTCAATCACGAAATGCGGCATAAGGAAAAATCGACCTTCAGCACTGGCGACGCCGCTAACGCTGAGGGACATTCTTTCCATAAAACATTGCGAGCGAAATCTTCGTCTCTGAACATACAAACGCACCTCAAAACGGTATCATTTCGTTGTTGCTGATCACAACAAACGAACTCTAACGTCCTAAATAGAAAAATAGCCGCCCTTGAAGGGGTAGGCTCTCTTACATCCGACAAGGATAAACATAGCGCGCTATACAAGAAATCCAAAATTTTGGTCTAGCTCTTCGTAAAGGAAGTAGCTCGACTCACCAAACAAATCGTGATAAGCTGACAACACCATGGATTTTAAACGGTACGAAGTCAGGTTAAAATCGCAAACAGGCAAAACAAAAGCCGATTTGTCATCGCAAAACCTCAGTCCGAGAGTAAACCTAGGTCTTGCCCTAAACCCAGCCACACTGGATCTTGACATCTCACAGACATAGTATGGTATATGAGATCCAAAAATTTGTCTCTTCACTTAAGCCTATTTGTTTCACGAACTTCTCGCGTAAATCGGTAAACCGCGGAAAATCTCGCATTTTGCAAACAATAGGTACGGTGATCATCAGGGAACTAGGAATGAGACGACAACTCACACCCTCTTTCTCATACTTCAAAAAACTGAAGTTCATAAATAATCAAAAAACGTTTCATAGATTGAGACCGCAAAAGTTCAAACAAAACCCTAGAAAGGGGCAGGGATTCGAAGCCACCAACGGCCAGTCCCGGTAAATACATCATGGCCTCTTAACGGCTGAAACACATATAAAATCCCAGAAGGGATTGATAAACCTAGATGCTCCCAGGAGCGTCACCTTCATCCTCGAACTCACTCACGATAGGGATAGCCTCGCCGTCGCCTCCCTCGGTCGCATCGCCACTACCCGCCTCGTCCACGCCAGCCTCGCAATCCTCTCCCGTGCGCTCCTGATCTTCTGAATCTTCGGAGGTCGGCACAAGGGTGCATTCGGCCTGCACGCCGGCAAGGATTGAATCGAAATCTCCCTCGGTGGCCGCCCACTCTCCTTTGCAGGACGATAGTCTGGCTTCCTCCAAGTCCAAAGACGGGGCCTCGTTACCTCGAAGCAACTCGAGCTCGCTCAAACTCCCCTCGATCCCCGCTAAAGCCAAGTCCCTCTTGCGGATGGCTATCAAGGACTCAAACAGGGTGGCCATCCTCGTCAGACGACCAAAGAAGTCGTCGCGGGCATCGGCAACCTCCGAGGATCTACGGGCGTTCATCTCCTCATGAGTCTGGATCTTCTGCTGAAGGCGGCGGACTTCCGAGGATTTTCTCTTCTTCTCCTTCTTCACCTTGAGTAACGAACTCGCGATCTTCCCAAGGTCACGCTCAAGATCGCTGATACGAACCTCGAGCTGGGACGTCTGGGCGGCATGGGTGTCCTCGACAGTCTGCAATGCAGCCTTAGTACGCTTCAGCGCTTCCTGCGACGACTCCAGTTCCTTCAATAGGCGAATGACTTCTGACCCGCACTCGCCAAGCATTCCGTCAATCAGCGACACAAACTGTCCGCAAAAGAAGGAGTAAGTATCATCGTAAAAAAAAAAAAAAGAGGCAGTACAAGAATTGCAGATAGATTAAAATCGAACCTTGGAACGATGACGCGCCAACGGCTCTGAAAGTTCGCCCTCCTCGCTCTTCGCACCCCGCTTCCTTTTTGCTCCGGATGCTGTACCAGCCCTTGCCCTTCCCTTGGGAAAAGGCGCGGCACCAGCCGCTGGCCGTCCCAAGACGAGTTCCCTCTTCGCCGGGGAAGAGGTGTAGATTCTATCGCATCCTCTCTTCCGGAGATCACGATCGGAGCAGTCGAAGAACCCGATGGATGGACCTGAACATCAAGAATCTGTTCAGGAACAGTAACCCTTCCGCAGGCAGGAGGGCATCGGATGGGACTTCGGAGCTGGGAACCGGAAGAACAGGCGAAGAGGCCGAAGGAGCAGGAAAAGAGATCGGAGGAACAGGCAAAGGAGTTGGAGCCGCGGAGGGAACATCGGGCGTCTCAGTCCTCGCCCGTTTTGAGTCTTTCGCAGCACTGCGCCGGATTAGCTTAGCCTTGAAAGAGTCAAACCCATCAATAAGGGATGGAGTAGCATCCTGAACGGCCGGAACCGCCGGAGCTTGGCTGGCCTCGTCCATCTCAACATCAGAATCATTCTTTTCAACTTGGGATGAAGACATTTTCTTTCTTGAGAGAAAAGAAGAGAGGATTTGAAAAGATGTGAAGAATGAGAAGGGAAGGCTGGCTATTTATAAGAAAAAGGGGATGATGACGTACGTTTCCTGCGGAAAAGAATCCTTAGCCGAATATTTCAATTTTCAGAAATCTCTATTCATTCGCCCGAAAATCGTCTCCGATCTTACGAAATGAGGGGCTAACTGTTGGGGTCAAAAGCGGTTATCTCGAAATCTACGACCAAAGATCCTTCAAACTCAAAGATTTCCGCATCGAACGACTAACGGGGAAAGATCGGGCAACGGAAAACCCACGGCGGCAGAGGACCTCGGCGCCGGGCGGCATCGCTGCCACGCTGAAGCTGGCCTGGCGCCGGGCGGCATCGCTGCCACGCTGAAGCTGGCCTGGCGCCGGTCGACGGCACTTGTCCTGGTCTCGGTCCCGTCATGCTCGGTCTGATCCCATCTTGGTTTGTTTGGATCAATCCTCGTGAGTTTGGTACGATCACGGCTACGGAGTAAACATCTTCCGATTCGACTCGGTTGGAATCGTCCTCGATGTTTTACGACAAAAACTAGAAGGATTGGATTTCTCGTAAAAGATATCGTATAAAACAAAGATCGATTAACTTGAACATCGATCCTTTAGGCTATACGGTTTATTTTACGAGAAAGATAGTCTTTTCGAGAAATCGTATAAAACGTTCAACGACTTAAGACAAGTCCACAGACTTACTTACGATTTTAAGAATTCAAGCCTAATCAGGCTATGACGGTTTATCCGATTTCCCGAACATCGGATAAACATCAAGTCACTGGAAAATAGGGGAAAACTCGAGGATAATTACGAAGATCGACGAAAATGGAATACTTCCTGAAGAGATAAGCTTGGGCCCAAAGGCGAGGTCCATCATCCTAAGGCAAACCGACCTAGGAGTGGTTATATAAGGAGAGCAAGAGCAGAGGAGAAGGGGATCCGAAAATTAGACTTAGAGCATTCTGCTAGCTTAGAAGAATTAGGGCTTAGGTGGTTAGACTAGCGGAGCAAAGCTTAGGACGTTTGGCTGCCTACGACTCTATCTTTTTCTTTAATCGCAAATCTCTCTGTCTTTCGGAGAATCTTTGTACTCGTGTCTTTCATCTAATAAAACGCCTTCGGGCAAATATTACAATTCTTATTTTTTATCTATTAAGCTTTCTCGATTTCGTGTGGCAACGCAGAGAATCCGGACCTTCAAGGAAAGTCGGGTTTACTTGGCTTTCCTCCGCAATCTTATTTATCGGAAATTGACGGTGTGAATTTCGGTTCCCACAGTAAAGTTTATATATGTTTTAAATTTTTCAAAGTCTAAAAATCAAAATAATATATCATATAAATTTGAATAATGTATGCAAAAATACTTAAACTTAACATAAAAATTGGTTTAGCTTAAATTTTTAAATAGGAAATCAAATTAAGTATTTTGGTATTTTAAGTATCAATTAGTTATTTTAAACATGTACTTATAACTATTTGTATATATTTCCAAGTATTTTAAACAACTTAAAAAATCTTATATTTTTGTATATTCTTTTAGATATTAAATTTAAAATAATTAATATATTTAAGTTTATAAATCTGGTTCAGATATATTCGAATACCCATAATATTTATTTTCGGATTGGGTTCAGTTCGGTTCTTTAGATACTAAAATTTTGAACTTATTCGGATATCTAACCAGTTTTGGTTAAAGTTCAGTATTATTTTTGGATCGAACTTGGTTCGTTTTTTAGATTTAGATTTTTTGCAAAATCCTATATTTTTATTGTAACAAAATTTTAAACAAAAATGATGACGGTTCATATTGATTTTGGGTATGCAACAATTTTTAAACTAAAACATATTTTACTATGCACGTGACCCATTTAGTTAATCACTAAAAACTGTTCTCTGTCAATTTGAGGAAAACAATGGACTAAACTTAAAAAAACATTACCATTTCAGATTGTCAATCGACACTTCCAAATATTCCATTGTGGTGTTGTGATGAATAGAAAAGGGGCTAGGGTTAGGAAAACAAATTTGATACGCACTGCATGTCTCGTTAGGTTATTTTAATAGCTTATAAATAAATCTTCGTTGTATCAATTTCTTGTAAGATTTTTGAAAAATATTAATTAATAAAATCTTACACTTGCTAGAGTAATCAATTGTTTCTCAATTAATATATAGGAGATTAGAGTAATCACATAAATCAAAACAATACATCTTGCTTATTTACAATATTTTTATGGTAAATAAATCAAAATAATTATTTTGTTTATTTTATATGGTATATAATTAAATTTCAATGATGTTAACATAATATATAGTATATTTGAATATAAACATTTATTATTGAGATTTCCTGCTCATATGGTTTTATTAACATTTGTATATTCTATGTAAAAAAAATTTGAACCATTGATTTCTGAATTTTTGATGTGATACTTTTTCGATGAAAATTTCAAAATTAAATATTAAGGTCTCAATACTCTTTCAATGCAAATTCCAAAATTAACATATTTGTGTATTTTTAAATGGTACATATAAACGGTATTAAAATTGATATATATATATATTATTTAATGTGAATGTCTATTACATAAAAATTCATATTAATACGATTTTATGATCATTTGTATCTTGTTATAATAAAAACAATTAAGAAACTGATCACAAAATTCAAAGTAATTTAAAAATGTTTTAAAAATTCAAAATATAACATGTCAGAAAAAATCTGATTTTTTTATTATATGGTTAATATAATTATTTAATTTCTTTTAATAATAGAAAATTAAACAAAAATGAAAAATGATACAAAAATTGTTTTCAAATCTTTATTATCTATAATCATTAATTGTCATAAATATGTAATTATATTAGGTAATTCCGTGGCTTTTATATAAGGAAGGTATACTTTTAATATTTTGAGTTAATATAATGTTTTCTAGCACATTATATTATATAGTTATTGCTTTAATGTATCTAGCGAGACATATTACTTGAATTGGACCTCTTTTTTCCATTAATTATCTTATTGATTGACACATAAGCATAGAGTTTTTTTTTTAATTATTACAAAATTGATGTTACATCTTTTCAAATGTTCATCTATTAGTATATAGGGGATTCGTTAACAAAACAGTAATTTGCTAACATTTGGTTAGTTCTTGCAGTAGTCTATTCTTTCATTCATGATATGTATCTGTGGTCATGAGTCTGACTTTTAACATGAGGTCCGAGAAGTTCAGTTCGATTAAATTACCCCCTTCAAGCTGGCACCAATCTAGATCTACACCAATCTAATGAACTATAGAGGAAAACTGTCTGTTTTCTAGTACTCCCGCCTGGCGAGTGAACACTGTATGGACCTGTGGGGTTTGGAGGATGATTCTGGGAAGAGTCAATGGTCCAACAAAAAGATTTTTGCTTTGCCTATTTCATACATCGATATGATCATGTGAGTTGTCTGTGTAGGGTACTAGTCGTGAGGGTACGGTTAGGTGCTTCGCTAATACTAGTTATTAGTCATTGCAAATCATTTGCGATCTGGATATGCAGTTCTAAACATACAAATTGCAAGAGGGCCTCCCTTTTAAGACTGAGTTTTTGCATACGACTTACTGGAATGGTTTTGAGAGCATTACGTATTTGGAAACCTGATTTACTTCTGTTTATTGGCAAACTTTTTAAAGCATAATTATATTTATGCCTTTATATATGTGTATCACAATATCTCAAGTGTATAAGAACTTGTGTCTTTCCCTGAAGGTTTTATAAATTAGTCCTTTGATGCAAGCACTTACATGTTGAACCTTCTCCTGATTGTGAACGTTTTTTGCTTGTTTGTCTTGCAATACAGAGTCACATCACTGCTTATAAAGGTACACAATATTGGTAAGAAATGTGCTTAATATACAGTGATGAAGATGAGAACCTCAGCATCATCATTAGGCTTGTGAATGCCAAATCTCAGACGCTAGTAGAAAAGTTCTGAAAGCTAGTTTACTCGATTTCAGGAATGGCGGATGCAGCACCCATGGGAGCAAGCAGCATGTGATTGCAAGAATATTTTCATTGCAGTGCAGGTTGAAGGGTCTCATTGTAGAACCAGAGGACATGTTGACCTCAAAATGCTAACAACTTGGATTAGCAATAGGGTCAAGCTTAATGTATTTTGAAGAAGGCCATAACTTTAGCATCAGTAACTGTCATGACTTTCATGCTCGCTGGTGGTTACTTCGTGAATGTAAATTATATACAGCTTCATATTCATAGTCAAGATCTTTCTGGTTCATTTTGAACGATTTCAATATTACAAACAAATTTTTTTGTAGGACAAGATAATACAATATTGTTCTTACCCAACAATGAGATGTTTACCTCTAATTAAGATCCATATACAGTTTCAGATAAGCAAATCCTGAGACTTATCATCTAACATACAAACGAGTTTTGCAACTCCATTGCATTCATTAATACTCTTTTTGTCTTTGGCAGAAAGCTCCGGTTTTTATTGCTTGGTTACTTTCATGTCATTCAACTACCACACATACTGACATACAAGCTCCTTTCAATATGAACAAACCATGCAGGACGTAAACGGAGAGGAAATAGAGATTGGCTTTAAGGATAGCTATGATTTATTTCTCTTCAGGATGAAGCTCCACACTCCAACTTAAATTTAAGTAGTTACAAAAAGGTAATATAATTTTTTCACTTTGTAAGTTTGTTTATATAAATTCCCACTTATTTCAGAGTTTATTAGAAAAAAAACAACTATTAAGACTAGTTTCTCACGAATAGTCTTTGACTGAACCTTATATACTTTTTCTGTTCTTGATCTAATCTACCAGTTGCTGTTAATGCTAAAATATGGAAAATTCTCTTAACAATATTGAAACTCTTCGATATATATTATGATCATCAATAATTTGCCTCCATGCCAGTTCACAGAACATTATTATATTGTAATCATGGAGTGGCTACCTACAATCTCTTAGCCTTTTTTCTCTTCGAAGGATGAAGCTCCATACTCCAACTTTAATTTAGATACACAAGACATTTATAACTTGTCTATTTATTAATTTTTTGTATATCTTGTCTATTTATTTTGTAAATTAAGTCTCCTTGTGTTTATATATTTCCACTTATTTTCGAATGCATAACCAAACAACTTAATATTAATATATTTTGGCTTCCAAACATATGATGTTCTCAGTGTCATCCCAGAAAGTTAACTGCAAGTCTGCAACCAAATTTCTCTATACGTGATCTCAACCCTGTCAAGTAATGGCTTTAATACAATACTTTGAGTGATCTCACCTCTCTCAATATCATAAACTAAATTGTGCATGCATAGGTATTCTGCTTGGGATATACCAAACCTTACTACCACTGTGACTAGTGCCACACAAATTCACATCATTTCCATGGACGATCTGACAGGCAGAACAAAAATCTTTCTTGTCCAAGAATTGACTCTTGGAGCGCGGTGTTTTCAACAACCCAAACTATTCGTAGTAATCTAAAAATATTCAAAATTCTTTCTTATAATTATTTTGTTTTGTGTTTTTTTTTTAATCTCTGGATTATACATTTCTCCTAACTGAAAATTTTTCAAAAAATAAAAATAAAACTAAAACTGTAAAAAGAAGAAGAAAACATAAACAAAAAACAGACCGAACACCACATGCCACCAGTTGTAGAGGTCGTTGGAACCACATCTCAAAATGAGCCATATCTATTTCTTGATCTCACCATCACCTCTATTTATTTTTATGTTATCCTATGAAAAATCATTTGATATTTTATGATATTGAAAGAAAACTTCCTATCCTTCACCCATTTGACATATATGATGAAAACGATAGCTTTCTATAGAACTTGGCAGTTATTATCCCTCAATTTTTTTATACAGACAAACAAATGTGAGGTGTTCAAGAAAGAAAAAGAAAAAAAGACAAACAAATGTGACTAATGGGACAAAAAAGCAAGTTGATCTGTAAAAATAAAACAAAACATAATAGTATTAATAATAATATGCATAAATCTCTAGCTTTGAATCAATAAAGATGTTTATCTGAGTAGCATGAAAAAAGTAAATCTCTTAATGTATTGTGATTCTACATTTAAATTTTATTTCTCTTAACAAAATTAACTATTAAAAATAGATATTTTCTCCAAAATTTTACTGCAGGTTCTTAAAGTATCTTCTTTAGAACCTTGCAATATAATCGGGAAGTTCTTATCCCCATTTTCAAAAAGAAAACGAAAACAAAAACAAAAATAAAGAAACAATCAAATGCCTGACATTCTGTGTTATATTTTTGGAATTTTTGTAACATCATTTAGAACAAGAAACCAAAAAAGTGAGCGAAGTTCAAATTGTTCAATTCTATTATGAAAGACACCAAAACAAGATGAAGAGGTGGTGACTGGTGGTGAACCTTTTTCAATTCATAGATGAAACTATAACAAAGAAATTAGTCAAAAAAAAAAATTATAACAAAGAAACAAAAGATATAAAAACAGCACACAAATTTATTATTATTAATTGGATTTATGCATATTTAATTATGAGTTGTTTGTTTGTTGACCAAAAATAAGGAAAAATAAATAAAAACTCTCTTTTAATACAACGCCATTCTTCTCAATCCTCTCTGTCCTTGTTAATTTTTTTTACGTAATGCTTCTTCCATTTCTCTCTTCCTCTCTCCTTCTCCGTCTATCTTCTCCGATCATGTCCCCTGATCCCTTCCCCTTCCTAGCATCTTCCCCTAATTAATACAATCAAACTTATCATTGTTTTTTATTCTTAGAGAGTTTTACTAATAGAATAAACCTTAGAGAGAGGGATATGGAGAGTTCGTTAGGTTTTATGGCGGTTTTCGCTGTCTCAGGAAGCGTGGTGTTCGTCGCGAGCCAATTCCACAAGCGTCTCCTATCCGATTACTTGGACAAGTTCGAACTTGAAATCCGTACGTTATATATCTTATTTTATATTTTCTTTTGTAAAGTTGATTATGAGCAGTTTGATAAATTGGAGGCAATTCGTTTTGTTTTAGGATCACAGGAAAATGCGGTGACGAAGAAGAAGGTGAGATTCGCTGCGGATGTGGTGGAGCCGTCGGGGAATAACAAAGAGTATCGCCGGAGACACTCCTCCAAGGCTAAATTCAATAGGGAATTGAAGATGGCGGCAATTGTTTGAAGTTTATTTGTACAGAAGGAGTCAACTATGTAAATTATTCATTGGGTTTTGTGTATTTTTCATAATTTTTTTCGGAAATTTTCTCTTATCTGATGAATCTGTTTTGCAAAAACCTTTAGGTTTTCCCATGGTTAATATTTTCCCTAATTTTTCCAATTCTTCACTTTTAGGGAGGTTTTTACTGTAAATATTTTGTTTGTGTAAATACAAAGTGTGATTGCTAAGAGCATTTACATCAGTGACTTCGGATTCGATTTTCAAAGGTATTTTTTTTTCTATTTGATTTTTCTAAAAAAAATAATAATCGAATCAATCGCGGACTGCCACATATTGTGGGACCCACGAAACATTGATGAACCCGTTTCACTAGGGAGAGCTCGCTGCACGCAGGTTCAACAAAATTAGATTATTTTAATATTTTTTTCTGAGAAATGTGTGAACTTTTGTTAAAATCTCCTAATGGACATGCTCTAAGTAGTAAGTAGCAATGACCCTTTTGTTTTAGTCTTGTGGCTTTTTATAGGACCTTTTTATGTCATATGATGTGGTTACTGATTACATATGATGTGTTGTCTCCTAATTACTAATTGTATTATTATCAATAACAATAGAGAATGACGTAAAAATAGTGTAATACTGATTTATTGAAATTACAAGCACATAAATAATGCAAAAAATTTGATTTTACTATGCTTTAGATAAGTACTGGTTATAATTTGTCTTACTGATTTTGTCAACTAAACTAATAAATAAATAGATTATCCAAAGAACCGTAACTTAGTGCTTAAGATTTAAAAATTTCTACACTTATATATGGGGTTTGATTCCAAAACATTATAATTGTAGATTATATGATGTAAAGCCTTATTGGAGGTTACAAAGTACTACATGCAGAGCCTTTGTTTTGGTTGTATGTTACAAAGAGAGTGTACATCGAGAATGTTGTACATGAAGAACCTTCCATCGATTCAAGTGTTTCAGAGAGAATTTTACGTGGAATCAATTAGCCGTGGAGTTGTTTATCACATATTTGCAAGTAGTTGATTATCATATCTAATATAACTAGAGCTTACATGATGCTGTAATTGGTGATTCATCCATTGTTAAAAAAGTAGATTATTTATCATGCCCGTTATGGAAAAAATCATCGTGTTGGATGGTAGTTTAATTATCAAGGTAAATAGTATAGTTGAACAACAGTTGAAAGATTGTGCTGGAAACCTATAGTTTTATTCTTAATAATTTTCTTTGAAGATTCTTGGTAGTGTTTGGTTATGTATCACTATCACTGTCAAGTGATTGCAAATCCTCTCAACGAAATGACGAATTGTATTAGAAACTAATTTTGAACGTTAAATTATGGTTTATTGGCTCTGTACATAAGGACCATAACTGGTTTTTAGCCAAAAAAAAACAGATCTCTAATCTCTAAAACTATAACATAGGGTTACTTTAATTTATCTCTGCAGTAACGTATGAACACAATATTTCAGAAAATCGTCAAACCTAAACTATAATAACTTTTGGAAGTGTTTTGACAGCATGACTCTAAAGACTTACTAAACATTCAAGATTTGTCAAAGATTTGGGGTATATACAAAAACTGCATAAATATATAAATTATACTAAGACCAATTAGTTAGAAACGTTGTCTTTAAACTAATGAAAAGGGTACCGTAAACAACCCGAAAGGTCATCACAGGCCAAAATTTAAAGTGTGGCTTAAGAGAGGACGGAACTGACCATATGATTTATAAATATTAATCCTCTGAAGCTTATAACGTGACGACATGCATATTGCCTTGTGCTCCACGACCTGATTTAAGACAGTTACATAACTCTTCCGTCTCCTACTAAAATTTTAAATGTGTCTTATTATGAAACTTTGAATGTATGCTTTCTTGAAGCACTAATTTAAGATGATTGTTTGACTTTTATTGGAAAGATTATGGTTATAAACTTATAAAAATATGACATGTTCTTCTGATACTTTCGCGGTCCAAAACAAAAAAAAAACAGACTTATCCATATCCAACTATGAATTTACTAATGTGATGTTGAACAAGTCAACATATTATTATATAACAAATGAGAACTTTGAACTGTATAGTACATGGATGTCCATTCAGGCTTAGATTTCCTTAAATTGACATGTAAAGCAATTGATGATATTGTCTTCACCATTGAAGCTAAGATATCTTAACAGTAATTCCAATCCTTTGAGATGGTAGGTGGGAGACACTAGATTTGAAGGCTTAATAGCATCATTAATGGTGGGTTCTTAGGGTGGGACGGAATATAAGAAACCGCCTCTTAACTTTTAACTTAAAAAATTAAGAATCGGCTAAGAGCCGGTTCTTATTTTTTTTAGTTAGCCGATTCTTAATTTTTTTAGTTAAAAGTTAAGAGGCGGTTTCTTATATTCCGCTAAGAATCCAACCCTAAGAACCCCCCCATTAATCATGCTCTAATATAAGGTATTATTATTTAAAAAATATGCATGAAAATTAACTGAGATAACTCGCTTCCTCTCTGATCTGCATGCCTTCCTTGGACCTTGTCAAACCTCTATGATCTTATGTTGGAGCTTTAGCCTCTTTATGAGAATTAAGACTTTATGCTATTGCTCTTTGTGAGTTTACTTATGCTATTAGTTTTTTTTTCTAGTACTGTTAAAACAAATAAAACCTGTTTTTATGAGACTTGCCTTTTGGCCTCTTGCTTGATCCATCATTATTGTTAGTTCGTAGAATATATTATTGTTAAACCAATCTATTCCATAATCCTTACTTCCTATATGATAAGACTTGCAATAGATATTGTTTTACATATCTATTTGTAAAAAACATTGATTATATATATGTGTAAATACATATTTCTACTAAAATTAGATATTGAGTAACAAAGCACTATATATTAGAAAATCCGAATTGAGCCTAAAACATAATTTATTTTGCTTTAACTCCGCACTAATGGTGCACAAAAAGAACTCTTTACTGATGTCTTCTCTCTTTCGTTTCTATATGCGTTGATTTTGATTTGAGATTTCATTTTCATATCGCTGATTCTAATTATAATGGATGTGTCTTACTCGTCTTGTTGAATTGATCATAATTGTACAATATAGTGAGAATTGTTGCCTTTTTGATCTATACTAAACTAGCCTTAGGGTAATGATATGTTTCTCGGTTATTCTTTAGTAGTGTTACATTATATCATTAGTTCAGTTCGAGTTATTGGGATTCTTATACCAGAAACTAAAACTCTATAAAATCTTGCTCTTTAGTGTTCATCATATCATCGTCATTTCCATTTTTGCTTCATCTCCAAGTTCAGTCATCATCTGCTTCGTCTTCATCATCACATCATTGATCAGGTGAGATTTAGCTCTTTCTTTATGCGTTATAGATCTTTCCTTATTATCTTTTCCATATTTGATCTTAGATCTGAACTTTCCATAGTTTGTTAATTTGATCTGAGATTTTATTATGTCTTTGAGATTTATGTGTCGATTTTCCATTTTACATTGATTTGGTTTTTTCCATATTTCGTTTCAATGTTTTATGATTTGAGAGAGATTTGAGATTTTGTTTTCTTGCTGAATATATTTCGTTAATGCCTTAATTTCGTTTTGATTTATGCATATCGATCTTTCCTTATCAGCTGATTATGTGTTGATTTAACATATTGATAATGTTTGTGTTCATTTGATTTGAGATTGTTTCCATATACATTCTGATTCTCTGTGTTGGTTTGATTTGAGACTGTTTCCATATACATTATGATTGTGTTTATGTGTCTTAATATCTGTGTCTTTGTTACCAGGAGCTTGCTGCTGCTTTGGCTGTTTGTTCCAGGCTCGAGTTAGCATGGGTGACCGGTAGACTCCTTAGCGATGTGGTTCCGTAAGGCTCTTCGCGAAGTCTCTCTTCATGTCTCTAAACGAGGGTTAGATGAAGTCTTTGGCGAGTAACCTGATCCGCCTCCCCTCCTCTACAGTTGCTCGGCTTTTATCTATCTCTCTGCTTTGATTTTTAAAACTCTGCTTTGTGTTTAAAACTCTTTCTTTGTTCAATATACCTTTTATATCTTTAACTTTCCATTTCATCTATAACATTTAAATCTACCAATTGTAACATCACAACATAACTCATTCTAAAAACTAGTCACAAGCCTTTAAATAATCAAAAACCTTTGTAACTTTGTGTCACAAGAAATGTGGTTTATGTAACAGGCCGATTGAATCACTAGTTAGCTTGTGTGATTGAATCACTCTTTTATTGTTTCCACAAATGTGTTTTGAATGCCATCTCTTTTTAATAACCTCAAAATTTGAATCAAGTTCTGTACACGTAGAAGTTTGAAATCATGTTAAGTAGAAGTTTTGAGAATTTGAATCTAGAATTAGTTGTTCTAGACAATTAAGAAAAAAGTTTGAATTTATTTTTTTCCATTTGTAATTCCATTAATGCTAATAGTTTAAGACATTTGATTCTTGTTGTGTTGTATATAAAAAATTTTATCTATAAAAAAAACTAAACAAAAGTATAAGGGAGTGTTAGTGGGAGTTAGATTTATACAGAGTTTGTTGATTGTAAAAGTTGAGAGATTTGTTAAATTTGGAAAAAGTTATAGAGAATTTTATGTATTGTAAAAATCCATGAAAATAAATTGTCATAATGATTTTAAGAATCTAAGAGCAGCATTATCGGAGGTCCTAAGCAATAGGGTCCTTAAGAAAAAATTATAAAATATTGGATGGGCCCCACCAAAATAAAAGAAACCGGTCACAAAAACCACAAAACAAGGACTGATCTTTCTTCAATTCTTGCACTGTTCGCGGGCCCTACTGACATGTGGCGGCCCGCGATTGGTTAACTTTTTAATTTTTCTTTTTAAAATCAGACAAATAAAAAAATATCTCCTAAGAAACCGTGCACTACGGTTTTAGCGTTAAAGATGGCCTAAGGGATATAACTAGTATTCTCAAAATCTTGTTTAATGAGTTAAATTGTTTAGAATACAACCTCCAACAACACTAACCATGATCTTTCCATATATGCGTTGATTTATATGGTACTAATTTAGATCTATAACTTTGAGAAAACAGCCATTAAAACCCTGAATTTTCAAATTAAAGCAAAAAAAATTCCAATTTATGTTTGAGCTAAAAAAATCTTGAACTTTCAAATATTGGCCGTTTTAACTCTCATCTTTTGTTGACTTGACCATTTAAGAAACATGAATAGTCAAAGGTTAAACTCGATTATAAAAATAAATGTACGTTAACTTTCTAAATGATGTCGTTTTAAAAAACTAATCAAACGACATTGTTTTGCTACTTTAAATATACTTAAAGCATCTCTTTTGCGAAACTAAAACCCCAAATCGACTTCATACTCCTCACTTGAAAATGAGGAAGATGAAGTCGATTTAGGGTTCTGGTTTCACAAAAAGATGCTTTGCTTGTTTACAAAAGCAAAACTATATTGTTTTATTAATGTTTAATCAGTTTTTAAAATAACGTTGTTTAAAAACTATCTGTTTATCCAATCGAGTTTAACAGTTGACTATTCGGGTTTCTTAAATGGCAGAGTCAACAAAATATGATAGTTAAAACGGCTAATATTTGAAAGTTGAAGAATTTTTTAGCTCAAACATAAGTTGGAGGTTTTTTTTGCTTTAATTTGAAAGTTCATGGTTTTAATGGCTGTTTTCTCCTATATCTTTATATAATGCGTTCATTTGATCTGAGATATATATCTTTCGATATGACATTGATTTAGATCTATATTCCATATAATACTCCTTGTTTCTTTGATTTTATCTGAGATTTTGATGTTTCCATGTGTGTTAGATCTTCAGGATTTATGCGTTGATTTGATCTTTCCATATTTTGATTTGAGAGATATTTTTTTTCCATATGCTGCGCAGATTCTGATTTAATTTTTGCTTCCATATGTGTCAGTCTGCGTTGATTTCATTTCCATATGTGTGTCTTTGTTGATTTTGATCTGTATTACATTTTCTTATTACAGTGGCTATAATGTCTTAATGTTTTGCAAGAGATTGCTACTGGTTTAGCTGCTTGTTACAGGGTTCAGATGGAGGGGGTCTTCAATCTACTTGGAGTCGATTCGGTTGTTCGACAAGTCCCTGCGTTCCTCTCACGGGCGGCGAGAAACAGACACTCAACAGAAAACTCAACCGCCTCCCATCCTCGGTTGATGTTACTCGCATCTGATCCCTCTCTCAACCTGTTTAAAAACTTTTTTACCAGAATACAATTGCATATGTTTCTATCTCCCATCACTGAAGAACAAAACCTGTCAAACATAACTTTTGTGTTATACTATATCATACACGGAAAGAAAACGTAAAAAAACTTCGGAAAATTGTTTTTGGGCCAAAAAATGGTATGTATGTCTCGTTAGACTAATTTCTATTTTGTACCATTATTTCCTCTAATACCATTTACTTTTTTCGAAAATAAATTAAATAAATAGTTATACAATAAAAAAAATTGGAAAAATAATAATTAGTGATGAAATACCTACATCAAGCTAGTGATATTTTTTTCCAGTTTTAAAAATGTTTAAATCATAATTTCATATTTTTTTCATTGAATCTACTACGTTTTGAATACGTGATCTACGTAAATAATAGTACTCTAAAAATATTTAGAATACACGTTCCGCGCCTAACTTATAACTCTAAAATCAGTAGAAATCAAAATCTACACTTTACAAAAAAATCTAAAACTTGTAGAACTCGAAATCTACATATTACTATAAATCTAAAACTTGTAGAAACTGAGTTTCTACACATTGCTATAAATCTACAAACATGTAGAAGCCGATTTCTAAAGATTTACTGAATTCTACATATATGTATAATCAGTTATAAAAATGTGAAAAAATATATTTTGAAATATTTTGTTTCCATATAATTGAAAAATTGATTTTTTTTTAAAAAAAACACACACAAAAACGTCGTTTAATCTTCTTCTCACGTCATTTTCTATATTCCATTGATTGTGAACAAAATTTTCAGAAAAAAATCATATTGTTTCTACCATGATTCATATCTATGCTTCATGTGGTGTCTGGAAATTGGTTGCAGCTTCAGGTTGGAGTTTTTCTGTTGACGAAATTGAGTGAAATTGAGTGATTTAGGGTTTATGAACTTGGGACTTTGATTTTCTTCCCTTTGTTCGTGAGGAGAAGAGAACTGATGGGTTTGATCCCACAGAAATTGAGTTCAAAGAGATGAAATCGTGTGTGGTCGGTTTAAATCAAGTGGGAAATCAAACCGGAATAAACCAGAAATCGATTTGGGAAACTTACCTGGACAAGGGATCGACCGATCTGCACATGGGAACGATCGATCCTCGTTTTTTTTTAATTTTTAGGAATTTTTTTTAAATTGTATTTTTTGGGCAAACGATTTTTACAAATATTCTCATATTTATCAATTGTTTTGTTAATTGTAGTTTCGAATTTATAATTGAAATTAAGGATATTATTGTCATTATAAAAATATTTAGCCGAATAGGACATAAACTATATAAGATTAGCATAATAGGACATAGATACCATTTTTGGCCCAAAAAAATTTTTTCCCAAAAAACTTCAACTGAGATGATCTTGGTTTTGTCGTTGTTGATCGTATAAAAATATATTATAAATGGCTAGTTAACCTTATATAGAAAACAGATTGAGAAGCGCAAGTTAGTGGCTTTTACAAAACCAAAACGTACAAGTGCATTTTGGAGATTTTAATACAGATATTAATCACAATAAATATGATTCAAACACCATTATCACCAAGATTTAATTTGAAATATTTTAAAATGAAGATATTATGTTTGACCAAACCAATTTGAAAAAACACTAATATACTTCAATATGGATTTGCATTTTTGTGTAAAATAAATTTAACACAAAATATTATCATAAGTTTGGTGTAATAATAAGTTAATGGATATAATTTTCAATTAACAAATTAAGATCATACGTCCAAATCCATAATCCTTAAAGTGGTTACTTTTTTATTTACATTTAGCCAATTTTTGAAGCTTTCCAAGTAAATCACTTTAAATCTCCATTTATTTTCCATACCAACTATGATTTTGACATGTGGTTAGACTAATTCATAGTGTCATACATTCGACGCACATCGTCATCCGGAAACAAAATGGCCTAGAATCATTTCATCAAAAACGAGTTCCAACAATTTCCCCTACATTCTTTGCTCTGCCCAAAAAGTTCAAACATCAATCAGTATTAACGGATGTAAATAAAAGGAGATAACAAAGACCAATTCCTGGTTTGTATAAGAGATTAACGCTTAGAGAATCTTAGAATGTTTTTGGAAAGTTAAGAGTGTTTGGTTTTGATCTTCTTCTACCGTGAAGGTCTTTGATTTAGCTAGTAAGGTTTGTATTACTGGTCCATAGATGCTTGCTAGTAGGAATGCTTCTTTTTCATCCTAAAACTTCAAATCCAGATCTTGTTACACTAGAAAAAACATCCGAAATAGCCACCGACTACCCACTGAATTTCCGTGGCTATAAAAAAAAAGCCACTGAAAACAACGAAAAAGCCACGAACCACAAAAGACCATGATTTTGACAATTCCGTGGTTAAACCGTAGCAAAGTTAGCCACTATTTAGCCACGAATATTCAGTGGTTAAGTCAGCCACGAATTAGTTACTGAATTTTCGTGACTAAATTCCCACTAACTCTATCTCTGGCTAGTTGGTGGCTGTTTAGCCACGATTTGCCACCGAAAAATACAGTGGCTAAGTTTTTGGTATGAAAAGTAGTTAGACACGTTTTTTATGTAGCTTGCCCGTGACTCTGTAACACCATCAAGTCTTGTCACTCAAAGGGTACATAATATATTCGGAAATAAGAAATCTATCATAGCCACTAACTTTTCCGTGGCTGGTCTGTGGCTACTTTTTAATTATATAAAGCAACGTGGTTCTTGTCATTCGCATATCACCCAATGTTCAGCTTACAATGTTTCACTCTCTATTTTCTTCCGAGTGAAGAATATTTTTTTTTCAATCTACCAAATTATTAATTGTGAAATCTTTTCCTAATCACAATGTCAGCTTATTTTCAATCGAGAGAGTGGATGGATCATCGAATTGATTCTGAAAATAATTGTGTTTCAAGTGAGTTTATCGAGGGTATAAATGTTTTTATCCAATTTGCTTGTAATCAAGCATGTTACTTAGAGCGAAACACATTATTATGTCCATGTGCACGATGCAAGAACACCAAGCAACGGGAAGCAAAAGTCGTATCAGACATCTTTTCATGTATGCGGATTTAAGGAAACTATTATATTTGGGCGAGTCATGGAGAAAACTATTTTGATGTTGGCGAATCTTCTGGAGCAAATAATGTCAATGATGAATATGGAATGTGTGAAGGTCAACATACTCATGCCTCTGGTTCTCACCACTATGTTCAAGAAGGAAATGAATACATGGGAGAAGAAGAAGTGCCACCGTACGTGCCGACGAATGTAGGAGAGCCGATCAATGAAGAGCCATACAATGATGGCATTTTTCAAGCTTTCGAAGAGGCGAACCAACCTCTTTATGACGGATGTGAAGATGGAATTTCTCAGTTATATGTTGCATCGGAGATGATGAAAGCGAAGACCGATTATAATTTGGCGGAATCATGTGTGGATGAATTATCACAAATGTTTAAAAAAATTCTTCCTCACCAAATAAAGCTCCAGCATCTTATTACGAGGCGAAGAAGTTGATGCGAGGACTTGGATTGCCGTTACATAAAATAGGCGTTTGTGAGGATAATTGCATGATCTTTGGAAGGGAGAAGATCGTAGCTGATGCAATGTCGATTTTGTCATAAAGATCGATATCATCCAAACAATGGAAAGGGGAAAATATACCAAAACAAAGGATGTTTTACATGCCGATTACTGATCGGTTGAAGCGTTTATACCAATTGGAGGCAACGGCATCGCATATGCGTTGGCACGATGAGCATAGTTCACCGGAAGGAGAGATGCATCACTCGTCTGATGCAAAAGCGTGGAAGCATTTCAACCAGGTATATCCTGATTTTGCTGCTGAAAGTCGCAATATTTATTTAGGATTATCAACAGATGGATTTAATCTATTGGTATGAACGGTGAAGCACACTCGGTTTGGCCTGTGATTGTTACTCCTTATAATTTGCGCCAAGTATGTGTATGAAAAGAATTCTTTTACCTTTCTATATTAATTCCCGCCCCAAACATCCAAAGAAAAGTCTAGATATTTTTCTCCAATCGTTGATTGAAGAATTACGAGCTTGTGGGCGATGGTGTTGATGCATATGATATATCGAAAAGAAAATTTCAAAATGCGTGCTATGTTGTTGTGGACAATCAGCGATTTTCCAGCGTGCATATGTTATGCGGATGGATGACACATGGCGATTGGCTGTCCATATTGTATGGATGAGACACAATCATTTTGGCTGCAGAACGGAAGAAAACATAGCTGGTTTGATTGTCACCGAAGATTTTTGCCACAAGACCATCCCTATAGACGAAACGTGCAAGCATTTAGACGGGGCAAAGCGATAACCGATTATCCTCCCCCGTGGTTAACCGGAGAGGAGATTTTGTACGAAAGAATAAACAACATCTCAGGTTTAAAGAAAACCGTCGAATGTGGAGGAAATGGACATGAAGCCTGCACGAACAATAGAAGGATATGGAGATAGTCATAATTGGGTGAAGAAGAGTATATTTTGGGAATTACCATATTGGGAGAACTTGCTTCTGCGTCACAACCTTGATTTCATGCACATTGAAAAAAATTTCTTTGATAATCTTATACACACGGTGCTAAATACACCGGGTAAAACAAAAGATAACATCAAATCAAGGTTGGATCTTCCCGCAATATGTAGAAGACCGACTTGGAGCTCAACGAGATGGAGCGATGCCCGTGCCAATTTTCAGGTTGTCAAGCGCAGCAAAAGACAATTTCTCTTCGGTTAAAAATGACATAAAATTTCCGATGGATATGCCTCAAAATTCAGCCGATGCATTGACGAAGCCAGTTTAAAACTACATGGGCTGAAAAGTCATGATTGCCATGTAATCATGCAACGTCTACTTCCATTTGCGTTCTCAGAACTTCTTCCAAAAAGCGTTCATACTGCAATTCAAGGTCCCTGACTCCTCCAATGCCACCAGGAGCAACTGGACCTGCTGCACGTGGGACTGCGTCTTCTTCAAACTCTAACAACTATGCAAATATCAGTCTAAATGCAATGCTCAACGCTCCTTCAAGGCTATCCCAGCCACGTCTGCATCGGACAAAGTTAATGGAGCTCTATGGTACGTTGTCTACTTCTGCTATATGTCTTCTCTCTCATTATACTTCTCTGTTTGTATTTACTAACCATTGTGGTCTCTTTTATCCTGTGATTAGGTTCGGTATTGACCCTTCTGTCAATAAATTCGTTCGCTCAACATGGCAGGGGTATTTCATGAGACCCTGGAGGAATTGGAGTAAAGTCCCCGAAGAGAGGAAGCAAATCTGGTGGCAAACCTTTGTGGTTAGTGTTTGTGTCTCTCCTTTTAATCATTTTACCTTCCCAATATCATTTAGCAAATTGATTCACTAATATTAATGTTGTCTCTTCCTTTGTAGCAACAATACTACTGGGAATCACAGTTTAATGATCTTGTCCACTTCCACTGGAAGAAGGAGACTATGACAACAATATCGCGAGCATCAGCACTAAGAAGAGGAACAACGGAAACCTAACTACATTGGTGAAACGGACTGGAACACTCTCTTGGTGTATTGGGCCACAGCAGCTGCTCGAAAAAGAGCAGAGACGCTGCTGCTTCCCGCAAATCTGATCCTGAAAAAAAAGGAGTTGCGAAGCATAATGCAGGACCTGTAGCATTTATAAGGATTGAACATAACATGGTAAATTTTGTCTTTGGTTTTTACTTACCCATTTTATAACTATTTAACTAATGTTTTGTCTTTGTTTTCCAGAAGGTGGCCGCTGGTGATAAACCTATATCTTACATTGATCTTGTCGGAGGACACATACCATAAAGATGGAACCTTTGTTGACTACCGTGCTGAGGAACTTGTGACACAGGTAGAGAAGGAGGTGGCAGAGCTTATGGATTCTGATGAATCTCCAAATGAAACTAACCCAACTGCTACATCTGCTCCTTCTCAGATCCTCATCAACCAAACATATCTTAAGGTTATGTCTTTTAACTTATGTATTAGTATTGATTGACTTCCCTCTTTAATCCAATGTCTTTGGTCTGAGAACAAGATAAATTTTTTCAGATGTCATGATTTTTAATTCTGGTTTTGTCTCTTCTTTTACAGCCGCCAAGCCTAAAAAGGCCTTGTCTATGGTCTTGGTAGCGCCCAATTCAGGGACTTCAATCCAACTATCAAAGTCCCTGGTTCTCTTAAGCGCAGCCTTGACATGGAGTTCCGTATGTCTGGTGTCGAGACAACTCTTGAAAGTGTCACAACAGATGTTTCTGGGATCAAGCAAGACGTGTCTGCTACAAGAGACATGGTCGCTCAGTTTATACAGAGCTTTGGAGCCCATATGACAACTTCTACTTCTGCTCAAGCAAGCTCCTCAGGCCCCAGTCCCAAATGCTCCTTCTGTTGACCCACATGCTGAGACTGCTACATCCAGGGTAACGCCAACAACATCTAATCAGAAGAAGACTGAAACACTTCACCTTTTGTTTCTATGTAGTTTCTTTTGTTGTAAAACTTATGACTCTATTTTGGTAATATTTGATCTTAGTAAGATCATTTGTAATATTCTGAACTAATTATCAATATCAATCTAATGCGACTTTTGTGGTTATGAATGATTTAAATATTTTAAATTCATTTTCATAATTTAATTTTATTGTATGAATTTTTGAGTTTTTTTGGTAGAATAAGTTTGCCGTGATAATTCGTGGTTAATGGTTACAAAAGCCACATAATGATATAAAAACATCGTGGCTAGATACCCAGCGAAATATCGTGGCTAAGTGGTGGTCATGAAAATCTGCCACTGACTGGTCACTGAAATCTTGTGGCTAGGATAACCACTAAAATATTCGTAGCTATCCGTGGCTAAAATTAGCCACTAAACTTCGATCGCTAAATCGTGGCTGGCTAACCACGAACTAACCACGGATTTTTCTAGCTACGACACTATAGCCACTCTTTTTTTTTGCCAAAAAATCGTGGTAAATTGTTTTTAGCCACGGATTTGATTAATATAGCCACTAAATGGCAGTGGCTATTTCGGATATTTTTACTAGTGTTATGGGAAATTATTGAGTCTACAGTAAAGTGATTGTTCTTTTAATTTGTGTTGATATATTTGTATAGCTTTTCACGATATTAGTGAAGTAAATAACCCAAAATTGGCATAACTTATATAGTAAAGAGAGGCTTACAACACAGAAACCTGTTCATGTTACTACTATTACCCTCACTATACCAACACCATCAATCTTTCATGTTTGTACACACGTATCCCGTTAATGAAGAAAATAGGAAAAAATGTAGAAAAGGTAAACTCATCCCACTTCTTGGATGATCCGATTATGTGATAAATGTTCCGGGAGCACTATGAAATTTCCTTCGGGCAAGTGCATGTGTCTGTATTTCACAATATCTAAGACATTCAATGCCGGATTTTGTTTTTTCTCGCTGGAAATCAATTTTGCTTGTCCGGAATCGCTTGTAATTGTGTGTTTAGGGATTTCAAGTTTCAGATGAACACAAAGTTATGTTTCAAGTTTCAGATGAACATAAACTTGCCTATTTCAAATAGTTGATGAATAAAATGATCATTTTTCCGGCATAAGTTATGTTTTTCCGTCACATATAGAGATTGGGCCGGTAAAAGGTAGAGGTAGTGACTTGCTTATAAATATACGTTATGGTTTACGTTAGCGGTCCAAAACAGACAGATCTAAATGTGACTTGCTTTAAATATCTTGTTCTCAATTCCGATGTATATTCTTTTAGTAGAAATATATCACGTACACAACTAATTTTTTCTTACCCAGTATATATGTAAAACAATCCCTTTTGCAAGTCTCTTCATGTATAGTAAATAAGGATTATGGAACATACTGGTTTAACAATTATTTTCTAGTACGTAAAAAACAATATTCACTACCTCTATCATCCTGGACGCTTCCCACAGTTCCTTGAAACGAGATTCCGCTGAAGCAGCTAGAACCATATCATCCACATGTATGATATCTTATTAAAATAAATGCAAATATGCATGACTGTATCTAAGCAAACTAATAACTAATGCACATGAGGATTTTGGTTCACAATCGCAACAATCTCAATGTTGATATGTTATTTTGCAAGTGATGAGATGATCGTTTTGGTTCATGATGATCACATCCCTCAAAATACGCATAAGACTAGATCTAAGCAAACTAATAACAAATAACTAATGCACTTGAGGATTTTGGTTCACGAACGCAGCAACAATCACAATGTTGACATGTTATTTTGCGAGTTATGATTTGATTGTTCTGATTTACAATGATCACAGCCCTCAATGAGTAGAAGGTGGGGGTAATTTCGTGAAAATCTCAATGGAATCCACCCACATGATCTTGACTTGGAACAAGTAACCAAAACATAAACAAGCTGAAAAATATGAAGAAAGTAAACATCATCTATTAATAGGTATTGCAAAAAAACTGAGTAAATGAAACAAACTTGAAGTCAAAAGTCTAATAGAAACATGTGCTTTCAATTCTCAAAACACCATTGATATACATGGAAAAGTCATAGATGTAAAAGAAACATATGCTTTCAACTCAAAAATAATGTTTTGACCAATTATTTCACATTTGAGCTTTGACATGAATTTTGTATGTTGGTGATTGTTGCTGTGCTGCCCGCTTGTTCCAGGGGTCCAGTTGGAGTGGCTCATCAGTCTTCTTGTTCTTGGCAACCGTGAGTCTGATCGGCTCTTTTGTAAGTCCCTCCGCGCTCTCTCTCACGAAGGCCAAAAAGCAAACACTCACTAGCAACCTCATCCGCCTCTCATCCTCAAGTGGAGTCACTTCTTTTTGAGCTCTCTATGATCACTCTTTTATGTTAGTTTGGGTTTAAAAGCTCTTTTGCATTGCTTTGTGTTTAAAATATTATTGTTCACTACGTTTTATAAACTATGCTTTTATATTATTTACTTGCATTTGCTTCTTAATTAATTTAATCTCTAATCAACATTCTCCAAACAACTATAAGAGTTGTTTCTAGTGACCTTGTTTCTTGGTTCTAGCTTCGTTTTGTGTAACTTTGCTAGACTGATTTGTTTCAAAGTGTTTTTTTTTTTGCAACATCAAGGAACCATCAAACTTCAATAGCAGAATGAGATCCAAGTTTATCTTGGATCAAACTTTCATTTTCATTAATGATATTCACATTCTTAGCAAATAAAAAAGTATTCATAACCTAAGATGCATGGAAGTAATGTAGCAAGCAAGTTTGTAGTAAAAATGGACTCACAAGAAGCTCATTAACAAATCTTATTATATAAAATTTGGTTCTTCAAAGTTATTAATTAACATGATCGTGACATATGTCAATCGAAAATTTAAGATTGCGACATGTGTTAGAAATATAAAATAATTTTTTTTAAGATTTAAAAAAGATTTGGAAAAGAAAAATTATTATCACAAATTGAAAAGGAAAATTGTTATTACATAATATTATACAATTATATTGCGACATGTGTCAAGAAATATATAAAAAAATTGTTTAATATTTTTGAAAGATTAAGAAAAGGAATATTATTATCACAAATAAAAAAAGAAAATTACTATTACATAATATTATACAGTTATCTTTTGTTTAGAACTTAAGAAAACAAATTACTATCAAACAATTATTTTCAGTTAATAATAAATGATTTTAAAAATTTAGTATTTTTACAATTCGTTTTTAAATATCAGTAAAATTTTATAAATTGTATTTTTTAATTAAATATGTCTTATTATCATGTTTATTATTAAATTCTTTAGAAAAATACTATTTATTGAACTCTTACTATTCTCCTTGAGTAAAATTTTTTAAAAAAAGGAAACAAATTATCTTTAGGTTAGGATTTAAAAATGAAAAATTATTTCATAAATATTTTTTATTAGGATTTTATGAAAATAATTAAAATAATCTTAACCAAATTGTTTTTAAAAAATAAATCCTGACAAAAATGGAACAGTAAAATAATTTTCCTTTTCAATTTGTGATAATAATTTTCCACTTATATGATATTAAATAATTTTCTTAATTCATTAATTTTAATGAAATAATTAGAAAAATAAAATATGGTAAAAACAAAAAAATGTATTAATATGACGATGAAGTCTGATTTGGTATTGAACAAACATATATAAATATCACTTACAGCGAGAGTAATAATAATCTTTTTTTATGAGCAAACAAAAAATTAATATATATCAAACATGTGTTTTATTGATTTTCGTATTACCAAACACATATAAAGACTAATCACGATAATATCCTATTTTTTAAATATTAAATAGTTTAGTGTTATTTTTGTCGTCAAATCTATTTTAAATTCTCATTTTGTTAAGATTTTAAAAAAGAAAAATACTCTATTTTATAAATCTATTTTATTTAAAATTTAGATTAGAAAATAAAATTACTATCAAATATTGTTTTACAATTTTGTTTACGATTTTATAAAAAGAAAATTACTTTCATCGAATCTTACAATTATCTTATATTTAGAATTTCAGAAAAATTAAATTACTATCAAATAGTTGTAAAATTAATATTTTTACAATTTTAATAACTTCCACACACAATTCATTTTTAATTAAATAAATTTAATATCATGTTCATCTTCAAATTTGTTTGTGAAAACTATTATCAAATAATGTCTTACAATTCTCTTTAGCTTAGGAATAAAAAGATATGATACAATTTTTTTTGTTTAGGATTTTGTTTTTTAAATAAAATTACTATCAAATATTATTTTAATTTTTTTTAGATTTTAGAAAACTAAAATTAATATTTCACATCTATAATTTGGTTTGAACTGCCACATATTATTTTTACAAAACACAATAGTATTTACATGAAAACTAATACCTGAGTATTTTCTTTTAATTTCTTGATACAACTCAATTTTTTCGTTATCCTTGATATATCTTATGATGCTAACATAATTTTTAATGATGATGTTGTTGTCGATACTTCAGTATATGTGAATATGATGAATATGTGTTTGTACGTATAATACAAAACATAAAATTAAATAAACAAAAAATTTTTAATGAAAAATAAGTTAGTTGTATAAAAATCGTAGAGAAAAACTAATTATAAAATAAATATTTCGTTTTTAAAAAAATCTAAAAAATAAAATTATAAAATTAATCTATTTTTTCTCATATGTAACTAACTTTATTTTTAAAATAGATAACTTTGTGTAAAAAATTATGAACAAAAAATAACTCCAAATATTTCACCCGAACATGTGTCAATTAAAAAAAGGTTGTGAATGTGTCAATAAAAACCTGCCATTATGTGAATAACTTTTTTTTTCTAAAATCCTAAATAAAAGAGATTTGTAAAATATTTTTTTATTTTTTAATCTTAACCAAGTAAGATTTCTTTTTATTTTTAAATACTGAATATAGAGAATTTAATATTACCTTTAATTTAAAATTTATTGATAGACATGATACTAAAGTTTATTAATTAATTTTTAGAATAATCTATTTAATTAACTTTAAGAAAAAAGTTTTTAATTAACAAGAAAATTGTAAAAACATTAGTGATATTGAAAAAACAGATTTGAAAATTGCAACTCTTAAAAATAGTTAATACTAAATGGAAATAATTATTTGATAGTAATTTTATTTTTCTAAATCTGGACAAAATATAATTATAAAATATTATGTAATATTAGTTTCCTTTTCCACCCTAAAAACTGTAAAAGAATATTTGATAATTGTTTTTTGTTTTAAAATAAATCATAAACAAAAGAGTATTGTATCATATTTTTTAAGTCCTAACCAAAAGAGAATAGTAAAAAGTTATTTGATAATAACTCTTAGAGATAATTTGATGATGGACATGATACTAAAAGTTATTTAACTAACAAAATAAGTGTAAAAATATTAATAGTATTTTTAGACTTTTATTAGTAATTAGAAATAATTATTTGATAACAATTTACTTTTTCTGAAATTCTAAAGAGAAGATAATTTTAAAAAGTTATATGACACTAATTTATTAACATTAGTGTCATATAATCTTTTAATGTCAAACAAAATTATATTTAAAATCTAAAAGAACATAAAATAACATCAAATAAATCACCAATAAATATTGTTTTTATGTTTTTCTAAAATCCTAAACAAAAATGTAAAAGAGTATTTAATAGTATTTTTAATTGTAAATAAAAAGGAGATATATAAAATAGAATGTTTTCCTTTTTAATAAATTTAAGTAAAAAGAAAGATTTTAAAAATATTTAATAAAACATTAAATTATTCACATAAGAAAGTGTATCATCTTTATTGATTTTTAATATATCACCATGGATACTAAAATAATTAACTTGATAGTAAGCTGAATATCAGTAATACATATTGAATGATGTAGTGTAACATTAGTATTTTGAATTGTGTTATTTTTAAATTTGTCTTAAACAATATAAAAGTATAGAGCAGTTCTATATGTTTCAATATATTAATATCATTTTGAAAAATAACCAAAAGTGTAGTATTTGTTAAAGAAAATATAAAACTAATATACTATTTAAAACACTGTGATTATTGAAATAAAAATACTAATTATATGGAAGAAAACATATTCTTTTTACTAAAATAAATCACCAATATATAATGAAAAATCTAAGAATTAATGTGAAAGATATTTTTATTCTTTTTATATATTCGTGAAATTAAAACATCAAATAAAAAACATATCTAGTTTATTAATGAGAGAATACTTAAGAATCAAATCACGCCCAAAACAATTCCGTATAAAATCCAAGAAAAACTAGAGATAGACACGACTATTATTAGGTCGCATTTTTTTTCCCCGTCTCTTTCATCGCCTTGCATCCCTGTTCACAGTCACATTTCTAATTTCCGGTTAGCAATCAAAGTGTCATTGCCAAACCGAGCAAGCCGTTGATCCAAAAAGAAAACCAAACCGAGCCTTTTGAAAATCTGTGATAATAAACCGGAAGCTTAATAAAACAAAACAACATCAAAAGCCGTATTTGTGCCGGTCATATGTAAAACTGGAAAGACCAAACCAAAGAAATAGAGCAATTCTTGAAACTTTAGAATCTTGGTCTCTGTACATCGTCTCTTTGATGACGTTAAAATGCAACTGCCTTCTCGAGGGACTTCTTTCTATTAATGAAATCAACCAAACAGTTCGCTGCTGCTTTTATCAAGTAATAATATCATATCTATCGCTGTTTTGATTTTAAGTTTCTTCAGTTTGCTGCTTCACCTTGAATCCAGTGAGTATCCTTTACTTTGTATCATTAGAAGCATTCCTCGACATTCTACAGACCTCTCCTCCTACCTCTGCAATTTCCTCGAGGAATGTGTATGAAACATGTGAAGAAGCTGAATAGGGGAAGCTAACTCCTGATCACTTTTCTCTGAAATGCTCAGATGATAAAAAAAAAAAAAAAAAAAGGAACAGCAAAACAAGAGGACAGAGTTAAACGCCACGGTTAAACTTTCTTTGAGATGTATTGGATTAAGACCAGGAGAAGACAGCCCTCGCATTATATAGATGTTGCAAAGGAACTCAAGTAAAATATAGAGAAACAGACCTGAAGCTACATGAGACTCTAAAACAGACTTATCTATCTATTATGCCATATTAATAGTGAATATTGTTGTGAATCTTCTCGTCTTTCAAACTTTATTTCATTATACTTTTAACATAGCGATCTCTGAATCCGTTTAAGCTCCTTGGCGACATCAATCATCTTTGGTCTCTTCTCCACATTCCTCTCGCAGCATCTGAAGGTAAGCTCAACAAACTTGTCAACCTGACACCTTTCAGCCTCCACAATATCTCTCACTCCAACCCGGTATATGGTCTCAATAAACTCTCCTTTCTCTTGCAACCCTCTTACATAGTTACGTATATCGATGAAGCGCACATCAGACCGAGGAGCCATGCCATGTCTTCCAATCAGAAGAACCATCATAAAGATTCCAAAGCTATAAACATCAGCATACTCTGTAACAATACTCGTATGTAGATAAGAAGGATCTAAATATCCGGGCCATCCCATCACTTGATCTTCCATTTGAGACTTCCCCTCTGGGAGAGTTAGAGCAAGAGAGAAATCAGACAGCTTAGCTGTCCAGTTCTTGTCCAAGAAAACATTCATGGGAGTTATGTTTCTGTGTACAATGATCCTAGGGAACTCCGTGTGGAGATAAGTAACAGCACTGGCTATCTCCTTAGCCACCTCTAGTCTTACATCCCAAGGTAAGAACTCTGTATCCTTGGAACCTATACCTCCTTGGTGTCCTAACGCTCCGTTCTCTGCGTTTTCAAACACCAGAACTGGACAAGGGAACTCGAGACAGCATCCCAACAGCTTCAGGAAGTTGATGTGATTGGTAACACGAGCAGATATGACAATGTCGTTGTAAACAGCTCCAATTCCATCTCCATCACCTCTGACTTTCTCCTCAGGATACATCTTGATCATGTAAGATCTATCTTCAATTCTACCAGTGAACCAAGTGTAGTAAAGGTCACTAGTTACATAGAGGCTTGGATCAAAGCCATTTGTGGCCTTGAGGATCTGATCAGAAGAGAAGCTTCTAATAGGATTGGTTTTACCGTTGCATCCAGCGATGAGCTCTTTGAGAAATGTGCTTCCGTTGTCCAAGAACCATTGTTTCCTCCTCTCTTTTCCCTTGTTTCTCCAGAACTTCATGGTCTTCTTCAGATCAATAAAATGTTAATGGCAGTCAAAGTTGCCTTTTGGTTAAGATAATGTTGAATCTGAGGCCATTAATGGTTCAGAAAGTCAACTTTTAGTAGTCAACAAGTTTGAAAACTTACTCTTCTGCACATGGGAGTCTGAATGGTCAACAAAACTTCTCATGAGGTTTCAGATTTGTAGCCTAATCCTGATAAACAGTTTCAACAAGAATCATGTCAAGCAGGTTCTTGAAACTATGCTTCCTACTTTCAGAACTAAAGTTAGATTAATCATATACCCTCTTTAAGTTTTCTTAATCAAAAATGAAGTTTTTGCACCAAACATATTACTATTAAAGGTAAGTAATCAGCAATTACACAACCTTAGTATGAGCATAGTCTCAATCTTAAATAATCTTACCATCTTCGGGTGATCCTTGTTCTGTTATTAGCTTAATCTCCTTTTCCACCAAGATCATCTTTGGCCTTATCTTTATTCATCTTCTCGCAGCATCTCATTGCCAGGTCAAGAAACATTCTCATCTGACCAAGCCTCATGTCCTTCGACAGCAAAAGTGTGATTAACGAGCTGCTAGCTGTGTTGCGTCCTAACAGATGAGTCGCGTACTAACTTGTAAGTCCGTCCTGATAAGGCTTTGGTGTGGTTGATTAACTGCTCATGCCTGCATTACGTGGAAAACGAGTTTAGATTGTATAATTTTCAGACAATAAGGGATTTGGAGCCCATCAAAGTCATGATTGACAAACACACATGCCAGGAACTCCACAATAAGATCTTTGTAGGAATAGTGCTCTTGTTTGAATGACCTTAATGAATTCTTTCAGTTGAGGCCCTTTTTTGTTGACAATGAAAGCAGTTGCCAAGTAACGCAGCAAGTGTGGAGCACTAGTTAGTATGGCATTCAGATACCTAAAAATATAACTATTCATTAGAGATAAGAGGTCTATGATAATTACAAAGCTTCTAGAAATGTAAGAAGAGGTATATGATAATTTTGAAGCATTTAGAAATGCAAGAAGATAAATGCTTAACATTATACTTCTTAAACTCTTAGATGGTGGATATAGAGGTCGAAAATAAGTAAATCCAGCAGAAAGAGCCAAGCTCTTTAAACTCTTCTTCAGTTATATGCTTACTTTTGGTCCCAGTGGCGAGGCCACCTGAAGTGAAGGAGGGGATGAAATTTTTAAATTCACTGCAATTTCTCTAAAATTTATTTACTCCCCTACTTACATATTATATAATATTATGTTAATAGTTTTCATCTTTGCCTCGGATAAATTTTTTTTTAGATCCACCATTGTTTTGTGCCTGAAAATTCTTGGCCCTTAAGCAAAAATATTTTTTTGGCCCATTCTATAAACTTAATAAAAAGTTAATAATCTCTTTGGAAGAATTGAATTCACAACCACTGATTACACTAGTGATCACATAACCATCTGTGCTACTGAGTACTGCACGTCACAAATTGGCCCTTTAAATATATGTAAATTCAATCTGGACTAGAAGCACATGCTTGATGTGCTTAGTGTCAGGCACGGCTTTTGTCCCATAGATTGGCATGATAAAGATGTCAAGAGTCAAGACACGGGTTCGGTGGCCATTTTTCTTTTTCCATTTTTTCTCTCTTTTCTCTGTCGACTACTGGGTACGTGAATGAGAGAGACTCCAATAACTAAAAGAAAAAATGGAACGAATGGTATAGTGTAGTGTATCCTGAAATGTTTCACATTTAAATAAAAACTAAGTAGAGAAAAAAAAATTATATATATATATATATATTCCAAAACTGATGATAGAGGTTTACTCACAACTCAAACACGACTAGGTTTTTTTTTTCTTTTGAAAGGGTACATCCACCATGACCATGACATTGTTCATTATCTGTCAGAAGAGTACAACATAAAATGCGAAACAAACTGAGTTGTTTTTCCTCTCCACTACTGCGTCGCATGGATGGACTGGTATCCTAGCAGGCAGAGATCTTGTTAGTCTCGCATCTAGGAAGAGTGATAGGAGATGGGACAGAGATTAGAGTTTGGACTGATTTGTGGATATCCACCTCTACGTACATGGTGCCGTTTGGACCACTCAAGGAGGGAGAAACTAATCTCTACGTCTCGGACTTGATCAGGCGAGGCACCTGCGAATGGAACAAAGATTTAATTAATAATGTGCTACCAGACTTTGCTGATCAGATCCTCGAATTAAAGTCTAGCAAGACAGGTGCAAGGGATTCTTACATTTTGTACCCAGAGAAGACTGGCAACTACTCGACGAGATCAGGTTATGCAGCAGCTGTTGCTCCTTTGGAGACTAATCAGGACAATGCTTTGATCCATGCCTCATTTAACTGGTTCAAATCTGTCTGGTCTGTCTCCACATCCCCAAAGCTACAACTCTTCCTTTGGAAAACAATTCATGGAGCTCTAACCACGGGAGATAACCTCCGGAGAAGAGGAATGCTGCAGAATACTACTTGCATCCATTGCGGCCTATCGGAGACAGTAGAGTACCTCCTCCTCCATTGCTCTTTTGCGGAAAAAGGTTTGGAATTTGATCCCGCTGCTGTCGGATTTCAATCCAGACTCTTTCTCCTCCTTTATCGCAACTTTAGAAGAAACAAGTTCCTAGGTGTGCCTCCTGCCATGTGGTATCTCGGGAGACATTCTCTCATGGGTGTGTTGGAATTTGTGGATCACTAGAAATCAACTCCTTTTTGAAGCTCGTTCTGCCTCTCCCCAATTCAAGGCAACAAAAGCGATCAATGGTGCCAGAGAATGGACCCATGCTCAGGATCCCCACTCGGAAGCTCCGAGGATTACTCAGGACCAAGCAAGACCCCAATCGATCTCGGAAGGCACAGTTGCATGCAACACTGATGCGGCTTGGAAGAAGGAAACTTCATCGGCGGGTCTCGCCAGGATCTTCGACTCCTATGCTCCTTTGATCGCATCAAATGGATGCCAATATCAAGACCGAGTTCCATCTGTCCTCATGGCCGAAGGATTAGCGGTCAGGGAAGCTTTCTCCCACGCACAACACATCGGCATCACCAAAATCTGGCTTTGTTCAGACTCCCTATCGCTTGTCAAAGCGATAAATTCGATTGCTAAGCCAATGAACCTCTACGGAGTTCTATCGGACATCGAATCTCTATATTCGTTATTTAATTTCTACTGTATTTCCTTTGTTCCTAGGAAAGAAAAAATGGACTGGCTGATAATCTGTCTACGATCTGCCTTCAACACTCTATAACAACTTGGGCCTGAGGTCATTTTATTTTATGAATTCTAGTTGCTCAAAAAAAAACTGAGTTGTTTTTTTTTTATTTATCCAACTCCATCTTCCTATGTGTATTTTGTCGTTATTTGTGGCGGATGCGATGCATGTTCTTGGCTGCAAAAAAAAATAAATGTAGTTCTTACAAACTGATTCATATAATATGGGTGTCATGATAATGTCATCGTACGAGTGAAGACATGCTACTAGGATGAATTCATTTTTTTTGGCGAATTAGGTTAGAAACGTTAAAAACAACATTCTTCTTAGCATGATCTTTTGACCGGTGTATATTTTGGTTAATAAATAAAAAGAAGCTAAAAGGGGTGAGATACAATTTGCGATTAACTATAAGAAATTCTTGGGTTCACCCACTGTATGGATGAATCTATAGAATTTACTTATTTCAAATTTAATATTTTTTTTAAAAAAAAGAAACAAAATAATAAGAATTTATCAAGTTATATTATGCTTTTAAAATAAAAAATAGTAGTAATTATTAAAAAAAAGTTTTTTAAAATACTAAACCCTAAATCTTTGGATAAATCCTGAACCTTTGGGTAAATCATAAACCCTAAATCATAAACATTAAAAACTAAGTAGGGGTCATTGGTTCTAGTATTTTAATGGATTTACAAATTTTTTTTAGATTTAGAAATCTTTGCTAAATTCATGATTTTAAAATCAAACAAAATGGATTTAAAAATAATTTATATGGATTTCAAAATCAAAACATGTGAATTGTTATAAATCAATCAAATAGATTTATTATTACGAGGGAAAATACTTGGATCTGGAGAAATTGTTTAGAACAAGTTTTATTTAGTTAGTGTTGGAAGGTGACAAGATGACACTTACGTAGAAGAGAGTAAATGCTCAAAACTTTGAAATATAAAGTAAAACAGACAATTCAATCAAAAATTGTAAAATTATACAAGAAAAATCATTTACCATTACATAATGTCTGATAAGTAAATGCATAAGTTAATCATACAAAAATGCTAATATGAGAAGAATGATTTAAGCCCTAACAACCAATTAAAAGAGAAGGAAAAGTAATAACATGTCTGAGATTGAAAAAGTACTTTTGACCAATTGCTAGTGACTTTATGTTTAAACCAAAGAAGGTGAAGATTTATTTGGTACCCAGAAAAAAGGAAAATGATGAACAAAATACGAATATTGAACAAACATACAAGATATGAAAACTTGTCGAAACGTAAAAAAAAACTCAAAAAACAAAATCCAAGTCAAAATAACAAGGTAGAGCTCAATATTTGCTCCTTTGTATTTTTACACTAAAAACATTTATAAATCCACTCAAATCTAATTTTAAATCAAATCCTTAAATAAATCTATACTATTGAATAACAATTGATTTTAAAATCTATTTTAAAATCAAAGAACCAATAACAGTAGATTTGAATATGGATTTAAAAATCATAGAACCAATAACAGTAGATTTAGTTTGGATTTTCAAATCCACTAAAATACATAAACCAATAACACCTCCTAAAACTTAATAACATTAAACCCTAAATTCTTAACCCTAAACCCTAAACTCTTGGATAAATCCTAAAGTTTATTGTTTAGGGTTTAGGGTTTATGATTTATGGTTTAGAGTTTAGGATTTTTTTTTTTTTGAATTATACAAAGGTATCCTGACCCCACAGAAGTGGTCCAGACTAGTCACGTGTTGCCACGTGTCGGTCCTCTATCCCTGCCGATGCCAAAATGTTAATTCTCCAGTGGCCGGGATTCGAACCCAGGTGGCGGAACTCACAGCTGTGAGTCCTTTACCACTAGAGCTAGAAGCTCCGGTTATTTAGGATTTATTCAATGGTTTAGTGTGAAGGATATAGTACGATCGTTAGAGCTAGATTTATGAACTTAGTCTAGTAACACAAGCAATTTAACGAGTTCCTGGCCTCAACCAGTACGTCTCGTGTGGGATCTCTTGCCCACAAACTTCACTAGAATCAAATAGGAGTTACAAGCACTAATGAACCTCTCTCTCTCTGCTCTGTCACAATCTCAGGTGTTCAAGCACAACCTCAAGATAGAACAGCAGCTAACAACAACAAGAATAAAACGTAAGAAACCCTAAGGCTCAAGTCAAATCTTTTATACTCCTTGCTTGCTTTCACCGACTTGTTTCTTACGGCAGATGTGGGCCATTGTGCACTAAGGCCCATTCTTCTTCTCTTGTATTCTTGATCTGTTTCATGCTTGATATGGGCCAGCTGAATGGGTTTGGACTGAGTCACTTAGCTCACAATCTCCACTTTGACTCACCCAACCCTAATCGAGAAAGACGCCAACACAGCTCCTCTCCCTTGCGATCTTCAGACAGCCTCCGATAACTTCGTTCCTCGGCTTTTGTCGATCGATCCTTCCAAATTAATCAGTGAACCATCTTCGTTCCCTGATTAATCACCTTCGGCCCTTCTCCTCCTTCTCCGTGTTCTAATGAAGCTCCGAACATCCGCCTCTAATGGCGTGTGCTCGATACTCTGTCAATCCAGCTACTCCTCAGTCACTCGTATAGATGTTGTCTCTAATCTCAGGTAAAATCAGCTATCAAGCCTTCTCCATACCATTGATTTTCACTTCTGACTTTATATCTTCTTGTTTCTTCCATGCATGAATCCGATCTCGAGTCCAAGCTCCAAGAGATATCTCCTCTGTTTCTATACATTCATTCGAATCACACAATCCTCAGAAATGTGTTCATGGTTGTCTCCTTCAGTCGAGTCTGAGAGACAGCTCAGTTCTTGATCCATATCTGTCAACATCTCCAAGCGATCCAAGTAAGACATCGTGTCTTATCTTTTGCTAACTTAGGCCGTTTGAGTTCTGAACTAACACAGAGTTCTCTTTCTTTTGTATGCTATAAAGAATCTCTCTCAGCCAAGTTAAAACTCAGTGACTAAGCTCAAAGCTTTTGACAATCCGACAGGTAAAGCATTTCTGCTAGAGATATTACCTATCTTCCTCGTTAAGACTCCATAGAGAACCCTGTAACTGTGATAGGTCCAACCTCCACTTACCTTTTTTTTTTTATTCTCTAGTTCGCATCATCATGAATATTTCCACTGGGGTAGCAACTCTTTTAAGATCTGCATACTTTGTGTAGATATCTTCACTATAATGCCTCTGAATCCCGTTGATTAGTTTTTAGCTTCTCTTCTAAAAAAAAAAACTGTTTCCAAACTAACTTAAAATCCTCTGCTCTTTGTTGTATCCACTGTGCATCCTAGTTCAGCTACAGCCACAGAACCAACAAGCTGCATCCACTGTCCAAACACTTCAAGGTAACAACCTTCCAGAACAGACTTATTTTCTCGATTCTGTTTTTCTTCTTCTGATCAATGTGATTGACCTGACGATTTCCATGTTCTATCCTTATCTGCGAGGTTCTCAAACGTCAACAAAACTGAACCTGCAAGGACCACTATCTTCTCAGGCGATTTTCAGAAGCTCCAGGCGTTCCCGGAACTTATTTCCTGGTAAGTTCTTTGTCAAAAAATCTGCTGGATTCTTAGACGTATGTATCTTTTCAACAACAACATCCCCTTGAACAATCACATCTCGTATGAAATGCAATCGAGTGTCTATATGCTTGGTCCTCTCATGGAAACCTCCATTTTTGGCCAAGTGTATAGCGCTCTGCGAGTCACAAAACACCTTAACATTTTCTTGCTGAAACCCTAGATCACCACAAAATCCTTTCAACCATATAGCTTCCTTGACAGCCTCTGTTAAAGCCATATATTCTGATTCTGTAGTCGATAAAGCAACTATATGTTGAAGACCCGATCTCCAGCTTATAGTATTTTACCCACTTGAAAAACATATCCAGTGACTGATCTTCTTCTATCCAGATCACTTGCATAGTCAGCATCACAAAAGCCCTCCACTTTAACGTTAGAGTTCTTAGTAAACTTTAGGCCAAAACTCGAGGTTCCTTTAAGATACTTCATAATCCACTTAACAGCTTCCCAGTGAACTCTTCCTGGATTTCCCATATATCTACTGACTAAACCCACTGCATATCCCAAGTCAGGTCTTGATCCCACCATTGCATACATTAGAGAACCGACTGCACTAGCATACGGAATTTCACTCATCAATTCTCTTTCTGTTCTCAGTTCTTCTTCATTTAGACTTCGTAGCTTATATTGACTTCCTGTTGGTGTGACCACTGCTTTGGCTTCAGTCATATTAAACGTTCTTAGAACTTGTTCCAAGTAACTCCTTTGACATAGCTTAACCCATCCGTTCTTCCTATCTCGGATAATGTCCGTCCCCAAAATTCTACTAGCAGCTCCCATGTCTTTCATCTCAAATCTGTTCTTCAAGTTTTCTTTCAGTTCCTTGATCTTAGATAAATCATTGGAGGCAATTAACATATCATCGACGTAGATAAGTAAGTAGACCATCTCTGAAATCTGTGAACATTTTATGTAGACACATGGATCATATAAACTCCTGCGAAAGTCTTGAGTCTTCATAAATTCATCAAATTTCTTATTCCACTGTCTAGGGGACTGTTTTAGTCCAAATAAGGACTTCTTCAATAGACATACTTTCTTTTCCTTTCCTTTTTCCACGAATCCAACTGGCTGACTCATGAAAATCTCTTCCTCCAATTCTCCATTCAAGAAAGCAGTCTTAACATCAAGTTGTTCAAGCTCAAAATCTTCATTAGCCACCAACAAAAGCATGATTCTAATCGAGACATGTTTCACTACTGGTGCAAAAACTTCAGTATAGTCAATACCTTCCACTTGTGAGAACCCCTGAGCAACAAGTCTAGCCTTAAATCTAGGTTCCTCCACTCCAGGTATTCCTTCTTTGAACTTGAAAACCCACTTAGATCCAATGATCTTCTTCTGTTCTGGCTTATCAACGATCAGCCATGTACCGGTCTTGTCTAGAGAACTCATTTCTTCTTCCATCGCCTTTAGACACTGCTTCCAATACTTAGACCTCTTAGCCTCTTCAATCGTCTTAGGCTCATCAATATCCAGGTCCTCTGCAGCAGCTAATGCATATGCGACCATGTCATAATCATCATACTTAGATGGTAATTTGTTTTCTCTTCGAACCCTGTCTCTAGCCAGAACATAGTTATGCAAATCAACTTGCTCTTCCTGAGTTTCTGAAGCTTCATTTTCTTTCGGTTCAGAGTCTGACTCACTTTCTGTATGTGAAGTTACTCCACTTTGAGCTGGATTTTTCTCACTCTCAACATTACTTGAAGGTCCTTGAATTAATTTTGGACTGAATGTAACTCGTTTAACCTTCTTCTCTGGAGTTCCTTCTTCTAGTTCTCTATCTTCTTGAGCTGTTTCTTTTATGTCTTTGAACAACTCATCTTCATTGAATGTCACATTTCGACTTATGGTGCATATTTCTTCTTCTGGCAACCAAACTCGAAACCCTTTAGTTCCTTGAGGAAAGCCTACAAAACTCCCTTTCACTGCTCTAGGACTTGTCTTGCTTTGTCTCACGTGCACATAGGCTGTGCATCCGAATCTCTTTAGATTGCTCAAGTCTGGTTTATCTCCTGACCAGATTTCTTCAGGCAGTCTAAAATTTACTGAGGAATTTGGAGATCTGTTGATCAAATATACTGCAGTTGATGCGGCTTCAGCCCAAAACCTTTCTTCCATTCCACTTTCAGATAACATACACCTAACTTTCTCCATAATAGTCATGTTCATCCTTTCGGACACACTATTTTGCTGGGGTGTATAGGTGCATGTCTTATGTCGCTTAATACCAGCTTCCTTGCATAAAGTGTCAAATTGTGAGTTACAATACTCTAACCCATTGTCAGTACTCAAGCACTTAATGCTTTTCTTGGTCTGATTCTCAACACTTATCTTCCATTCTTTGAATCTCTGGAAGGCACCATCCTTAGTCTTTAAGAAAAATATCCACACCCTTCGTGAATAGTCATCAATGAAAGTGATGAAGTACTGATAGCCTGCTAAACTTGGAGTCACTGATGGCGATCCCCATAGATCAGAATGTATGTACTCCAGTATCTCTTTTGACGTATGTTTCCCCTTAGGAAAACTCAACTTGTGAGCCTTACCATAAACACAACTTTCGCAGAAGCTTAGAGTCTGAATATCCTTCTTTGTTAGGTATCCTTCTTTTACCAAAACATCCATATTCTTCTGACTCATATGACCCAGTCTAGAGTGCCATACCTTTGTCAAATCAGTGTCGAGTTTAGCAACCACAACCTCTGATTTAGAGACTATTCCGTCCAAGTAATACAGACCATCCATGTATATTCCAGCAAGCACCTTCTGATCTCCTTTGTAGAACTGAATCATTCCATTTTTTCCTTCGTAGCGACATCCAGCTTTATCCAAACATCCGTATGAGATCAAGTTTCGACTCATAGATGGCATGTACCTCACTTCTGTGAGAATGATCACTGAGCCGTCTGAGTTCAAGATTTTTATCTTCCCCATTCCTTGAACATCACATTCAGTATTGTTTCCCATCAACACCTTGCCTCCCTTGAACTCCTCTAGGTCATAAAGTAGTTCTTTGTTAGGAGTAATGTGAAAACTTGCTCCTGAATCAAGCACCCATTCATCCTTAGGGCGTTGAATGCTTGCAGTGAGTACCAACGGCTTCTTGAATTCTGTAACCACGTTTGCAGAATCCTCCGTTTTCTGATTTTGACGGTCTGGACAATCTCTCTTCCAATGTCCATCCTTACCACATGCGAAACATCCCTTCTTCTTAAACCTCATCTGGGATTTTCCTCTGCTTTTTGATCTGCCTTTTGCATAGCCACTGTTAGACCTCCTTTCAGACCTTCCTCTCTGTCCTACGAATAGACCTTCAGATGCTGTCTTGGCCTTGTTTAGCTGACCTGCCTCCTTTAACTCAACTTCTTTAGAGTATGCAGATTCAGTTACTTCCTCAACAGTGATAGTGTCTCTTCCTTTTCCGTACTTTAGAGACTGAGCCATCTGCTCATACGCCTTAGGCAGACTGTTAAGCAAGAAGATCGCTTGATCTTCTTCTGAGATGTTAACATGTACGCTTGCTAGATCTGAGACTAGCTTTAGGAAAACGTCCAAGTTCTCATCTAAGCTCTTGTTTTCTTCCATCTTGAAACTATATAATTTTTGCTTCATATAGATTCTATTAGGCAAGGACTTGGTTTGATAGTTTCTCTCCAACGCCTTCCACATGTCAAGAGTTGTCTTCTCCTTTATTACTTTCCTAAGAATCTTATCCCCAAGGCTCATAGTTAACAAGCTTCTAACCCTCTTGTTCTTCTCTGCAGCCATTGGATCCGGCTTAGATTCTTTTTCGCTACCTTTATCAGCTGATTCATCTTCCTCATCTTCTGCTTTAGGTGAATCTGATGTAGAAACCTCACCATCAGTTAGAACAGAGTCGAGTCCCATTAGTTCTAGCTGACATAAGATCTTGTGCTTCCATAAGCCAAAATCTCCTTTACCATCAAATTTTTCAACTTCAAATTTTCCTTTTACGGGTTCCATATCTGACTAGTCTTTGAACTTGTTTTTGTTTCAGGTAACAACTCAAGGACCTTCAGAACTCAAACCCTGCGATCCGTATCTCCTTACTTCTAGCAAAAGATAAGTAACAACCCTGAACTCTCCTCCTGACTCTATCGAAAACCTGCTTGTAGCCTTCTGATCTGCTCTGGCCTACGCTCTGATACCACTTGTGAAGGATATAGTACGATCGTTAGAGCTAGATTTATGAACTTAGTCTAGTAACACAAGCAATTTAACGAGTTCCTGGCCTCAACCAGTACGTCTCGTGTGGGATCTCTTGCCCACAAACTTCACTAGAATCAAATAGGAGTTACAAGCACTAATGAACCTCTCTCTCTCTGCTCTGTCACAATCTCAGGTGTTCAAGCACAACCTCAAGATAGAACAGCAGCTAACAACAACAAGAATAAAACGTAAGAAACCCTAAGGCTCAAGTCAAATCTTTTATACTCCTTGCTTGCTTTCACCGACTTGTTTCTTACGGCAGATGTGGGCCATTGTGCACTAAGGCCCATTCTTCTTCTCTTGTATTCTTGATCTGTTTCATGCTTGATATGGGCCAGCTGAATGGGTTTGGACTGAGTCACTTACCTCACATTTAGAATTAATGATTTAGGGTTTAGTATTATTAAGATTTAGTTTTAAATATTTATGTTTTAGGGTTTAGGATTTAGAGTTTAAAATTTAGGATTTAGAGTTTAGGGTCATTGATCTTTCATCGCTATGCGTTTACACCAGTACTTAATCTCCATGCTTTCCCCGCTCCTTATTCTTCTTGACTTTTTTGTTAAACGCCTCTTGTTTGACACCCATTAAAAAACTAATTTGTTTCAAAGAAATTATTATATTCGATAGGACGTCTGTTGATATAATCTCTAGGGGTGACACCCCTAAATTCGTGTTCAACTCCCACATGACAACCATTTATACTTCTTTTGTTGTGATTTAAAAGCACATTAGATGTTTTTACCCATGTTTAAAAGAATCATGGGTCCCGGGTCCGCCACTGCTCAAAATCATCAACCATCGAAAATTTCTCATCCATTTTCGCTTGAACATGATACGATGATGAATCTGAAATTGATTATTTAGATGGTCGGAGCAAGCTTTTTCATCTTCATAATATCCATAATTGTTTATTTTGTTTTAGTTTGCATTGAGAAATACACTTCATATAGATGCTTTACTTGAGATAAATTTGTAAAATGACAAGTTTATTAGTAAGATATTTAAAAGTTTTGACCTATCATTATGATAACAGTATATTTCAAACTGATGTTGTTCTACCAACGGGTTAAAAGTATAAACAGATCACACTTTGGAAATGTGCTTTTAACCAATTCTGTTGATGAGTTAGAATTTAACAGGAAAACATAGTTCTGCGTAGTACGTGATTTGCATTCCATATTATAAGAATGATTAATGACCAAAACTCACATAGGTTAATACGTGAAACATAAAACTGGTGAACAAATTAACCATATGGTCAATATAGCTTCCGTCTTCCAATCGAAATTAACATAATTTCCACCATGGAGGATTAGTATTACCTCCTTTTTTCTGCCCAAGTCTTTAGTTCAGATTGGATTTGAAGAGTTATGAGTTGTTGATGGGTCTCTCCCTTCTTCCGCTCTCTTAAGCTTCAAGTGCTAACTTTCAAATTTGTATTAGGTTGTTTTCTGAAAGAACAAAAGATTATTTTATTGGTCATCTCTTTGAACTATGTTTAGATACAAAACAAAGGACTAATGTGTGATTTACTATACAGTGAAACCTCTATAAATTAATAATGTTAGGACTACCCCAAAACTAAATTTTTTATTAATTTATAGAAATTATTAATTTATCGAGATACTAATTGAACCAAAAACTCAATTTGGGACTATGAAATTATATTAATTTATAGAAATATTAATTTATAGATTATTAATTTAAAGAGGTTATACTGTATTCTGATCCCCATGATAGATGTGGGTGGGGAATATCTCCACAAGGTGCTGGTTATACATTTGGGCAGCTCAATTCAATCACAACAATGGACTCATTCTCATTTCAAGAGCGCACTGGAGGTTTTAACTGGTGGAAGGTGTGTATGTTCATCTAAATTGCTCAAGGCTCTAACGAAGGCATGATTGGTCCGTCTCTCTTTTCATAACTTAAATTGTGAGAAGTAATTGCGGCTTCAAGCATATTATACCTGATTAAAAAAAGAACAAAGCTTTTGGGTCCTCCATTGAGTTTCAAAACTCGGGTTTTCTAACTTGGTTTGCTTTATTATTACACACTTAGTCCAGTCAAATGGGTTGTTGCTTTTTTTTTTAACAATATATATATATATATATATAACCAGTTCAAAAGAAAAGAACAAAGCTGGTTTAGAAAGAAAAAAAAATCAACTATAAAATTAGTATTTGTCAAATAAATTGAAGAAAAACAAAGATATCATCAGAGATACATTTATAGTAACATGTTGACCATAATTCATTGTGATAATATTAATCATTTTTCAAATATATTTTAGGAGACTTTATTTGTCCCGAGACTTATAAATAATTATTGTGGTTTTGATTCAAGAGAAAATACACAAATGGTGATATCAACTCTTATCGTAGCTATATAGTTACATATATAATTTGTAAAAAAAATATTACCTGATTTTCAATCCCTAAAGCATTTGTTTTTCTTCTTTACAACAACAATGTCTTCTCATGATCTGGTTCACTTCGTCGTAATACCCTTAATTTATGGCTCAAATTAATTTATGTGCTGCATGCAGCCTGTTGAAGAAGATATGAAAGAGGGTACGGACAAGATTACTGGAGCTGATATTGACTCTTATGGTGTTATTGTGAACAGCTACGAAGAGTTTAGAAGTCGATTATAAAAGAGAATGAAAGAGAGCAAGAGGAGGAAAAGTCTGGTGCGTAGGGCCTGTTTTGCTCAGTGTAATAACTTATAAAGTTAAGGGACAAGACAAGCCGACAAGACGTCAATTGGCCGAGACCAATGCCTTCAATGGCTTGACTTGCAAGAAATGGTTCAGTGCTGATGTACGTTTGCCTTGGCTCAGGTCAAGGAGTTAGAAACAGGCCTTGAGGAATCTAATAAGCATTTCATTTTGGTTATAAGAGAATGGTGAAAATGTGGAGAGCTAGCAATAAAACTTATTTCACGCAATAAAACACTTTACCAAATATAAAAAAGTATTAAGGATATAAAAATTTAGAAAAAAATTAAACTACAAAAAGAAAAAGGTCAAACATAGGTTTCTAGTGCAAATGATGAATAGGTGGGGAGACACTAGGTTCGAATGAGGTAAGTCTAGGCTTCCAAGTACATAATGCTCTCAAAATCATCCCAATAATAACTGGTAGGCAACGACCGGATCTCAGAAGGGCGCCTGGGTAATATGCATGATAGAAACCCTTCAGTGAACTTACAAGTCTCCAGATCGCAAATCATACTCCCTCTTACTACAGAGTCATCATGTACGAAGCATCTAATCATACCCTCACGACTGGTACTTTGGACGAACAAGTCACCCATGGAGAGAAGATAGAGGATTGAGGTAGGCAGAGAAAAAGTCTTCTTAGTCCACCATTGACGATCGTCTTCAAAAGACCACAGATCCATCATATCTTTCCTTTCGAGAAAGGAGTAGTCAAAGACAGCAAGTTTTCCTCTATAGTTCATTACATTAGTGGCACGCGTGTCCCAGACGATGCCAGCTTCAACAGGCAATTTAATCAAATTGAACGTCTCGGAAGTCATGTCAAACCTCACTACAACACATGTATTATCATCCGTCCAGGCCCCATAATACAAATGGCGGCCGATAGAGATACCTTGAGAGTAAGGACGATGAGGTGGGAAGCTTTGGGTGATTCTCCTCCAAGAAGCTCCAGGGCCAAGAACCAACACGTGATGGTCGGATCTCACAACTCTCTCTTGTGTCATCTCCCAAGTTAGGCTAATCACTTTGTATTCCTCCTGAATAGGATCGTATCCAAAGTGGTTCCACATATTGGAATCATCTCCTGTGATGCTCGATACAACTAATGGCAACTCCACCTGCTGCTTGGTTGTGAGGTTACAGATCCGCACTCTTGTCCCGATTCTGGAACACATCAATCCCCGTAGAGCGTTCACGAAGCACCCTCCTCCCATTACCGGTGTCACCTGGTCGAATCGGTAAATATTACTACGATGTTTCTCAGACAATGTTGAGCACAATGTGTAGTCGCCTTGGGCATCGTGATCCACTAGATACACACGACGTTCACGTAGGAGCGATGGAGTTTTACGGAAAAGATTAGCAAAATAAGGTGATGAGATCATGGAATACCAGAGCCTAGAAACGCACTTAAACTGCAACAATAAATTCGCCGGCAATCTCGCCAGAATCTGCATCAGCACATCCCCAGGAGCTCCGGAATGACGGCGGCGACAGGTTTTGAATCCGGCTTGGAAAAGGCTCTTCTATTCCGTTTCATCTTCTTCTTCCTCAAACCTTTCACCGCAGCAATACGGAAAGACAATCCCGCCATAGCTTAGAGAGATCTGTTTCTCAACTCTGTCGGCTCTGTTTTTCTCTTTTTGTGAGTCAACCAGAGAAATAGGCATGTACTTTATATATTAAAAAAAAAAACAGAAAAACAGAACTGATCCCCGAAGGAATTGTACTATTTCCATTTCTATGGATTTATTTTTGTAAAAATATCATATTTACGAGAAAATTTGAAAAGTACCATATTTATAGTTTAGAATTTGAAAAATATATCTGTACAGTATTTATATTGTTTTGAAAACTAAACTTCTTCCATGTAATAAGATATTTTTATCCAAATTTAAATTACAAAATTACATATTTTAATAACTTAATAGATATTTCAGACTTACATTATTATGATCATTCATGTTTAAGATAAATATATAATTAAGATATAAATATATTATTTACTATTTAATCTTTTCAAATTGTATTGATAGATACGAAAGATCTTTACAAATTTTATAAAAGCTTACTACAATTAAGTTTGTTGAGCTTGTTTGTTGTTCTAAACTACAAAAAAAAACATAGGTTTGTAATGTCTTAATGATTAATCCTACTTGTGAAATGTACTTTCAATCATATGCTGATCTTGTCTTCATCACTGAAGAAAGATATGTTGTTTAGAAATGTTGAATCCTGAGAGCTAGTATTGGGCCTGAGAGGCCTTAGTCTATAAACCATGTAATTAGGTTTATGTTAACCTAGATGATCTCTTGTATATAAGGCACAGCCTACATAACGTAATAGACAAGAATCATATTAAACTACTAAAGGTTCTTGACATGGTATCAGAGCTCTAAACCTAACTCTAGGTTTTCGGGTTCTCGATCACTCTGAACTTTCTTTCTTCTATCTTTGACCTTAGCTGGCTGATTATTCTATCGAAGGCTACTTCTATAAACAATGGCATGCGAACTTGCTGCTACTTCTGAGACCGTGAAACCACGTACTCGGAAAACTATCTCTCCGTATGATCTTTCTACCGGTGATAATCCCGAACTGTCATCTCGCGACCAGCCTTGCGTGGACCAAACTATGATGAGTGGTCTGCAAGCATTCGTCTGGCTCTAAAGGCGAGAAAGAAGTTTGGGTTCGCGGATGGATCAATACAAAAACCATCCGAAGACTCTGACGACTATGAAGATTGGTGTGCAAATAACGCTCTTGTGGTGTCCTGGATTAAGCTTACCATCGATGAATCACTTTTCTCAACTCTTTCGCATAGTGATGATGCCTCGAGCTTGTGGACACAGATCCAAAAGCGTTTTGCGATGAAGAATGGACAGCGAGTTCAACGACTCAAAACTGAGCTCGCTAACTGTCGACAACAAGGGACACCAATTGAAACTTACTTCGGTAAGCTAACAAAGTTGTGGACCAACTTGGCTGATTACCAGCAAGCAAAAACGATGGAAGATATAGCACGGGAACGCGAGGAAGATAAACTTCATCAGTTCCTTATGGGCATCGATGACTCGCTATATGGAGCTGTGAAATCCTCACTTCTCTCACGCACTCCTTTACCATCACTTGATGAAGCGTATAACATTCTGATTCAAGATGAGGAATCAAAGTCGCTGGCTCGACTTCACGAGGATAAGACTGCAGGCGCAAGTTTTGCAGTTCAGACACAAACTCGTCCTCGTCAGTCAGTCGATACACGAGGAGGTTCCTTGGTCTGTACTCTATGTGGGAAAAACGGCCATCTTGCCGAGAATTGCTTCAAGAAGATCGGGTATCCTGCATGGTGGGGAGAGCGTACGCGGAACAAACCTGGTTTCTCGTCGACTACATCTTCTGGGAATACAAGCGCTCGTCCAAAGTCCGACTCAGCGCGAGCAAATCATGTAACTTCTGAAGCTTCTCATGCCAACTCTGCAATCACTTCTGCAGATCGAGTTGGGTTCAGTGGCTTAAGCGACACTCAATGGAAGACTTTGGTTCACATGCTCAATGACCACAATCATAAAGTCAACTCTCACTCAGGTACGTTGTTTTCTGAATCCTGGATAATTGACACAGGAGCTTCGAATCACATGACTGGTAGCATTGACTATTTGACTGATTTGCGTGATATGGCACCCATGTTGATTAAACTCCCTGATGGGAGATTCACGACATCAACGAAACATGGATCAGTGTCTATTGGTTCATCGCTTACTCTACACAATGTTTTCTTCGTTGACGGCCTGCATTGTCATCTGATCTCAGTGTCTCATCTAACTCGTGATAAGAAGTGTATCTTTCAGATCTCTGACCGTCTTTGTGTTGTTCAGGATCGCATCACACGGATGCTGATTGGAGCGGGTGAGCAGTTGAATGGATTATATTTTTTTAGAGGAATGGATGTGGCATCGGCAATCTCGCAAGCTGATACAAACTCGTCGAAGCTCTGGCATAGCCGTATGGGACATCCTTCTTCAAAGGCTTTGGAGTTGTTAAATTTTTCTGATTTCAGTACTGGTGTTTTTGATTCTCAGACATGTGAAGTTTGTATTCGTGCGAAACAAACTCGCGATTCTTTTCCGTTAAGCAGTAATAAAACAACTATGGTTTTTGAGTTAGTCCATTGCGATCTTTGGGGTCCTTACAAAACTACATCCATATGTGGCTCCAAGTACTTTCTGACTATTCTTGACGACTATTCTCGGGCCGTTTGGGTCTATCTTCTTTCATCTAAGCAAGAAGCGCCAAAACACTTACGCGACTTCATTGCTTTGGTAGAACGACAATTCAACACTCAAGTTAAGACCATACGTAGTGACAACGGATCAGAGTTCTTATGCCTAAGAAATTTCTTTCAAGAAAAAGGAATCATCCATGAAACTTCATGTGTGGGAACTCCGCAACAGAACGGTAGGGTTGAGCGTAAACATCGACATCTGCTCAATGTAGCTCGTGCTCTTAGGTTCCAAGCTTCTCTTCCTGTTGAGTTTTGGAGCTACTGCGCATTAGCTGCGGGTTATTTAATTAACCGAACACCTACTGCTGTCCTCAACGGAAAAACACCATACGAACTCCTTTACAAGCAAGCGCCCCCAATGAATCACATAAAGGTTTTTGGCTGTCTCTGTTATGTCCACAACCAGAAGCATAACGGAGATAAATTTGCAAGTCGCACCACAAAATCAGTTTTTCTTGGATATCCTTTTGGAAAGAAAGGTTGGCGTGTGTATAATTTGGAAACTCGTCAAATCTCAGTCTCAAGAGATGTAATTTTCTGTGAAACAGAGTTTCCTATGTCTCAAATCTTGAACTCCAGTTCTTCTGAGATACCTGTTCTCTCGCCATCTCCATACTTTGATTTGTTTGATGATGAATTCTCAGCAGAGCCATCACCACCTCCTTTGCCTGCTGCTGTTTCTCCTACAATGGAAGAGCCACTATCAGTCAGTGAATCTTCCATGGAAAATGAACCTTCCACCGTTGTTGGTTCTTCTCAGTTAAACGAAGAAGATAATGCTACCTCTTCTTCACCAACTACGGAGTCGCCATCTCCAGTCGTGACTCCTGAAACACAAACAAACTCGACCGAGCCTGCAGCTTTAGGCCGAGGTTTGCGAATTAAGAAGCCGCCTACGAAGCTTGCAGATTACGTCACTACTCTTCTGCATCATCCTTATCCCTCTGTAACGCCATATCCCATTGATAATTACATATCTAGTGCTCGGTTTTCAGATGGCTATCAGACGTACCTGCTGGCTATCACTACAGCACGTGAACCGATGAGCTACAAAGAGGCCATTGAAGATGAACTTTGGCGTGATTCAGTTGCAGATGAAATTATTGCCTTGGAAGATCGTGATACATGGATTGTTGTCGACTTACCACCAGGCAAGATAGCTCTCAACTGTATGTGGGTTTTTCGATTGAAGTTCAATGCAGACGGCACCATTCGGAGACGCAAGTCTCGTCTAGTTGTATGCGGAAACAATCAGACTGAAGGTATTGACTACACAGAAACTTTTGCACCGGTTGCGAAGATGGTTACAGTCAGAACGTTTCTGCAGCAGGCCGTTTCATTGGATTGGGAAGTCTATCAAATGGATGTCCACAACGCTTTTCTTCATGGTGATCTTGATGAAGAAGTGTACATGAAATTCCCACCTGGTTTTCGTACCAATGAAAAGAATAAGGTTTGTCGGTTGCATAAATCTTTATACGGACTCAAGCAAGCACCTCGATGCTGGTTCGCAAAGCTTGAAACCGCCTTGGTTGATTACGGTTTCGTAAGGAATGGCAAGGACTATTCCCTATTCACTTACCAAAAAGACAACAATCGTATTCATCTCCTAGTCTACGTTGATGATCTTATTATCACTGGTAACTCCAAGGATATGATTGATATGTTCAAGTCCTATCTTTGTACTTGCTTTCATATGAAAGACTTGGGGATTCTGCGATATTTCTTGGGCATCGAAGTTGCGAGAAGTCCAACAGGAATGTATCTCTGCCAACGGAAGTACTCCTTAGATATCATCTCTGAGACCGGTCTGCTTGGCGTCAAACCTGTCTCTTTTCCTCTTGAGCAAAATCACAAGCTTCTTCTCGATGATGGTGCTCCCATGACTGATCCGCGTCGCTATCGTCGTCTTGTTGGTAGATTGATCTATCTTGCTACGACCAGACCGGAGCTCAGTTATGTTATTCATGTTCTGTCACAATTTATGAATAGTCCAAAGGAAAACCATTGGGAAGCTGCTCTTCGAGTGGTTCGCTATCTCAATTACAGTCCAGGTCAAGGAATCCTTTTACAAGCTAATACTCCTTTGGTTGTCTCGGCTTGGTGTGATAGCGACTGGGGTGGGTGTCCGACTTCGCGACGCTCTGTCACGGGATGGCTCATTCAACTTGGTGGTTCTCCTGTTTCATGGAAAACGCAGAAGCAAGATGTGGTATCTCGTTCCTCTGCTGAAGCTGAATATCGTGCAATGGCGGACACGGTTAGTGAATTGTTGTGGCTGCGGGAGTTACTACCAAGCTTAGGCATTACGTGCGATGCTCCAATCACACTACACTCAGACAGTCTCTCAGCCATCAATCTAGCCAAGAATCCAGTCGGACATAAAAGAACAAAGCATGTAGGTCTCGATTGTCACTTCATTCGTGATGAGATCTTACGTGGTCGGTTTGCTACAAAACATGTCTCCACAACAACTCAATTGGCAGACATTTTTACTAAGGCATTGGGAAGGAAGGAATTTGATTATTTTCTCTCCAAATTGGGTGTTTGTAACCTTCACACTCCATCTTGAGGGGGGGTATTGGGCCTGAGAGGCCTTAGTCTATAAACCATGTAATTAGGTTTATGTTAACCTAGATGATCTCTTGTATATAAGGCACAGCCTACATAACGTAATAGACAAGAATCATATTAAACTACTAAAGGTTTTTGACAGCTAGGACCAGCGGCTCTATCAACATAGTGATCTCTGAATCCGTTTAAGCTCCTTGGCGACATCAATCATCTTTGGTCTCTTCTCCACACTCCTCTCGCAGCATCTGAAGGTAAGCTCAACAAACTTGTCCACTTTAAATCTTTCAGCCTCCACAATATCTCTCACTCCTACCCGGTATATGATCTCAATAAACTCTCCTTTCTCTTGCAACCCTCTTACATAGTTACGTATATCGATGAAGCGCACATCAGACCGAGGAGCCATACCATGTCTTCCAATCAGAAGAACCATCATAAAGATTCCAAAGCTATAAACATCAGCGTACTCTGTAACAATATTCGTATGTAGATAAGAAGGATCTAAATATCCTGGCCATCCCATGACTTGATCTTCCATTTGAGACTTCCCCACTGGGAGAGTTAGAGCAAGAGAGAAATCAGACAGCCTAGCTGTCCAGTTCTCGTCCAAGAAAACATTCATGGGAGTTATGTTTCTGTGTAGAATGATCCTAGGGAACTCCGTGTGGAGATAAGTAACAGCACTGGCTATCTCCTTAGCCACCTTTAGCCTTACATCCCAAGGTAAGAACTCTGTATCCTTGGAAGCTATACCTCCTTGGTGTCCTAACGCTCCGTTCTCTGCGTTTTCAAACACCAGAACTGGACAACAGGACAAGGGAACTCGAGACAGCATCCCAACAGCTTCAGGAAGTTGATGTGATTGGTAACACGAGCAGATATGACAATGTCGTTGTAAACAGCTCCAATTCCATCTCCATCACCTCTGACTTTCTCCTCAGGATACATCTTGATCATGTAAGATCTATCTTCAATGCTACCAGTGAACCAAGTGTAGTAAAGGTCACTAGTTACATAGAGGCTTGGATCAAAGCCATTTGTGGCCTTGAGGATCTGATCAAAAGAGAAGCTTCTAATAGGATTGGTTTTACCGTTGCATCCAGCAATGAGCTCTTTGAGAAAAGTGCTTCCATTGTCCAAGAACCATTGTTTCCTCCTCTCTTTTCCCTTGTTTCTCCAGAAATTCATGGTCTTCTTCAGTATCAATAAAATGTTAATGGCAGTCAAAGTTGCCTTCTGGTGAAGATAATGTTGAATCTGAGACCATTTATGTTTCAAAAAGTCAACATTTATTAGTCAACGAGTTTGAAAACTCACTCTTCTGCACATGGGAGTCTGAATGGTCAACACAAAAAATTTCATGAGGTTTCAGATTTGTAGCCTAAACCTGATAAACAGTTTCAACAAAAATCATGTCAAGCAGATTCTTGAAACTATGCTTCCTGCTTTCAGAACCTAAAGTTAGATTAATCATATACCCTCTTAAGCTCTCATATATGCAGATCCTTCACATATTCAAGAATGTTAAAATCTGACGGGCCATTTGACTCAATATAGTATGGTTGTCTTCCTATCAGAAGAACCAGCATAATAAAGATTCTAAAAACTAAACACACCGGCTCTTCAATCCAACATTTACCCTCAGGGAGTGTTATGGCATGCGATAAGTCAGTGAGCTTAGCGGTCCCATCCTTATCCAACAAAACATTCGTTGCCTTGAGATTTCTATGTATAATGATTCTAAGCGGTGTGAAGATATGTTGTAGCAATCGCAATTTGGAACTAGGTTGTTAATCCTTTATTCTTTGACTTGCATCCACAAACAGAACAATCCACTTTGAAAACAGAGCGTAACGAATGTTGGCGATGCCCTCAAGCTCCAGCACATCGTTCATTGATCCCTCCACATCATCGACGAGTGAGGTCCTTTTATTTTATCCAATATATTTTGCTTTTCTTTTGAGGGGTTTGTCTTCGTGTGGATGTCTGTTTTGCCAAATGAATCGCTAGGACTTTTTCTAATAAATTTGAAACACTCAGTATCATACAATTAATTTAAGAGGGCATAAATAAATATTTTTTTAAAAAAAAAGTGAAAGATTTCCGATGTAATGCTTAATTGGGCCGTATACTTGGGTTAAAAGTAGATGGTAGTTATTTTCCTAAAACAGAAAGCAAAAGGTTAGAGTAATTAATTTAATTTTTATTTTATAAGCCAGTGAAAGAGATATTGCGTGAAAAAGGGAAAAAGTACAATTCTCTTTTGTTTTCTTGTTTTCTCTTTTTTTGTTCAACAAAGTACAATTCTATTCTTTATGAGTTCTGTTTTTTTTTGTTTTTTTTTTTAATATAAAGTACATATGCTTATGTTTAACGCCTAGGGTTGATTGATAAAAAAACGCAGACAGACAGAGTTCAGAAACAGATCTGTAAGCTATGGTGGGGTTATCTTTCCGTATTGCTGTGGTGAAAGGTTTGAGGAAGAAGAAGATGAAAATATCCAAGGTCAAACGGAACAGAAGAGTCCTTTCCAGGCCCGATTCAAAACCCGTAGCCGTTGAACTTCCGGAGCTCCCTGAGGAGGTGTTGATGCAGATCTTGGCGAGATTACCCGCGAATTTATTGTTGCAGTTCAGGTGTGTCTCTAGGCGGTGGTATTCCATGATCTCATCTCCTTATTTTGCTAATCTTTTCCTTAAAGTTCAATCGTCTATGCCACGTGAACGGCGTCTGTTCATGTACTTGGTGGACAAGGATGGCCACGGCGACTATGCCCTGCTCTCTCAATTGATTAGGAACTTGAAGGCGAATGTCTTCCAACTCGGGGAATATGTGACAATACCAGGAATGGGAGGCTGCTTGGTGAACGCTCTTCGGGGATTGATGTGTTGCAGAATTGGGACAAGTGTAAGGATCTGTAACCTCACCACCAAGCAGCACGTGGAGTTGCCAATAGTTGTTTCGAGCATCTCCGGAGATGATTTCAAGATGTGGAACCACTTTGGATACGATCCTGTTCAGGAGGAATACAAAGTGATTAGCGTAACTTGGGAGATGACACAAGAGAGGGTAGTGAGATCCGAGTATCACGTTTTGGTGCTTGGCCCTGGAGCTTCTTGGAGGAGAATCAACCAAAGCTTAGCTCCGCATCGTCCTTGCTCGCAAGGTATCTCCATGGACGGTGTCTTGTATTATGGTGCTTGGACAGGTGAGAATACATTTGTAGTTGTGAGTTTTAACATGAGGTCCGAGAAGTTCAATTTGATCAAATTACCCCTTCAAGCTGGAACCAATCTAATGAACTATAGAGGAAAACTTGCTGTCTTCGACTACTCCCATCTGGTAAGTGAACATCGTATTGACCTGTGGGTTTTGGAGGATGAGAGTCAATGGTCCAACAAGAAGACTTTTGTTTTGCCTATTTCAGACATCGATATAGTCATCCCAGGTGAGTTGTCTGTGCAGGGTACTAGTCGTGACGGTGCGATTAGGGTCTTTTCTAAGACTGATTACTGGTTATTGCATGCCATTTACGTTCTAGATAGTTGTAAGATGACAGGAGGGGTTATATTGCCCAAATTGCGGGAGCGCCTCCCTTTTGAGACTGAGTCTTTGCATACGACTTACTGGGATGATTTTGAGAGCATTATGTATTTGGAAATCTGAGTTACTTTCTGTTTATTTGCAACTTTTCTAAAAAAAGAACAAATATATTTATAGCTTCATATTTGTGTATCTCAACATCTCAAGTGTGTAGTTGTGAGTTTTAACATGAGCATAACGCTTTTATCAAATTTTTATTAGCTTGTGTCTCTATCATTCTATTTAGTTGAAATGTATGGAATTTAGTTTATCAGCTTGCACATTGTGGTTTGTACGGTATTGTTATAATCACTTAAATCTATTAATAAAAATTTTGTTGCATAAGAAAAAAGAGACAACTGTGTGTTAATGTGACAATGGTTTTAGGATTTGAGATCCTCCCATTAACAGTTTGGGATGAAGAACCTTGTTCTAATGAAGAGATTTTTCAGTTCCCAGTTTCAAGGCTGAGTACCTGATATTTGACAGGGTAACAACTTGTTTTCTTCTTGGCTAATTCAGTGGTCTAGTTAAAGAAGTTATCTAGTCTTCGCAGTTCAGTTTTATTTTAACATCTTGGGCAATTTTTGATTACTTGACAACCCCTTGTATTATGGATGGATAGTTTATCCCCAGGCACATCTTTTTGTTTCACTTTGTCTGAATGGCGGCTCCCTCTAGGCCTCTACCTGTCTGAATCATCTATGTTTATTCATTGCTTTCTTTTTTATTAAGCTAGCATTTTATCCGGACTTGATAACCCGAACTGGAACCATTTTGAAAATATCCCATCTGAAACAGAACCCTGAAACAGAACCGAAATATTATAAGTATTTAGTTGAGTCCAAAATTTTTAGGGAAAACAGAAATAAAAAACGTATTGTTATAGCCCCGTTATGAGCATTGTTATGGTCTTTTTTTTTTTTTTTGATCAATCAGTGTTATGGTCTCTTAATAGAGAAAATTCATTATAACTTAATGTTGCTTTTACATGTTATATGGCTCGTATAAGTAACTATTGCTTAATCGCAGAAAAAATAGTTAAACTGCAGATAATTTAATATGATCAGCATTTTCTTGCATTCCCTTAGTTTCTCGTTGGTTTATTATAAAATCAGATGCTTACCTCATTTCGTAATGGAGAAGTCGAAGAAATCCTTGAATCTGTTTTTTGTTTTTCCAGTTTCAGTTCATATCACAAAAGATACTTGCCTTGTTTTGTAATCAGATGAGATTGAGAAGAGAACTAGAGAACTAAGAGAAAAAAATGTGAGGTTTGGTCAAATCCCATCAGATTTGTTCATCGGTTGGGCCGAGTTTAACAAGTGACGTGCGGACAATCTATGGGCCTTATCGATAAAGTCCATTAGGTTAAGTGCTGACAATACAAAGAAGGAGAGATCACGATAGGGATCTCTAAGCCAAGCTTCTGGGAGGCACGAGCCTTAAGTATCCAGCAAGGCTTCCATGGCATCTCTTAGAGAGATAGAGTAAGCTAGAGTTGATATGTTGTTCTAGGCTTAGCTCTTAGCCATGTATCTCTTGTATATCTCTTTGTATACTCTCTAGGGTTTGCATACCCAGGAACAGAGAGAGTTATGATCTTGTAAACCACATCGGAGGTGTTTTCCGATACTTCATAGTGGATGTTGTGGATCCCGGATCCACCCCAGATGTAGCGCGCTGCGGCCGTGAACTGGGTTACCAATTCTTGTGTCATGAACAAGCAGATTGAATCAATGGGAAAGATCAAAGGGACAAGGGGATTGTAGCGATCGATACCACAACGGTCCCCTGGGCTATGAATCCCCTATCCAAGTCTTGTTAGAGTTGTGATTGACTCTACAAGTGGTATCAGAAGGCTTAAGGATACTCAACAAGTGGTATTAGAGCCTTAGTATTCCACAACAAGTGGTATCAGAGCTATAAATTCCGTAACAAGTGGTATCAGAGCACAGGCTCGTTGATTCACGGATTCCACGTCTCGAGGAGGAGAGACATATGAAGCTGGTGGTCACATGGTTTTACCCTAATCAGAGTAATACACCGGGGATAAGATCAAGAGAAAGAGATTTTCGGTTTACAAGAGGAGAGGGAAAACTGTTGGACGTTCTTCGCTGCAGTTGCACATGTTTACGGAGGAAGGATTCACAAGTCAGTTGAATCGGTTGAGATGATTTCGAGTTTATGAAATCAGGGTTCTCTAAAGTTCTCCAAGGGTGCAAGAATCTACTACTATGTGAGAAGGATTTCAATTTACTCACGGTTTAGATGGTGGCAGGCTGCTAGCACAAGAAACAGAGGTTTCAGAGCTGTCTTCGATCTGCAGTCACAAGGCATGTGTGACATTAAGCATTGGAGTCACAGATTTCTTCATGTTCTGCAAGTTATTGGAACTGAAAGCACAGTGGAGCACAAGGGTTTTCACACTAGCTTTGTATGGGATTGTAAGAAGATTCAGTGAGGATTTTTCGGCTTCAATCTACAAGGTATATCAGTCGCAGTTGGTGTCCTAATTTCAGTTTGGTATCTCATGAAATTCTTGGAACTAGGAGACGCCTTAGAACCTTGAATGAGATGATTGTTTCATGGCTGGTCGAGTATCAGATGGTATTCTTTAGTCAGCATGATGGGGGTTGCAGATGGTTGAAGTATATCGACTCATGCGGGTTCGTTGATGTGGTGATTATGAGAGTCTACAGGTTGGGTAGATGTTCAGAGAAGAGGATACTACAAGGCTGCTATTTTCAGAGGGAATGCAGTGTGGTTTTTCTAAGCAGATATGTGTTTGGCATAACACATAGTTTGCTGCTGGTATGAATCTTCAAGCACACGGAGTTTGCGTGTTCAAGGCGGATTTCGGCTGAACAGGTGACGGATCGAATCAAGACTGATTCAGGATGGAAACTTGTTTGTTTCGGGTTTTCTGCATGGGATTCAGTAGTAGTTTGTTTTGGCTTCTCAGGGCATATGAGTGAAACAAATGTGTCTACAGGGTATCAGGGTTGCAGAGGTAATGATTTGTTTGAGCAGAGGTTGAGCAGAGATTCTTTGCGTCGAAAGTCTTCTTAGCAGGTTGAGCTAAGCGGCGGTTTCTGTTGGCAACAACATCGGTTCAGAGAGATGTTCAAGATAAGGCGTTCATTCAGATTGTTACAGAGAAATTCTCAGGATAAGGAGTTTGGTGTCTTCGGGCTGTTGAGGTTGGATAAGGACTGAGTCAAAGGGCTTCTAGTTTGAGGCAGTGGCGATTCAGGTTCCGGAAGAGCTTCAACTTAGCATCGACATCAGCTGGAAATTCTGGAGAAGAAGAATCAGTAGATTTGTAGTCACGTCTCATCATTGTTTTCAAGGGTGACGAACCAGAGATGATGCTGAAAGATAGGTATCGTCAAGGAAAGAAGCAGATGACGTTTGTATGTGGTAGACAAACACAACGTCAGAGACAGAGGAAGAAACATGTCCACAGTGGAAGACTTCAATGCACGTGATGGTTTCAGGTTGGTGAAATCATGATGAGAGACTTGCAAGGGATGCATCAGTTGTTTGCAAGAAAAGAAAGACCAGCGCAAGCTGCAACAGAATAGTTGCACAGGTGGGCGTGTTCGTGATCAGAGTGTTGGAGATTGATTTGAGTCATTTGGGATGGATGATATCTCAAGGGAAGACAGACTCATATTAAGTCAAAGCTAGTCTTAAGGAGATGGAATTAAAGTTCGTCAATCTCTCAGGAACTAAAGGTTTTCAGAGATCACAAGTAATGCAGGTTATCTTTGCGAAAGATGATCAACGGATCTTGCAGCTGCACAGGTTGGTTGTCGTGTGGCAACAATATGACGAAACAAAGTGCTTTTGTTTTGGGTCAGTTCAAGTCGGTCTCATGGGTGCATGAGAGGAAAGGTTTCTGGATGGTAGAAGAAAGTCAGAGGAGTCATCAAGTTAGTGTGACTGAAATAAGTTGTACCTCCACGAAGAAACAACTAGAGCGAAGGCACAAAGTGTGTAAAGCCTACAAGAGAGTATGTTGGAGCAAATGGCTATTTATGGTAACAACATGTAGAAGCTTTAGTAAGGTCGTGTGAGTGACAGGAAGAAACCTACGGGAAAAGACGATTCAAGGTTAGACTTATCTTGAAGATTCTGGTCAAAGGCAGAGAAAAATGCGCAGACAGAATCGGGTTGAATAGGTTGTTACGACTGATTGTAATCCTGAGGATAAAGGGTATGAGACAACAGTCATCAACACTTGTTCAAACCCAGGATCAAGTTTCTTCTGATGACTCCCAAGTCCTGCTCTCCTATCAACGCCTTGAGCTTGCTCTGGTTCTTTCATTCCACTCTCGTCTCTCCCTGAACCCTGCAATATTACCAAACAAACTAGCCATCACCACCCTCTTCTTCTTTTAACATAACCATATAACGTTACTGATGGAAAGAGATTAATGATCTACCGATCCTTAGTGCCAACCCATGTTCCTCAACATTCTGTTTCCAACGTTACTTTCGACTATTGCACTTCGGTCGTGGTAATCCCACACCAGGAGGAAAAATATGTGTTGGATCCGATGCGCCTTTTCTCAACACACCATTTTTCTTTTTTTTTTTTCTTATTATGTTATTGTAATATAATTCCTCATTACCAGTTTATATATATATATATATATATGTGAGAAGAGAGAAGTCAAGGAGGCTTACTTGAGTCGATAACTTCATTTTCACTTGGAGCTGATGAACCGTAAAAGTTTCTTTTTTTTTTTCTGCAGCACGATCCCTGTATGAGGTATGTGGCTGTTCTCTATGAGTAGGCTGTAGGCACTACAGTCGGTTATTTCAGAGAACCTTCTTCTCCCACTCCCATAAGCCGAAACAGAAACAGAAGGGAAAGGAGCGGAAAGCAAAACCAGAAACATTTGTATATTAGCTGAGGAAGAAGCTCCTCCGAAAGAACCTCTCATCACCCCTCCCTCATCAAAGGTCCTCCTGATGTAATGCTACTCTAGATTCCTGCAGTGGGAGTTGTTGCCAGTGCAGCAACATCATGACTGGAAGTAGTTCTCTCCTTTGCAATCGTTGTATCAGATTTCAGCATGTCCTTGGATTGTAGAGCGGATAAAGACGACCTTGCTTCGGCCAGAACTGTAGGTGGATGTCACCACCAAGTGAGGGAGGTTGTGTACGTGTTTCATAGGTCCTCTGCTTCTACTTTGTTAAAAGTTAAAGCATTGCTCATTCAAAATCAAAGAGCTACCGAGTATCACGTAAACTTATGCTACGCAACATAAGTGTACCATCAATCTCATATCTTTCAGTGTTTTTCAAAGCTTTCATGACGCTTGTTCTCTCTGCATAGTGCACAAAACCGTATCTACTGTCTTCCTTCCCTGGCTTTGCTGGTGGTATGACTACTTTTAGGATTTTTCTATGATGTTCGAATAATGCCTTTAGACGCTCTTGTGTTATATCTCTAGGCAAGTTCTTGATGTACAATGCCTTAGACTGCATTCATTCCACACAAGATTATAGTAAGAACGTCGTTCCTTTCGAAAGAAAAACATCTGCAGAACACATGTTCTTAAGCAGATAACTGTTGCTGCTTCTATTATTTGGTTATAAGATAGGTTCTAAGCAAGTGTAAACCTGATTTTCCTTACTTTCAAAATCTATTAACCCACCAACTATAAGTACCATAATAAGACTCTCTAGAGACTTATAAGCTAACTGACACACACACACAAACAAGAGAAGGCGAGCCGCGAATGTAAGGAGCAGTGCAGCCCACGTTACTGATGAACCGTTCAGTATTCAACAATGTAGAACTGACTCGAACACTGCTTGTCTCTCAGTGTCTGCATCATTATCTGGGTATCCAAGGCATCATTGTAGCCTTTGTAAAAGCAAGTTCAAGAATTAACACAGCCACTGTCATTTGAGGATTCCAATTATCACGGGCTTGTACCCACAGCTTCAACCCATTTTGTCGCTTGAGGAGTTTCTCCACTGCACACCCAGCATAAGTGATAACTTGAGATGCAAAAATCCCAGCCAAGAAACTCAAATCGAGAGGAAAGCCTTACACTCAGTGGAAGCATCACCAACTTTAAAACACTAGAGAGAGTAGTTGTCCTCCTCCGAGACATTTCATGTGGCATAAAAAAAATCAACAGCCTTCTGCTCAGCAAAGAAACATACAACTTTTGTGAACCGCCAGTGAAGCACTCACTTTTGCAAGTAGCATGATAACCAGTGAAGCTCCCGTGATCCACTTCAAAAGATATACACTGCTTCTAGTTAGAGCATACAGCTGCTCAAAATACAGTAGAACCTGTAGTAGGGCGCTACTGATCTGAACCACAGAGCTTGTACCCACTTGTAATTATGTACTCAAGGTCTTTCATGCTAAGTTTAGCGAGAGTTCCAGCAGGAAAACAAGTTTCTGATACCCACTGTTGACCACCACAGTCAAAGCCCATGATTTCATCACTCCACCCTACGCTGTATCCTTCTGATTTTTTTCCAAAACTCCGCCTTTCCAACGTGAATGTCGTTGAGAGGAACTAAGGCAATTAGCTTATCTCTCAACTCTCTAAATTAAAGCTCGTTAATGTCTGGCTCCCTTCTTACTATAGTCCTGGACCCTAATACATCATGGTGGAAAAATAATGATCATTTAGTTACTCCACACTAGATAGAAAAGGCAATTTAGACATAACAACTAAAGCAGTATAACTATACCTATACTTAACAATGCTCTCTCTATAGAGGTCACATACATTCTTTAATGCTTCATCTGTAGTGTACTTTGGTTTCTCCTTAGGCGCCCACTCCATTTCGATACACGGTTGCATGTTACAACCAGGACTGTGTGTCAGTATATGGAACATACAGGCACTTCACATGCTTGTTTGCAGAGAGCAACTTTCTAAACAGCCATAAACAAAAACAAAAGTTAGGAAAACTTCCACTCTGATCCCATTTATGAGATCAATTGGTTCATAGTAATGGGCAGTAGGCTAGTAACTAGAAAGTGAACAAAACGTAAAGCACGTGCATACTATTGAGACTAAGATAAGGATAGTTAACAACACTTAACTTGTGATTTTTCTTGATTTCTTCCAAGTTGGAGACGTAAGTGTGCTCAACAAGTTCCTATCTTTCAACGCATTGGAGGGTGACCTCAGCAACAACTCCAAGTCCCAGCGAGGCCACATCGAGATAGATGAAAGAGCTCTTGATCTTTATCCTTAGAAAGCTCAATAGTTCCCTTAGCAGGAGTAACCAGCTTCATGCCAATCACTTGCTCATCAATAGGAGGCAATCTAGCACCTGCCGCAACCTGAAAAATGCCACCAATCTGCTGCTCTCTAATGGAAGCAAAGTTCTGGAGAGTGAGATCATACTCTTTAATGGCGTCAACAAGCTGCTGGACCCTAATCCCAGCCCGCAAGCGAACTATCTTCTTCTCTTTATCCACCTTTGAGGACTTTATCCACAGGTGTAACGATACCCATGCTGCAAAACACTTTCCACCAATGAAAGGCTTCTCTAGTCCTTGTGTGTATTAGAACTCAAACCACCAAGACTTTGAAACTTTTCGCTGCTTCTGAATGTGGTTAGGTGTATCAGCATCTTGAACTTGTATCAGCAACAAATTACATCATGTCAACATTGTTTCCAGCCGACAAAGTCTTGTCTTACACTGCTACAAATACCAACGACCGTAACATGAGCAGACAACACCAACGACAATCCAATATTGTATCCCACTGGTTGAGCACAAACTCAGGATTCTTGAGATTTGTTCTGTCTACAGCCGTCTATCTTATCCGTATTTCTGACACACTCAGACTATCACATACACAACCACTAGCATAAGTTAGAGAATTAGGCATCATAGCTTCCCATTCCACAGCCGCTATATTCTTTGTACAATTTTTTTGCACTTGGCAATGAGTTCTTCAACGGTTACCCTTCACAGCCTTTTCAGGCTTTCACTTGTCTCGGTACACAATGCACCGGAAAATCATCTGAATCAACAAGAATCCAAGTGTGTTGTTTGATCAAACAAACAAGCAAAAGAAAAACACAAAACACAAAACTTGCCTTCCGATAAGATAGAATATCAGTGGAAGGAAGCTCAGCTTCTTTAAGAGTAGTGTAAACAGCTTCAATACTTCTCTTCCATATTATATTATAGAATTAATATTTTCCGAGGATGAATAACCTATTTAAATATATTTATTATGATATTTGAAATAGGAATTTGAAACCGGCAGAGTATATAATGTGCTCAAATTATGAAAACGAATCTGGTGATCTGCTTATAATGATAGCATGTGTCACACAAACTTTTAAATTTGTACCGGTGACTGTTATTGTTGCTCTTCTGCTCCGGTTTTGTCAAGTAGCAATCAAGTCTAATGACCTTTACTAATGCGTTTCCAGTTATTGTCTGCTCGGGTTTTTGTTTATTTTCAATCTTAGAAAATCCGACATTTGTTGATCGATCCCAGGTTCTCCCTGCATAATATTATAATATCCTCAAGTTAATAGTATTGTCTTTAAAAAAAAAAAAGAATGTAAAATTAATTTAAACTCAAAAAACTGTTTTCTGTACAATATTGAGCTAGAGTTTTTGAATTGAAATCAGAACAGTGGTTAAATACTTCATTTAGGGATGTGTTATCGATCTTGTACCAAAGCAGATGGTGAGGCCAAGATCATAGCTGTAGTCCTATGTTTTCCTGATTAGACTGAGTTTATTCCTCAGTTCCTTCTCGATAATCTTGATCAGAGATTCTATTGTTGATCAACCCCAAGTTCTCCCTGCATAATATTATTATATCGTCAAGTTAATAGTATTGTCTTTTTTTTTAAAAAAAAAAAACAGAATGTAAAATTAATTTAAATCTAAAAAACTGTTTTCTGTACAACATTGAACTAGAGTTTTTGAATTGAAATCAGAACAGTGGTTAAATACTTCATTCAGGGATGTGTTATCGATCTTGTACCAAAGCAGATGGTGAGGCCAAGATCATAGCTGTAGTCCTATGTTTTCCTGATTAGACTGAGTTTATTCCTCAGTTCCTTCTCGATAATCTTGATCAGAGATTCTATTGGACTTGGGTTCCCACCATATTTTCTGTTGTTCCTTTCTCTCCAGATTATGGTAAATTGAACTTTGAAATGTGTAATGTAGGGGAAAGAAATTAATATGACTTGCTGATTGAGATAGTAGCTCAAGTAACCTGTCTCAATCCTTTGTAAAGTTGAAAATTAGGAGCCTCTCCACTAAGTTGCTCTATATTATCCCTGAATAAGAGCATGATTATCGGTAGGTTTCTTGAAATTTTTTTTTTGTTTTTCTTTTGTTTTTTCTTAGTCTGAAAAAAAATTAAAAGCGAACCAATAGCCCGCCATGCCCGTTAATGCGATTGAAGCGAACAATCTAAACCACACAAAGCGATCTTTAATTGGTTGTTTTTGTCACCGGTTTTGGTGTTTTTGTGGATCCCCCTAAAAAACTCCTAAAACTACCCTGATAAACATGGTGTAAGGACGCTGAAAATATAAATGATGAATGGACTCCTCTTCACCAGAACATAGACTGCAGTCCGAGGTCTGAGCCATCACCCAGTGATTTGTCATATTACCCTTTGAAAGGCGATTACAAAGTTAATAGTATTTTCCTACAAACCTTTAGCTGTTATGCACAAATATGGCAGCCTTGTCACTCGTCAGTGTTGCTTTTTTTGAAAATAATCGTGTAGTCTACGTAATGTGCCTGCTAATTACTGCTAGCAAAAAAATGATAATAATCTTGTCTTCCACGTATTATGCCTGCTAATTGCTGCTAGCTAATTATGCTGCACTTTTTTCGATAAAAAAATTAGAAATGATTTTCTCATGTTCTTTTCAGTTTATTCATATGTATATATATATATATAAATTGTAAAATTAAAAATAATATTATATATTCGTTTACACTACAAGAAAACAGCGGCATACCGACGGCCATAATCGTCGGTATGTCGTCGGAATAACGCTATTCCGAAGATATACCGACGATAAGTGTCGTCGGAAATATTTTCTCGGAAAGTCAACTTTTTTCGGAATTCCCTTGGAAAATTCCGACGGAATACTGAGGAAATAGATTTCCGAGAAAATTCCGAGGACTACTTCTTCGTCGGGATATTCCTCGGAATATACCGAGGGAGCATTTCCTCGGTATATTCCGATGGATATGTCCTCGGAAGTTTCCGAGAAAATATTCCTCGGAACAGTCATCGGAAATTTCCGAGGAAGAAGACCCTCGGTAAATTCCGAGGAATTCTTCTCTCGGAATATTCCGACGATTTATTCCAAGGAAATATTCGTCGGGAATTTCCGAGGGAACCTTTCCTCGGAATTTACAAAAAAATATTTTTTAAAAAAATAATTTTTTTTTTAATTTAAATTCGAAAATTTAAAATTAAAATTAAAATTGAAAACATATTAGATAATATTCAAAGTTGTACAAATCAAAATAAAACATTCCGAGTTTTTGAAAAAAACTACGGGTCTTGCGCGTTCGGGAACACCTCGTTCGGGTACATCCTCTTCATCATCTCCATCATTTGCTCGTTCTGCCTCTTCTGTGCCTCAAAGCCCGCCTGCTGAGTCGCGATCATGGCCTCCAACGCAGATATGCGATCATCCTTGTCCTTCAACTGATCCATAAGTACTTCTTGATTAACAAACGGCGGTGGTGCAGCAGAAGGAGGAACCAACCGGGAGCGACGACCCAAACCGACCAAACGTCCCTTTTTCTTTGGAACCGACTGAAATAGAAAATAATCAAATTTAAATAATAGAAAAGATGATAAAATAAAAATCAAGAAATAAATGAATTGAACTTTAAAAAAAGATATTACCGATTCAACGATTCCGTTGATTTGAATCCGGAACATGGTCGAAGCCGTCGAATCGTCTTCCTCGGTTTGAAGCTGAGAAACTTCGTCTTCCACCTGAGTTTGGACCAGGGTGACCACATCCCTCACAACACCATCATCAATCTCCCCGGTCTTCTTGTTGGTATACGCCCTCTTAATTAGGGGGAGATCATCAACCGGCCATCATTTTCTTCCACCTTGAAAAAACATAAATTAAACAAACATTAGAAATTAGAAGAAATGCACAAAAAATAAAATTTCAAAACTTAAATAATTGAAGAAAAAGAGACTGAACTTACCATGCGATCCGCCAGAGTGGCAATAGATTGGGCACCCAAGTTGTGCTTGAAGACGCCCTTCCCTTTACGATCGCTCTTGCGGTTGGTGGAGTTGGTGGAGGAAGTTTCTTTCGTCTCTTCCTTATTCTAATGCACACACAACTCGTCCCAGATCGTGTTGTTGATCGACTTTGGAACCTTTTAATAAATAAAAAATAGAAAATAGTTAAATAAAAAAAATAGTTTAATAAATTAAAAAAAAATTGTTTAATAAATTAAAAACAACTTTGTTCTTGAGCGACTTCTGCTTCCACTCGTAAATCTGCTTCTCATAGTTGTCCATAACTTTATGGACGAAGTGGTGATAGATAAAGAGAGAATGATCTGCATCCCAGCTGAATTCTTGCTGAAAAAAAAAACAAAATTAGTAGAAATTTTGTATTAAATATTAAAAATATAAGTAAAAAATTAGAATACTTACCGCGAACCGACGAAACCACACCACGCTTGTCGTGAATCGAAATCGTGAAAGTCGGATGTCCCTTGTCGAGGGCCGAGTACATCATACGGTTGATCCATGCGCTGATCCCGTTCCCGGATCGGTCGAACCTAATATAAAGAACAAATTATTAATAATGAATTAAATTTTAAAGAAAAAAAAGACGTTTAATTACCATGTTTGACTCCATCGCTGTGGATACGGAGTGAGATAGGGAAGATGGTGTGATCATCACTAGACCTGTAAATCCAAAAAATGTTTTAAAAATACAAAAATAGTTTAAATAAATATAAAAATATTTTTAAAAATCCAAAAAATGTTTTAAAAATACAAAATAGTTTAAATAAATATAAAAATATTTTTAAAAATTCAAAAAATGTTTTAAAAATACAAAAATAGTTTAAATAAATATAAAAATATTTTTATAAATCCAAAAATGTTTTAAAAATACAAAAATAGTTTAAATAAATATAAAAATATTTTTATATTTATGAAATCATCTTTTATAAATCCAAAAATAGAATTTATATAAAAAAAACGTTTTGTAAAATACAAAAATATTTTTATATACAAAAAACCTTTGATTTTGATAATTTTCATCAAAAAATTTTTGTAATTCAACAACAACACAAACAACAACACAATCAACACCAACACCATCTAATTCCCCAATCTATCAATCATCCTAACAAAATCACAATCTAAAACTCCTAAAATCCCTAAAACTAACTTCAAATCCTAATCAAACAACTAAGGATGATGGGGATTGAGGACTTACATGATTTGGAGATGAAATAGAGGAGATAGAGTAGGTTTCGCCGGTGAAAATGTAGGGAGGAAGTCGGAGATTCACGGAGGCCGAAGGAGAAGAGAAGAGAAATGAGGAAGAAGGAAGAAGGAACCGTTTCGGGTTAATAAAACCCGAAATTCCGACGGAAAGGATTCCTCGGAATTCCGTCGGAATTCACTTAATTCGATTTTCGCGAAATTTTAGGCGGTTGGTTTTCCCGGTTAATGAAAATATTCCGAGGACATTCCGACGGACCTTTAATTGTCCGTCGGTATTTCCTCAGAATACACTTTAAACGGTTGAAGGGGGTTTATCGAGTAGAGCATATTCCTTGTTCCTCGGAATTTCCTCGGAAATTTATGAGGATATTCCGAGGAACAAGGAATATGCTCTGCATGTATTCCTATTGGTCAGAGTATTCCTCGGAATTTCCTCAGAAATTTCCGAGGAAATTCCGAGGAACACATGTTTGGGGTTTGGTAACATCAATTTTTTTTGCTCTATATCATTTTTTATACAAATGTAATGCATACCATTGAGGATTCTTTGTATAGATGATCATAAACTATGAAATAACAAAAATCGAAAATCAATTGTAAGTATTCCGTTAACCATTCATTAAAGTGTATAGATGATCATCTTATGTTGTTGGGATTTCGTTCATACAATCGGAAAAGTGTTATTATAGGGTAACACACCAAATTTTGCCTTCATAATCAGTTTAAGACACTTAATAAGGCTTATATAAGTGTTATTCAAACCGCAAAACGTCGTTTTTGGTTTAAAAAATCATACTTCCTCGGTATATCCTCGGAATATTCCGAGGAGATACCGAGGAAACACCTGCCTTCCTCGGAATGTCTTCGGAATATTTCGAGAAAATACCGAGGAAGTATGATTTTTTAATCAAATCCCTAAATCCTCGAAATTGCCTCGGAATATTCCGAGGAGATACCGAGGAAACACCTGCCTTCCTTGGAATGTCCTTGAAATATTCCGAGGAAATACCGAGGAAGTATGATTTCTTAATCAAATCCATAAATCCTCGGTATTGCCTCGGAATATTCCGAGGAAATACCGAGGAAGTATGATTTTTTAATCAAATCCCTAAATCCTCAGAATTGCCTCGTAATATCCCGAGGAAATACCGAGGGAAACATGTGTTCCTCGGTATTTCCTCGGAATATCCTATACAAAAAAAAACCGGGGCTACTTTGTTTCCGAGTCATCATCACCAGATGAATCTGAATCTGGATCTTGGTGAAACTCCCCAATCTCTGGCTCATCCTCTACGTGAACCACGGCTTCCTCTCCAAAGTCGGTTAAATCGACTACAAGGCCAACTCCAGCTAAATCTTCGGCTGCACTTAAGTTGCCGGATTTGCTTGGTTGTAGTGGGTCTTCCAGCTCAGAACTTCCCTGAACTCGGCCTCTCGGGTTGAGTCTTGTAACAGTGACCCATGGATCATCTCTGTTCCTAACTCGGGGGTACTTGATATAACAAACCTGTAACATTAAAAAAAATATTAGTAAAATTGTAAATTAATACACATGATGATGAATCATTCGAATAATTGACATATGTATATTTAGTCACGATCGGCTGAGAAGCAAGAATGAAAGGATCATAATATTGCAGTTTCGAATTTCCGATGTAACACCAAATGCATCTGTTCTCACACCTCGATCCGGAGTGTTGTCGCACCAATCCTCGGGTAGAATACCTTTACAAAATCAGCAATCGCATCCACAGTCTTCACCAAATTATAATCTGTTTTAATGCCCATCAGTCTTGTAGCAGATGATAAAGCCGAATGACCATCTCTGCAACTTTCAGACAATGGTTGCTTTCCAGCATCCAACATATCATAAAATCTCCTAGCTTCGCATTGGGTAAATCTTCCCTCTAAAATGATCATTTACCATCTCTCGCACCTACACCATAATCTACATCCGTTAATTGGTTCTTCTAATATAACCGCCGGTTGAGGTTCGCTAGTACTACCATGTTCATAATCAGTTTCTCCATGATGATACCAAATTTTGTAACTTCGTGTAAACCCACTCAAATATAGATGATTCCAAACATCTCACTCTTTAATAACCTTTCTATTTTTACAATTAGAGCAAGGACATCTTAACATACCGTTTCGCTTCCGGTTGTCGGTGAACTAACCCCATGAATTCGGTTATACCTCGTTGGTATTCTTCCGTAAGCAATCTCGTGTTCGGATCCAAATGAGGTCGATCGATCCAAGAACGAAAATAATTTGAAGAAGACATGTTTTATTTCAATCAAATTCGTGTGTAAAGTAAGTAAGAGGGGGATGAAGAAATGGAGTGAATGAAGAGGAAAGGGGTGCTTGTATTGATAGATGAAATCTCACGCATCGAGGAAATTCGACGCCAACGGCTACTTCCTCGAATTTCCTCGAATTTTAAAATTCCCCAACGGCTCTCCAACGGCTCTCTAACGACTATAAAATATCCTCGGATTTTCGTCGATTTTTTTCCAAGGAACGTAGTTTCCTCGGTATTCCATAAGAATATACCGACAGAATGAGGTTTCCTCGAAATTCGTCGGTATATTCGAGGAAATACCGAGGAAGTATGATTTTTAATCAAATCCCTAAATCCTCGAAATTGCCTCGAATATTCGAGGAAATACCGAGGAAGTATGATTTTTAATCAAATCCCTAAATCCTCGAAATTGCCTCGAATATTCGAGGAAATACCGAGGAAGTATGATTTTTAATCAAATCCCTAAATCCTCGAAATTGCCTCGAATATTCGAGGAAATACCGAGGAAGTATGATTTTTAATCAAATCCCTAAATCCTCGAAATTGCCTCGAATATTCGAGGAAATACCGAGGAAGTATGATTTTTAATCAAATCCCTAAATCCTCGAAATTGCCTCGAATATTCGAGGAAATACCGAGGAAGTATGATTTTTAATCAAATCCCTAAATCCTCGAAATTGCCTCGAATATTCGAGGAAATACCGAGGAAGTATGATTTTTAATCAAATCCCTAAATCCTCGAAATTGCCTCGAATATTCGAGGAAATACCGAGGAAGTATGATTTTTAATCAAATCCCTAAATCCTCGAAATTGCCTCGAATATTCGAGGAAATACCGAGGAAGTATGATTTCTTAATCAAATCCATAAATCCTCGGTATTGCCTCGAATATTCGAGGAGATACCGAGGAAACACCTGCCTTCCTCGAATGTCTTCGAATTTTAAAATTCCCAACGGCTCTCCAACGGCTCTCTAACGACTATAAAATATCCTCGGATTTTCGCCGATTTTTTCCAAGGAACGTAGTTTCCTCGGTATTCCATAAGAATATACCGACAGAATGAGGTTTCTCGAAATTCGTCGGTATATTCCGAGGAACAAGGAATATGCTCTGCATGTATTCCTATTGGTCAGAGTATTCCTCGAATTTCCTCGAAATTTCGAGAAATTCGAGGAACACATGTTTGGGGTTTGGTAACATCAATTTTTTGCTCTATATCATTTTTATACAAATGTAATGCATACCATTGAGGATTCTTTGTATAGATGATCATAAACTATGAAATAACAAAAATCGAAAATCAATTGTAAGTATTCCGTTAACCATTCATTAAAGTGTATAGATGATCATCTTATGTTGTTGGGATTTCGTTCATACAATCGAAAAGTGTTATTATAGGGTAACACACCAAATTTTGCCTTCATAATCAGTTTAAGACACTTAATAAGGCTTATATAAGTGTTATTCAAACCGCAAAGCGTCGTTTTGGTTTAAAATCATACTTCCTCGGTATATCCTCGAATATTCGAGGAGATACCGAAACACCTGCCTTCCTTGGAATGTCCTTGAAATATTCGAGGAAATACCGAGGAAGTATGATTTTTAATCAAATCCCTAAATCCTCGAAATTGCCTCGAATATTCGAGGAGATACCGAAACACCTGCCTTCCTTGGAATGTCCTTGAAATATTCGAGGAAATACCGAGGAAGTATGATTTCTTAATCAAATCCATAAATCCCGGTATTGCCTCGAATATTCGAGGAAATACCGAGGAAGTATGATTTTTAATCAAATCCCTAAATCCTCGAAATTGCCTCGAATATTCGAGGAAATACCGAGGAAACATGTGTTCCTCGGTATTTCCTCGAATATCCTATACAAAAACCGGGCTACTTTGTTTCCGAGTCATCATCACCGGATGAATCTGAATCGGATCTTGGTGAAACTCCCCAATCTCGGCTCATCCTCGTGAACCACGGCTTCCTCTCAAAGTCGGTTAAATCGACTACAAGGCCAACTCCAGCTAAATCTTCGGCTGCACTTAAGTTGCGGATTTGCTTGGTTGTAGTGGGTCTTCCAGCTCGAACTTCCCTGAACTCGGCCTCTCGGGTTGAGTCTTGTAACGATGACCCATGGATCATCTCTTCCTAACTTCGGGTACTTGATATAACAAACCTGTAACATTAAAAAATATTAGTAAAATTGTAAATTAATACACATGATGATGAATCATTCGAATAATTGACATATGTATATTTAGTCACCGATCGGCTGAGAAGCAAGAATGAAAGGATCATAATATTGCAGCTTTAGCCTCGAATTCTTGATGTAACACCAAATGCATCTGTTCTCACACCTCGATCCGGAGTGTTGTCGTACCAATCCTCGGGTAGAATACCTTTACAAAATCAGCAATCGCATCCACAGTCTTCACCAAATTATAATCTGTTTTAATGCCCATCGGTCTTGTAGCGGATGATAAAGCCGAATGACCATCTCTGCAACCTTCGTACAATGGTTGCTTTCCAGCATCCAACATATCATAAAATCTCCTAGCTTCGCATTGGGTAAATCTTCCCTCTAAAATGATCATTTACCATCTCGCCAAGACCTACACCATAATCTACATCCGTTAATTGGTTCTTCTAATATAACCGCGGTTGAGGTTCGCTAGTACTACCATGTTCATAATCAGTTTCTCCATGATGATACCAAATTTTGTAACCGTGTAAACCCACTCAAATATAGATGATTCCAAACATCTCACTCTTTAATAACCTTTCTATTTTACAATTAGAGCAAGGACATCTTAACATACCTGTTTACGCTTCGGTTGTCGGTGAACTAACCCCATGAATTCGGTTATACCTCGTTGGTATTCTTCCGTAAGCAATCTCGTGTTCGGATCCAAATGAGGTCGATCGATCCAAGAACGAAAATAATTTGAAGAAGACATGTTTTATTTCAATCAAATTCGTGTGTAAAGTAAGTAAGAGGGGGATGAAGAAATGGAGTGAATGAAGAGGAAAGGGGGTGCTTGTATTGATAGATGAAATCCTGCCGACAGACCGAGGAAATTCCGACGCCAACGGCTACTTCCTCGGAATTTCCTCGGAATTTTTAAAATTCCCCAACGGCTCTCCAACGGCTCTCTAACGACTATAAAATATCCTCGGATTTTCGTCGATTTTTTTCCAAGGAACGTAGTTTCCTCGGTATTCCATAAGAATATACCGACAGAATGAGGTTTCCTCGAAATTCCGTCGGTATATTCCGAGGAAATTGGTCGGAATATTCCGAGGATTTCATTTTCCGTCGGAATATCCATCAGAATACCGCTGTTTTCTTGTAGTGTTAAACCAACTTATCTATTTATTGGGACCATTTACCTTAATGTCTCTATGTTAAAATGAATATTTAACTGACGTGACATATTGTAAATGATTAATTGATTATATAATTTTCATATTTTGAAAAATAAAATTGAAGTCTTGAAAATTTTATAATATCCATATATTAGTATAATAAATTTAATATTTTTTTAAAAAAAATAAAAGTTGTTTAATATTTTTATTATTTTTTAAATTATAGTTAATTTGTTTTAAAAATGTAACATTAATTATTAAATTATTTATAAATATTTGGTGTTGTGGTAATATATTTCGTATCAAGTAATAAAACATTGAAAGATATGAGAATTTCATAAATTTGTTAAAATTGTGTTAACATTTAGTGTTTCATGATAGACAAATTGTTTTATTTTATATAAGATTACAGTTTTTTAATTATGAAAATAAAAATGGAATCACAATTTATATCTATCTGAAATACAATTAAGCTGGAAAAGAAAACTAATAGTCCTCTTTGAAAATTATTAATCAAGATGTGTAACGAATTTGGAGTGACGGTTTAACTTGGATCAATAGCAGAGTGATCTATATACAAAGGTGACAAAATTGCCTCAAACACTGGCTCAGATTAGCTGAGCAAATAACATTCGACTACAAAAATAAAAGTCTCTGTTTAAAGATTTCACCAAAAAAAAGTCTCTGTGGTAAAACCAACGAAAGAAACAAACTTGAAGAGAAGCTTACATGGGTTTTCAAGTTCTAGTAGACGCATCTTGATTAACCACGAACTATCTTTTCACTCGTCGTTGCTGCTCTTCTATTAACCTATAATCCAACTGAATTAATTTGATCTTGTATTTGATGAAAAAGCCATAGCTTGTGAGCCTCTTACCTCCTAACCAAAGCATTGATGCTTCCTAATTCAACCGAAACTTCATCAGTGCAGCTGCTCTTTGACTCAAACGTTGCAGGAAGTGAGTCCACCTTCTTCTTCATTTCGTTTCTCTATGCTACTACTTTGTCCTACCATCTCCTTATTGGTGATGCATGTGTTCTGAAAACCAACCTCCACTTCTTTGCGAATTGATTATCTTGGCTACGGAAGCTAACTCGTTTCGTCCACATTTTCCACTTATGATTGCTGACGGTCCTATATTCCCTCGTTGTAGGGCTTCCGGGATCCAAATTGACTTTTCTTAGCTTTCATGTGATTCACTTGGTGTCTTGGTATCAGCTGAACTACTCCGTTCGGTATTTACCAGTTAAGCTGATGTTATTGATCGTGGAACGAATCATGAGTCAGAGAGGTTAAGCTTTTGATGCTTGGTTTGATCTTCGTTCTCGAAACTTCCAGATCAGGATTTTTACAGAGAAAGCCACCATAGAAACACTCATGCCATTTGTCAAACCCACTGATCAAATCCATTGTCAGACCAAAAGATCCAAGCTTTTTGTTTTTGTTTCAGGTGATTTGACATCCGCCATTATTAGCTTATTGTCACCACTGTAGCTGATAGCCTGTCTCATTTACATGTACAATAAATCAGCTTCTACTGAAATACGATGAACAAATAGTAAGTGAAGATACAATGCAATCTCAAGAGGAAATCTCACAGTGACAGCGACAACTCATAAAAACACCGTCCAGAACATAGACTTTGTATTGGTAGCATATACCTGAGCACCACTCAACAGTTTGCGGCGCAATGACGTAAGGAAAGTCAAAGGTCCAAGAATTGGGAGACTTATGTAAACAATAAAGGAATGAGGGTTACCGGTTACGTAAACTTGCATTTCTGAAAGCTTCTAACTTTCCCACCATAGCTCAGCTCCTTTGTTTGCTCCTAAAACCCTAGAAACCTCTCTAGCAATGGAGATGGAGGATTGGTTACACTTACAGGTCCATAGATTACCTCAGTCGAAGTACGTATACGAATTTTGATGGCCTCCACAAGCTTCAGCCTTGAATGTTTTGCAGCAGCGTTCTACAACCCTGACTGTGAATCTTCGTCAAAAGATATCAATCGCTCGACTTAGATCCTAACAATAGTCCGTCACTCCTAAAAGTTTATACAGTATATGCTTAACGTTAGAAACAGAGAAATACAAAATCACTTAAATTTCTATAATGCTTGAAAAATAGGCGAGGATAACAATAGAGCTAGCCATTTTCCTGGAGTTTTTTGAAAACTAATGATTGAGATGATTGAACTGTTTCGAATTAGAAGGGATAGAATATGCCTTTTTACAGTCGAAGATTCACCGAAAAGAAGTAATGGGACGCATTCAATGACAAATCGTGAGGAGTTTAGCAAGCTATTGGTGATAACAGCGTTAAAGACAACCTTTCGATTGAATCCCCCTCCGTAACGTCTCCAGTTACCGTGGCCGGTAAGTTGAACAGATTGGGTTTCTTTGACGGTCAAAAGTTTCATGAGTCGACATTGATCTAGCCGGAAGACTGTTAATTATATGGGGTCCAGAGTTTAATTCAATCCAGTAAGTTAAACATTAAACCAATTGTTATACACTAAGGCCCATCAAAAACAAAGCTCGAGTTCACCTATACTTAAGACACGTGGCACGTTCTAAAAACTCTATTTTCTTACGTGGAAGCACCACAAAAGGAGAAACTTTTCTTTATATAAACTAGGTGATTTTCCCGTGCTCATACACGAATTTAAATATTTATAAAGTAAATATATATTATAATAATTTATTGCTATTTAATTTTGATTTTAAATTAATTTTTATGCATAATATATATTAATAATATTATATTACTTTAATTAGATATATGATTTTAGATATGTTAGATTAGATCTAGTAGATTTAACTATCATTTGGGTATATTGGATTATATCTATTTCTCTGAATTCAACTATAATATTTTTTTATTCTAAATCTATTAAAATTTTGATTAATTTTCTTATTTGCATTTAGGTTGGTTGTTTTCTTAGATATGTAAATATATATTAGGAAGATTATGTATAACTTAAGAAATATTGTGCTTAGAATGAAATAAAAAATAAACTAAAATGTTTGATTCCAAATTACGTAAATTAGTATAATGATATTATTTTGAAGTCTCATGTATATATATAAATTTTACAAAAGAACTAACTTGTAACATTTGGTTAATATTTTATTTTTATTTGTTAATGTGTTTTGAGTCTTCCTATAATTTATATTTATAAAATAAATTATTATTATTACAAAATTATATTTTCTTATTGTAGTTAAATCTATGATTTTAGATCTAAGTTGGATTAGTCGAGTCACTCATATTATGAGTATATTGAGTTACATATATTCTTTTAAATTCAAATGGAAGTATAATTATTTTTATTATAATTAAGCCAAGTCAAATTAATTTTATTTACCATTGTGCATGTATTTTCATAATATATATCAAATTAAATGTTATTTTTTAAAGATATTAGAAAATAAAGTGATGATCTATAGGAAGTTACATACATAAGTAACTGATACTTTTTTGGAAGCTCATGAAGACATATCAATATTTACAATAATTAAAATATTTTTATAATTTGTAAATAATTTTATGAATATTTATTAAATTATATTTTTTGCTGTAAATGAAAGATATTACAATCAACTAAATATAAGAAAAAAATAACATTTCAATAATACTAATTATAAACTATTTTAGTCAACTAAACATATATCAGTTTATGTTACTTAATTATTTTATGTAATCATCTAAAACAATAGATAGATATATAAAAAATATTTCTATTACTCTGAAAATATATTGTTGTACTGTTTAAAATTGTGTTTTATAAAAAATATTATTTCTTTTTATAATATCAAGATTATCTGTGAAAATATAATTATAAAGAAATTATTTTATTAGTATATTTTTTATTATCAAAATTTTTTTTAAAAAAAAATGGAATATTACTATTTTGTGAACTTTACTTTTTAATGAAATATTATTATTTGTACATATAATTTAGTTTTTAAATTCCTTTTTTAACTTTATAAACGTTTCTTTTTTTGTTATATATGTTATTTGGAAAAAAATTATAAAGGAAACTAAATAAAAATTCAATAATAGTATTTAAATATAATATTTTTAATTCATTAAGGGTATCAATGTAAACAACCATCTTGAGAATTAACGTGAATGCGACACATAGGAAACTGACTTCTCAAATAATATTATAGAGATAGAAGATTTAAAACTTCATGTTACTTAAAAATGTTACAAAAATAATAACAAAGATTAAAAAAAAAAAATTAAAGTTTGTAAGTCGGGTTTGAATTGGTTCTTATCGGGTCGGATCTATTCGCGTACGGTTCTTTAAGGTCCGGATCTATTCGGATCGGTTCTTTTCGGTTCCGGTTCTTTTCGGTTCCGGTTCTTTTCGGGTAGAAGAATTTTGGATCCAATAGATACTTATAATTTTCGGTTTGATTTCGAATCAGATATTTACAGATCGGTTCCGGTTCAGGTTTTCGGGTCCAGGTTATAACCCAGGCCTAGTGGTGACATTCCCAATTGCCTACAAAAATGTGGTTTTCTAGAAAGTTGTGAGACTCTCAACAGTTTGCCCTCCAAAGATCTTACGAAAATTCTTTGACGCTGTGGATAAGCTCCAAGAGCCCTTGGAAAGGTTTCTTTACCAGCAAGAAGCTCCTCCAAGTTGCATAATCTTCAACAAATGCCTTTTTGGACTTCGAAAACCGCAAAAAGGTTCAAGCTCCAAATCTTGTGTTTCACGGTATATCTTATTTCTCTCTATTAAGCTTACACAACGTCCATCTTCATATCCCGCACCTCTCGGTTTCTTCGCGAGAAGATGTGTAAATCTGAATCTGAAGCCTTTGGGGTTATTGTTAATAGCTTCCAGGAATTGGAAACTGGCTATGCAGAGGCATACGTGGAGGCCATCAAAAAGAAGGTATGGTTCGTTGGACCCGTTTCTTATGCACTGGTCGTATGGTGGACTTATTCGAGAGAGGAAACAACTGTAACTTTGCGATTAGTGAGAGACTGAATGCTAGATTCGATGAGACCAAAGTCTGTCTTATATGTTTGTCTAGGTAGCCTCTGTCGGCTGCTACCTAACCAGTTGACAGAACTAGGCTATGGTTAGAGGACTAGAGGTAGACTAGTTACATGATTCAATATCGGACTTATTTAGGTGTTTTCAGATTTATTATGGAATAATTTGGTGTTTTCAGATTTATTTATCGGCCATGGTAAGAGACATCGACGTGTAACTGCCATCAATTGTGTTCGTTTAAAGGAAAACAATAAATTGAATTTAATATAATGTTCTGCTGTATATGTCGTAAAAGACGAACTAGATGATAATCCGCGTCCTGCACGGAGTAAATATTTTTTAAAAATATTGTATTTAAATGTTATAAAGAACATACATTTTTTTATCAATAACATTCTTTACATTTGATTAAAGGTAGACATTTGATCACCATTTGATTTGGTTCGGTCCGGATCATTGTGATTTTGGTTCGGTTCAGATTTTTGTGGATTTAGTTCGGTTTTGGGTTCAGATAACCTATTTAAAAAGTTTCAAAAAGCAAATTTCATATATGTTTTAAATTTTTCAAAGTCTAAAAATCAAAATAATATATCATATAAATTTTAATAATGTATGTCAAAATACTTAAACTTAATATAAAAATTGGTTTAGCTTAAAGTTTTAGATAGGAAATCAAAAGATATTTTAAGTATTTTGGTATTTTAAGTATCAATTAGTTATTTTAAACATGTACTTATAACTATTTGTAAATATTTCAAAGTATTTTAGATAACTTAAAAACATCTTATATTTTGTGTATATTCTTTTAGATATTAGATTTAAAAATAATTAATATATTAATATGGTTTAATTTAATATATTATTAGATATATAATTTAAGTTTATAAATCTGGTTCAGATATATTCGAATACCCGGAATATTTCTGTTCGGATCGGGTTCCGATATATTTGAATACCAAAATTTTGAACTCATTCGGATATCTAACAAGTTTTAGTTAAAGTTTAGTACTATTTTTTGGATCAGACTTGTTCATTTTTTTAGATTTAGATTTTTGTCCAACCCTATATTTTTATTGTAACAAAATTTTAAACGAAAATGATGATGGTTCATATTGATTTTGGGTATGCAACAATTTTTAAACTAAAACACATTTTACTATGCACGTGACTCATTTAGTTAATCACTAAAAATAATTCTATGTCAATTTGAGGATAACAATGGACTGAACTTAAAAAACATTATCATTTCAAATTGTCAATCGACACTTCCAAATATTTTATTTTGGTGTTGTGATGAATACAAAGGGGTTAGGGTTAGGAAAACAAATTTGATACGCATTCCGTGTCTCTTTAGGTGATTTCAATAGCGTATAAATAAATCTTTGTTGCATCGATCTCTTGTAAGATTTTTGAAAAATATTAATTAATAAAATCTTACACTTGCTAGAATAATCAATTGTTTCTCAATTAATATATAGGAGATTAGAGTAATCACATAAATCAAAACAATGCATCTTGCTTATTTACAATATTTTTATGGTAAATAGATCAAAATAATCATTTTGTCTATTTTATATGTATATAATTAAATTTCAATGATGTTAACATAAATATATAATATATTTGAATATAAACATTTATTATTGAGACTTCCTACTCATATGGTTTTATTAACATTTGTATATTCTATGTAACAAAAAAATTTAACCATTGATCTCAGAATTTTTGATGTGATATTTTTTTGATGAAAATTTCAAAATTAAATATTAAGGTCTCAATACTTTTTCAATGCAAATTCCAAAATTAACATATTTATGTATTTTTAAATGGTACATATAAACGGTATTAAAGTTGATATATATATATATATATATATATTATTTAATGTGAATATCTATTACATAAAAATTCATATTAATACGATTTTATGATCATTTGTATCTTGTTATAATAAAAAAAATTAAGACACTGATCACAAAATTTTCAAAGTATTAATAGCTGTTTTAAAAATTCAAAATATAACATGTAAGAAAAAATCTGATTTTTTATTATATGGTTAATATAATTATTTAATTTCTTTTAATAATATAAAATTAAACAAAAATGAAAAATGATACACAAATTGTTATCAAATTGTTATTATCCATAATCATTAATTTGTCATAAATATGTAATCATATTAGGTAATTCTGTAGCTTTTATGTAAGGAATCTATATTTGCTTTTAATATTTTGGGTTAATGTAATGTTTCCTAGCACATTATATTATATAGTTAATGCTTTTATGTATCTAGTGAGACATTAATTGAATTAAACCTCTTTTTTTCAATTAACTACCTAATTGATTGACACATAAGCATTGTGCATTTTTTAATTATTATAAAATTGAGGTTACATCTTTTCAAATATTCTTCTATTAATATATAGGAGATTTTGTTGGATGATTGGAGCATTTCTACAAATACGGTGTAAGAGGATACGTGATATTATAATTGTTCCTAAGTTAATGGATTTGTCTTTCCACTAATGATGTGTGATAATGGGTAGTTAATTTGTCTTCTTCTTTATTTATAAGCATCGGTGTTTTAGTTAATCTCTATAATATTATTTGAGAAGTCAGTTTCTTACGTGGCGCGCTCACGTTAACTCTCACGGTGGTTGATTATATAAATACCCCTAATGAACTAAAATATTATATATGACTGGCATTATTTCCTTTTTTCATAATAAGATATTAGTTAACTTTTAATTTAATTTTCCTTTTTGAAACACACACATAAATAAAAAAAAGTAAATATTTATAAAATATTAACATATAATATTGTAATAAAAACGAACTTGAATTATTTTTAAAATTTTTTTTCTAAAACAATATAAATAAAAAAGGAAAATATATAAGCTTTTAATATATATAACGTAGAATCACAAAAATATATAACATAGCATCACAAAAATATTGCATAATAAACTTTTTTAGTTTAATTTAAATTTTTGCACAAGAACATAAATAGAAAAGTAAATATTTATAAAACATAAACATAGATATTTTATATATAAAGAAATTTTAGTTATCATTTCTAAATTTTCTCAAAAAACATAAATAAAAAGGGAAAATATATAAACATTTTACTATATATGTATATATAACGTAGCTTCACAAAAAATGAAATATATTTTTTAATAATATATTTAATTTAAACAAAGTTTTTATTCATTTTATTTTTTATTAACATAAAAAGATATATATATATATATAAAATTTAAGATATACTTTACAAAATAAATTGTAAAATAAAATAATACAGATATCATTATTCAATAATAATTTTATTATAATTATATTTCATCATATGATTAAAAATAACTTTAAACAACATAAAATGATTATTTAATATTATTTTCACAAAAACAAAAAATTAGATTTTGTGACTATTTTAAAACCAGATACATATTTAAAATGTGAGGCTAATAAACAAGATAAAATAGTATTTTTGCGATGAATATTAGTTTGACTAAATAATCAATTTTTGGTAACAAAAATTATTATCATATACTATCATTTTATTTTTATTATATGATTATTAACTGAAAAATGAATCAACAATTCAAGCAATGTTAGAATGAAAGTTAAACTTATTAATATTGCTTGATCTGAACTAAATATAAGCAGATTGATGGGGAGAAAAATTATAAGTTTTTGGTGTAACTATCTATTGAATTTCTCAACACTTCAATTTTTAATTTATCAAAAACAACATATATCAAATTATACACAATCTTACAAAATATATTATTCAATCCAATCAAAATATAACTAACAAGGTTATTCTTATTTTAGTCTAAATTTAATAAAATCTATTTATTTCAAAAAATACAACCTAATATACCAAAATATGAATTACCAAACTAATCAAAATATAATGTATTAAATCAATCAATTGTTATGATTTAATTATTTTATATATTCATAAATGTGCATGAATTTCCAAAATATTACGAGTTATGTGTGTTAATGCAATTTTGATTTAATATATTTTTTTCTGAAACAACATATATTAAATATATAAAATTTACAAATATATGTGCAAATATAAGAGGATGAACTGAAAATTGATTAAACAAGGGGATGAACTGAACTACTTGAAGTTAAGAAAACAATAATTCAACTTTAACATAATTAGAAAAATAAACAAAAATCGTTGATCAATTTAAAAGAATAAAAATAATTCAATATATCAAAAATATATATTTGAGTTAATATGAAATGCTATATTTAGAAATCACATATCTAACTAAGACTGTAACATAATTATACTTAATACAATTTTTATTTATTTATCATACACATAACTTACAAAATAATCTAATACTTATAAACAAACAAAAGAAAATATTTAATAATTCTTATAATTTAATTATTTCATAAATATTTACACCCGTGCATGAGCACGGGAAAATCACCTAGTGAGATATGAAAAGAAAATTGTAGTAAAAGTGTTTTTAAGTCTTTGAAATCCATCAATAGCATTCACCAATAATTTTTTTTTTTTTTAAATTATTACATATGTAATCCAACAGAGTTATGAAATAGAAACACAACATGGCACAACTGTGTATCTCAGTTTTTTTTTTTTTTTTGAATACTGGTTTCATGAATGACAAGTTGGCCTAATAAGAAAATAAAAACATGATCTATCAAACTATCTAAACTTTCTTAGTCTAATGGTTTTACTGAGAGTCCGAATGGTAATCAAAGAAATGAGAAAAAACATTCAATTTTTTATCGTTCCTTTAAAATTACACGATTCATAAGAAATAAATTTTCCTTTTCATTCCTCCTAAATTTTTTTATGGAGAATAATAAAATAAAATTAACTTGGCTCTGATATCATGTTAGATTCAGAATGGGCTTCCAACTTAAAACTAATTGATAATTAGTGGATTCGCCCTAATTTTTATATATTAGTTAATGTTGTTATGAATATGAGAAGATATAGATTAACAGATTGATAAACGATAAAGATTGACACAGAGATTTAATGTGGTTCACCCCTAGGGTTACGTCCACGGGCAAAGAGAATACTTTATTGAAAGAGACGAGTTTTCAGAGTACAATTCGTGCTATAGAATTGGGTAAAACTCTAAAGGTATATATAAGAAAGCGTTTAATGAAACTTTTCATATATCACAGATTTTGGCAAGAAGCGCCCGCTTCATGCCACAGAGAACGCCCGCTCCATGTTGGGAAGCACTCGTTCCATGTATATGGGAATGCCCGCTCCATGTATTTGGGAACGCCCGTCCATGTATATGGGAACGCTCGTTCTCTATCAGGGATCGCCCAATCTTCGCCAACTCGCAGATTCAAGGCATATTTCAACAAATCTCCACCTTGACTTGAATCCTACATAATCAGATGTACCATAATGCACTTCTCCGTGCTCAAAATTCAGATGTACCAGACTCTCTCTTTGCCTCAGATGTTTCGTCGAACTCAGATGTCAGATGGCCCGTCGGACCAGATGCTCCTCAAAGCCAGATGCCCTCACTTGAGTCAGATGCTCTTTCGAGCCAGATGCCTCTTAGGGCCAGATGCCCATCAGGACCAGATTTAACAGCTTGAGATGTTCAGCAAGTCAAGACAATGTTTGAACTTGCTGTGAGAAACCGGCTTAGTGAACATATCCGCAGGATTATCAGCTGTTCCCACCTTCACTTCAATCCTCTTATCATCTCTCAGAAAATGGTATCTTACATCGATATGCTTGGTTCTCTCATGATGAACCTGATCATTGGCTAAACAGATAGCACTCAAGCTATCACATAATACAGTAGCCTGATCATGATGAAGACCAAGATCACTGACCAATCCTCTCAACCATATCGCCTCTTTAGCAGCTTCTGTCAATGTCATATACTCTGCCTCAGTAGTTGAAAAAGTCACCGTCGACTGCAAAGTCGCCTTCCAGCTCACAACAGATCCACCCAAAGTAAATTCATAACCAGTCATAGATCTCTTGCTGTCCACATCTCATGCATAATCCGAATTAGAATACCCAGTAACCAGTCTCGGATTCTTGTCTCCATAGACAAGACCAACATCAGATGTACCCTTAAGGTACCGGAAAATCCTCTTCACAGCTCTCCAGTGCTCTTTTCGTGGCTGAACCATGAACCTACTCACAACACTGACTGCATGTGCAAGATCTGGTCTTGTACAGACCATAGCGTACATCAGACTTCCTATAGCGCTAGCATAAGGAACTCGTGACATATAATCGATTTTCCCTTCAGACATTTAATCACTCATGGTAGGATGAAATTTGCAGCACATGGAGTATCGATAGGCTTAGCATTAAGCATCCCGAATCTTGTCAAGACCTTTTCAATGTACGCCTTTTGTGACAAGAACAACTTCTTCCTTGCCCTATCCCTGAAGATCTCCATTCCTAGAATCTTCCTCGCAGCTCATAAATCTTTCATCTCAAACTCAGAACTCAGTAGCTCTTTCAACTTCTGAATATCACACTTTTTCTTGGCAGCTATCAGCATGCCATCTACATACAACACCAGGTAGATGTACGACCCTTCCTCCACCTTTCTCATGACACTATATAGCTGTCAAACCTCTTGTACCACTGTCTAGGAGACTGCTTGAGTCGATAAAGTGACTTCCTCAATTTGCACACGTGGTCTTCCTTACCAGGAACAAGAAAACCCTCAGACTGATTCATATATATCTCCTTCTCAAGCTCTCCATGAAGAAAATCATTCTTAACATCAAGTTGCTCCAACTCCAGATCGTGACGTGCTACTATCGCCAATAGCACTTTGATACAAGTGTGTCTGACCACTGGTGAGAAGATCCCATTGTAGTCCACACTTTCTTTTTGACTGAAACCTCTAGCAACTCGATATTTATACTTATCCCTCTTCTGGTGATTGACCATCTTTTATCTTATAAATTCACTTGCAAGTCACAACCTTTCTCCGAGGGGGTAGTGTGACAAGACCCATGTGTTATTCTTTTCATGAGATTCCATCTCATTTCCTATTGAAGCAAACCATTTCTCAGACGCATAACTTGAAATAGCTTCTCTGTAAGTAGACGGCTCGTAAGTGTCCACTTCCTCTGCAACCTGGAGTGCATAACCCACCATATCATCAAACCGATATCTCTCTGGTGGCCTGACATCAAATCTCCTTTGCTTATCTTTAGTAATACTGCGTTTTTCACACTCAATTCAATGATTTTCAGAATTAAAAGACTTAGGCTGCTCATCAGACGTCGATCGCTCGATCACTTCTTGAGGATCGCCCGATCCCATGTCTTGCGTGGATCGATCGCTCCCTGACATTGGATCGGTCGATCCTGGGTAATATGACTGCACTTCTTGCAGCTCCACCTGCTTATCAAAATCCTCCTGCTCTGCTTCTGAAATGGACTCAGCTGAAACTTTAAACATGGAACTTTTATCAAACACAACGTTCCTGCTCATTACAACTCGTTTCTCCGATGGAGATCATACTCTGTATCCCTTGACACCATCTCCATAGCCCATAAACACTCGCTTTTTTGCCTTGGTTCCAGTTTTCCTTCATTAACATGATAGTAAACTGTGCAACCAAAAACTCTCAAAATAGAGTAATCAGCAGACCTGCCTCACCACACCTCATTAGGTATTCGACACTCGATCCCTGTATACGGTCCCAAATTAATCAAATAACAAGCTGTATTCACTGCCTCAGCCCAAAACTTCTTCTCTAAACCAGCATTAGACAGCATGCACCTTGCTCTCTCTAGCAATGTCTGGTTCATTCTCTCTACTATATTATTCTGTTGTGATGTATATCTGATTGTATGATGCCTAGCAATTCTGGCATCCTTACAAAACTGATTGAACTCTGAACAGAATTCCAGGCCATTATCAGTATGAAGCGTACTTTTTCTCAGTTTGATTCTCCACCAGTATCTTCCACTCCTTGAAGCTGTTGAAAGCTTCACTTTTGTGCTTCATGAATGTTATCCAAGTCTTCCTTGAATAATCATCAATCATCGACACAAAATACCTGTGACCCTTCAGCGACTCAACCTTGGAGGGACCCCAACAATCTAAATGGATGTAATCCAGCGTGCCTTTTGTCTTATGAAAAACCTTAGAAAACTTCTTTCTATGTAGCTTCCCAAACACACAATGCTCACAGAACTCAAGGCTCTTGGTCTTATGACCACAAAGAAGATCCTGCTTCGACAGAATCTGCATCTCACGCTCACCCATATGTTCGAGCCTCATATGCCATAGCTTGTCCATATCTTCTTTGCGAACATCTGGAGATGCAACATTTGCTGAACCTGAAACCACAGAATCATCCAGCAAATACAAAGTACCATGAATGAAGCCTCTGAGAATCACATCTGAACCCCTGCAGACACTCAGAACTCCATCTCCACCGAATACTTGAAACCTCGCTATCCAAAGACTAACTGAGATCAAGTTCCTGGACATAGATGGAACATGTCTAACTCCAGTCAACGTGCAGACTCTACCATCATGTGTCTTGAGCTTAATAGAACTGATTCCTGCAATATTGCAAGCAAAATCATTTGCCATCTTGATCTTGCCATCAGTCACTGCCTCATACTCTGAGAACCATTCCCTCCTTGGACACATATGATAAGATGCATCCTTGTCTAGAACCCACACATCTCTAGAATGTGTTTTTCCATGAGCAACTATAGCAATATTGTCATTAGACTTAACTTCATTCTCGGCTACAGTAGCAGAACCAGCTTGCTTCTTCTTCTTAGGACAATCTGATTTCCAATGCCCTTTCTCTTTGAAGTAATTGCAAGTATCAGTTGGTTTAGGACCCCTTGGAAACGACTTTTTGTCTTTCGACCTTTTGCCTTTCCTAAAGTTCTTTCCACCACCTACAAACAACCCAGAAGCAGTAAATTACGTGCGAACTTGATGCCTTATGTCGCAACTCCCTGCTATGAAGTGCCGACCTGACTTCCTCCAAACTCTCTGTATCCTTACTTCCTATGAATGATTGAACAAAGTTCTCATAGGAGTTTGGTAGTGATACCAACAAAGTCAGCGCCGCATCCTCATCCTCCACCTTAACGTCAATATTTCTCAGATCCAACATAATGGAATTTAGACTGTCAAGGTGATCCTGAAGTTATGTACCTTCCTGCATCCTCAGAGGAGTAGCTTCTTAGTCAGAGACTTCGTCATATCTGAACTCTCAACCGACCACAAACCAGCTGCAGTATCAACACCAGAAACCTAGATGATGATCTTATCTGCCAGACTCAACAGAATCGCTGAATAAGCCTTCTCTTCGGTAACCTCCATCTCAGTTGTAATAGGTTCAACCTTCTTCCCTGACAACGGTGCCCAAAGACCTTGTTGCTTCAGCAACGCCTTCATCGTGATTTGCCAGAGACTGAAATTGTTCCTTCCAGTAAACTTGTCGATCTTCATGTTTATCACAAACATCTTCTCACCGGATTCAACCAGGCTCTGATACCAGTTTGTTGTTATGGATATGAGAAGATATAGATTAACAAATTGATAAACGATAAAGATTGACACAGAGATTTAACGTGGTTCATCCCTAGGGTTAGGTCTACGGGCAAAGAGAGTACTTTATTGATGGAGGCGAGTTTTCAGAGTACAATTCATGCTACATAATAAGGTAAAACCCTAAAAGTATATATGAGAAAGCATTTAATGAAACTTTCCATATATCTCAGATTTTGGCCAGAACGCCGCTCCATGTATATGGGAACGCCGCTCCATGTATATGGGAACGCCGCTCCATGTATATGGGAACGCCGCTCCATGTATATGGGAACGCCCGTTCCATGTATATGAAAATACCCGTTCCATGTATATGGGAACGCTCGTTCTCTGCTAGGGATCGCCCTATCCATGACGCCTAGATCGCCCGATCTTTACCAACTCGCAGATTCAATGCATATTTCAACAGTTAATATTCTTTAAAATTTCCGATATGAAATACATCGCTAATACTAACTCATAGATATATCAGATTAACCAGGAAAAAATACATGTATGTATAGGGAAACCATAACTTGAAAAGTTATGCACATATGGTTTTTAACCTATATGCCGTAAACTGTGTCAGTTGACTGAAATAACTGTGTCAGAGTTAATGAATAACATATCTAGTGCCAAAAAGAAAAAAAGTTTATTTGTCCAGACATCTTTGTATTCACCATAGATGCATGCACATGTTCTCTTAAGAAAGCTATGATTTGCATTTTGTCTTGTCCTTCACGGATCCGAGCCCCAACAATGACAAAAAGACAGTGATGGAACTTTCACTGTTTTTTCCTTCATTGATTTGAAGTCTGGTAATACTTGGGAAATTACCAAAACTTATGATTATAAAGGAAAGGAGACTTAGGACAACGACTAAATATAACGAAAGCACTAGGAAAGTGTAAACCCTCACTCTAGTGGTGACATAGTTAGATCTGAACATCATCATTTGATGTATGAGATTATATATATCTTCCAGAAAGAGATGTTGAGGAAAATACCAAACCTGATGATTAAAAGATTACTGTGCAGTTTTTTACAAATGGTTTTCTTTAATGAATTAATTGAGTTTACATAAGGCAAGCAAGCACCTAAACAAACCAAAATGGGGAAGAGAAACCAAAAAAACTGATGGTAAGACTAAGGAAAGAGATGTATGTATAACAAGGCCAAGTCCTTGGGATAGATTATCCCCTTCAACAAGGGGGATGCCTAGCTTTGAACCTAACATAGTCAGTGCCAAATATTTGTTCATCAATGTTGATAGAACTAGTCGGGCCACCTTTGAAGAAGTGAGATTATACCCTTATGCAGCCGACGGCTTCATTCTCTACATATCTCATAGGTGACTGCATGCCATCCTTGTAGAAGAGCCTTTTTTGACACCCTTATCCGTCTGAATAGATGGAAACCATGACACAATTTCCTTCCACAAGAAAAGAGAAAATTTGGCTTCTTGTGATCAGTCTCCATATCTTTGCACAGAAGTTTCACTATGGCCCCTGCTCTCTGCCACTGGACTAGGCCTACGCTGGACGACAAAGTAAACATTTTGTCTCGCTGCTAGAGAGTTGAGATGGCAACATTAGAACGATCATTGTTCAAATTTGATATTTCATCTTGTTTATGCAAGAGATTTTAATACATGGATATGTGTTTATCTTCCGATGCTTCAAACTATTGTTGCATCCCTTGTATTTATCATTTGCCCAGATTACATTATAGTTTTGTCCCCAACAAAAAGATGAAGTGGACCTTTTACTCCTTTTATTTAATTAAATTTAAATCTTTTTCAGCTTAACAGAAAATTACCAAGTAATTACAAGGATCTATCATCTATCTATATCTGCTGAGAGCGATATACGAAAGTTCTAACTAAGAAGTTCTAAGTCTCCTTTTAAGTCATGGTTAAGTCTTTTCCTTGTAAGACTTTATGGGCTCCATTAAATCACTGAAAGAGCTTAATTAAGCTAAAAAAAATAGTTCCTTCCTTGAAAGATATGCCAAATAATTCAATGTATCAGTCACATATTCAGGTTGTAAATTTCCATGATAGATAAATTCTTACGAAAATTCGATGCCTATTAAAAGTTGCAATCTATGCCTAAGCTCAAACCATTCTGGTTACTGGGGATTATCAAATGCTTTGGCTTGCATATTTACTATATTTTGTCCTGGCCTGCATAGAGCTAATATAATGATTACAGAAAATACAAGAGGGACCGTTTAGTATCATTATTGAATTAAATTTTAAAAAATAAAAAATAAAGAACAGAAAATATTATCAAATTAATATTGATAAAGAAGGGCACTAAGGAAGACGACGACTCATCAAAAAGACAACCATCACGAAGAGACAGAGAAAAGACGCACGAAAATATGAATTTTTTCGCAAAGTCTATTTAAGAGCTTAGTAATTTTTAACCATACAGAACGTGACTCCATGGAAGAGTGCCGGTTCGAAACGAGCGAGCTACAGGCTTCGTTCATGATGTCGACCCCGTTATGGTCGGACTCATGGAGTTTATGCAACGCCGCCGATTCCGCCGGAAACATTCAGATTCAGCACGTCGCAAGAATCATGTACGTTGCTTTACCGAAGGTGGTGATGAATCAAACGGAGAATCTCGTGGGCCTGGAAGTTGCCGGAGATGGGTTTTTCTCGGTCTTGTCCTCATCGTTACCCTCCGGTGAGCCTCCGCCTATGGTCAATGGTGCACTACGTGAGCTTTTTGTTTCATCGGGTCACCTTATTCAATCACAAGTTTGTTCTCTCTCTCTCTCTCTCTCTCTCTATTTTTTGAACCTTTCGCTCTTTTTAAGTCGCGTTTTTGTTCTTCTGATTATTTGTGATGCATTATTGTTTTTTCTTAAAAAGATATTAGTTTACAAAAAAAAAAAATATATTATTGATTTTTAGGAAGCCTATTATTTTACGTATCTATTATCATCCATACAAATTCAAGTTCGATTAATGTGTTGACGTAAAAAAAAAAATATCAACGAATGTTGCTAGAAGCACTAGCTATGACAAATTTTAGATGGGAAAAAAAACAAAATCACCATTACGGTTTTGAATTTTTTTTAGATTCTTAAAATATATTTTCACATTTTAAACATTAGTCATTTTTAAAACTACAAATGTATTAATATGTTAAACATACTATGAACTTTCCGAAATTCGTTAAACTATCTCATTCTAAAGAAGATGATTTTTTTCTCTCTATCTTTTCTAAATTTATTATAAGCTCAGCAATGATGATTTTAAATATGTTCCAGATTTGATTTGATTTGATTTGTGAGAAAACTAAAAAAGGCTCAAATTGGTAAGATTTTAGAGTAAAATGGTGAAACTAAAAGTAAAGGAAAATTACTGTGGGGGACCACTGTAAGGGAGTAAAATTTCCACTTCTTTAAATTGGAAGAAACAGTTTATAGAAACACTAGGAGTGGTGTTTCAAAAAAAAAGAAACACTAGGAGTGTGATTGGAAAAGTTAGCGCAACTGACCAGAATAAAAAGTGGAGAAACTGAGTGAAATAAAAAATGGGAGAAAAGGTAAATTCTGGAGTAAAACTTTTACTCTAGAGAAAAGGAAGGGAAGACGATCTATTTCCCCACGAGAAATATGATATAGCATCAAATGTCCACCAAAGTATGACCTCGTATTATTTTTCCCCGACAACAAAGTTTGAAACCTATTTCCCCACCAATATAAGTTCTATTAAAATTTCCCCACAGCTATAAAGATCGAAATCAAAACCCCCATAAAATTGATTTATGGTGGTTTACTGTTTTTAAACAAACCGTATACCATGTTAACCTAATGACTAACCTGATTAATATCCGAACTATTTTAGGTTTGAATGTCGGGTCGGATTACAGTTCTGATCCAGATATATGTTTGGTCGGGTATTTTTTGGTTTTGGTTTAGTTTTCATCGATTTATTGTATGAGATTCAAGATTTTAAACTCGGTTTTCAGAAATCGTAAGTAAACCAAAAATGGTGGGAAAATAGGTTTCGAACTTTTATTTCGGGGAGAAACAGCACTGGATCATACTTTGGTGGATATTTGGTGCTATAACATACTTCTCGTTGGGAAATAGATTTCGGGAAAGGAAAACTTTACTCTAAAAAGCGTAAAAGGGCAAAAATATTTACTCTGAGCAGCGTAATGATTTTCATCCTGATTGGACAAATATTAGCGTAACTATGAAAACTATTTTTACTCTACAAAAATTACCCTAAAAATGCTTTTCAGTCGGAGCCTAGATACGATAACTTCTTTAATCATTTGTCCATTTAAATTCATTATATTCCTCACGTTTAGCAATTACAACCTTAAACTAACTCTAGTGAAAATGGTAAAGCAAAAAAAAAAAACTGACCAAAACCAACAATAAACTAACTCTAGGGAATATAATTAAGCAAAAAGCTGTCTAAAACCAGCATTAAACTAACTCTACTGAAAATAATTAAGCAACAAAGCTGACCAAAACATTAATATTTTTATTTTATATTTGTTAATCTCAGTCTTTCTTTAACTAGATAGACAAAGTGTCTTTTTCATAACATCACCACCAACCCCTATAAGGCTATAGGCTATTTAAATAAATAAATAGAATAATGTTTTGCTAGAAGAAATCCCTGAAAGATTCGCAGATATATCATTTTCCACGATCTAGTATATCATAATATGACATTGTCGTCACCTCGGATATGACAGGCAAGTGAAATTCAATTTTTGGTTTGGGTGCTATGTCCGTCCAATTCAATTTAAAATGATTAAAGGCTGCGTGTGTTTCAAAAAAATATGATTAAAGGCTGCGTGAATTGTAATGGCAACTTTATGCTAATGGTTCAATTAGCTTATCAAAATTCGGTTTGTGCATCACTAGTCAAACCATCTAATAGAAAGATAGGTTAATCTCTCAATCGGTTTACATTAGTAGAGAAAACGAATGTGAACTCGTCAAACAGTAATTATGCGCTTTATAAAAGATTAATGCTTAAACGGATGCATAAGGTGCCGTCTAAACCGATTTTCCAAATAATCTTTTTATTTATCACCAATTTGCCATTTAGGTGTGTATTTATGCGTTGTGTAAACCGATTTTTAGAATTTTGAGAATTTTTTCATTTAATAAGAAAATATATTATGGAGTAGCTATAATCACGTTATTTTGTTCATTCTAATCTCCCAGTAAAACCAACCAATTTATTGTAAGACTGATTAAATTTACCAACGTGACAGATCACACAAGGATTGGAACTGGAAGAAACTAAACAAGTGGTAATTACCGGACATTCAACTGGTGGCGCGTTGGCCGCACTCACCGCACTTTGGCTTCTCTCACAATCTACTCCCCCGCGCTTCCGCCTCCTCTGCATCACCTTCGGCTCTCCTTTGCTCGGAAACCAATCTTTCTCTTCCTCAGTGTCCCGATCACGTTTGGCGCACAAGTTCTGCCACGTGGTCTCAGTCCACGACCACGTTCCCAGAGGAAATGATGATCGATTCTGGCCCTTTGGAACCTATCTCTTCTGTTCCGACAGTGGAGGTCTTTGCTTAGACAATGCTGATTCAGTTCGTGGGATGTTTCGTATACTCAACTCGACAGGAACTCCAAACATCGAGGAACATCAAAGGTACGGGCATTACGTGTCCACACTCTCTCACCAGTTTCTCATATCTAGAAGCTTTCGTGGTGGATGTATCCCTGAAAATAGCTACGAAGCTGGTGTGGCATTAGCTGTCGAGTCTCTTGGCTTTTCCATTGATCAACCAAGTGGTGTGTCAATCAAAGAGTGCATAGAAACAGCTACAACAATTAGTCGTGCACCAATTTTGAGATCGAGTGAGTTAGCTATCGAACTTGGTAATGTCGTCCCATACAGACTAGAGATTCAATGGTACAAAGATAGTTGTGAGGCGTCACCAAAGAATCTCGGTTACTACGATAACTTCAAAAACTTCTCAAATCAAAAAGAGATGAGGGTGAACATGAGCCGCGCAAAGCTAGCTAAGTTTTGGGACGGCGTGCTTGAAATGGTGGAGAAGAATGAGTTACCTTTTGATTTTCATCTTGGGAAGAAATGGGTATATGCATCGCAGTTTTATCAACTTTTAGCCGAACCACTTGATATTGCGTACTTCTACAAGTACACATATTCAAGGACGAGGGGTCATTACATGAAGAGTGGGAATAGACCCAAAAGGTATGAAGTGATTGATAAGTGGTGGAAAGAGAGAGGAGAGCCTCATAAAGAGAAGCGTCCGAGGACTCGATATGCAAGCACTACGCAGGATACTTGCTTTTGGGCTAAGCTTGAGGAAGCAAAAGAGTGTTTGGATGATCTGAGCTGCGAGAGTAGTGATGCACAGAGGCGAACTTTGTTAAGGGAAAAGATTGTTGGGTTTCAGAGATACGCCGCTACATTGGTGAAAAAGAAGGAAGTTTCAAAAGATGTCTTGGCGAAGAACTCGAGTTACAAAGTGTGGGTCAGAGAGTTCGAGTTAAAAATGTGTAATGGTGTTGTTGATGAGAGTGACGCAATGGAGACTTAGTAGGAGTAATAGCAAATCTAACGTGATATGCTCTATAACAACTTTTATCCGTGGCTGTTTCATGTTTATGTAATATTTTCTCATGTATGCTATATTCTAAGACGATGTCTATCTTTATGTTCAAGAAGTTTATGCAAGAGTTTTTAATGTATCAAGATGGAGCTATAATCATCTGCATGCTGTAAAGAAATCACTAGTAGTGCTTAGCACTACTCCATTGTTGTAATATATCTATCTGAAATATCCAAGAAAAACCAAGAAAATAAACATTTATAAACATTTTCTAAGTAATACGTGAAAATAATTTAGTGGATACTATATTTGGAAAACTAATAGAAAACAAAATAATCTATGATGAACACATTTTATTAAAGTTATTTTTGTTTCGCTTATTTTATTTCTTGTACACAGTACTGATAGACTCAAGAAGGTTTATATCGCAAGAGAAGAGGGAAGAAAGTGTTGGAAGAGTAGCATTGAAGAATTATTGGGAATAAAGGATTTCATTTAGAGTCTTCGTCGTTAAGAAAGTTGACTTGAGAATAGTCGTATAAATAGAGTCTGTTGTTCATTGAGTGGAGTATGCTTTGTTGTAGTTTGTTATAGACGTCATGATTCTGTACAATTCGATTGTTATGAGATCGAGAGATTGAGAGTGAAGCTCGTTACGAGAGTGGAGTTCGAGATCGTACTTCAAAGATAAACACATTTGTACTTCGTTTATCAATAAAGAGTGTGGAAATTTACAGTCAAGATAAGCAAAGTCTATCATTGGTGCGGCGAAACTTGATCAGAACCTCCGCGAAGAGACGAAATGGTGGAAACGAGGAACGGTGGTGATCGGAAGAAGACTATTACCGCAGATGCAGCAAAATCACCGGATTTACAACAGCTTCAAGATGATATGGAAACGGCGAAGCTCAACTACGATAAATTAGCTCGGAACGATCGAGCAACGATGGCGAAGTTCGATTCGATGGCGACGAAGGTTGATTCGGTGGAAAAGAAAATTGAAACGATCGCGATCGATTCCACTGCAAGATTCGAAGCACTCGAGAAACAGATGACCTTTATCACAGACGTTCTGACACGATTGGAGGATTCAGCAGTATTCAACCAACACCAAGGCAAAGAGATTGCATCCGCCTCGCAACCACCTCGTGATCAGGTACCGAATCCGATATCTGAACCGGAACTACCTCACACACAGTTAGGTTATCGGGGAATTCACCATGATAATAGAGAAAAATATCTTGCGAATAGAGATAAAATGGAACCAGAGGATATATTGGATAAGCGTTATGATTCTAAGGGAGCTTTAGAGCTGTTGATTCATTGGCATGGCAGGTCGTCTCTTGAAGATTCTTGGATGTTATTGGATGAGTTTTGTGCGTATTTTCCTTCGTACCTGTTTGAGGGCAAGCTGGATTTCGTTGGGGGAAGTATTGATAGACTCAAGAAAGTTTACTATCGCAAGAGAAAAGGAAGTGTTGGAAGAGTAGCGTTGAAGAATTATGAAGTGTTGGGAATAAAGGATTGAGAAACTTCTGTTTCATTTAGAGTCTTTGCCGTTAAGAAAGTTGACTTGAGAATAGTCGTATAAATAGAGTTTTGTTGTTCATTGAGTGGAGTATGCTTTGTTGTAGTTTGTTATAGACGTCATGAGTCTGTACAGCTCGATCGTTATGAGATCGAGAGATTGAGAGTGAAGCTCGGTATGAGAGTGGAGCTCGAGATCGTACTTCAAAGCTAAACACATTTGTACTTCGTTTATCAATAAAGAATGTGGAAATTTACAGTCAAGATAAGCAAAGTCTATCAAGTACACATTAGTAGAGAAAGAGATACTTATGATCCGTCAAAGATATTTTACATAATTTTGATTATTCTACTGTAATTTTCTTACCTTTATATATTTTAATCTCTAAAGTTTTCTAATACATTATTTAAAATTTTACACAATTTCTAGATGTTCTTATACTAATATCTAAAGAAGTATTTTATAAAATTGTCTAAAACATTTAAAAAGGTGGAAATCTTTTAGAGTATTGCTAGATAAACTCTATAAATTAGATACAATATTTAGCCTAAAATGGATAAATGGATCATGAACAAATAACTAAGCATAGTCCAAAATTAAATTTTTATTTTAATACATGTAATATAAGGGAAGCTAATTTTCAAGAGGACTTGAAAAAAGTGTATAGATAAACGTTAAGACCGATCGACATAGAAAAAAGTTTATTTGTCTTGCCATCTTTGTATTCACCATAGATGCACATGTTCTCTTAAGAAAGCTAGGATTTGCATTTTTGTATTGTCCACGGATCAGAGTTTCCGAGCCCAAACAATGACATAAAGACAGTGCTGGAACTTTCGCTGTTTATTCCTTTATTGATAAAAAGTCCAGTAATACTTGGGAAATTACCAAAACTTATGATAAAAGGAAAGGAGACTTAGGACAACGACTAGGTTGATATAACGAAAGCACTAGGAAAGTGTAAACCTCACTCTAGTGGTGACATAGTTAGATCTCAACATCATCGTTTGATTTATAATATATGTCTTCCACAAAGAGATGTTGAGGAAAATACCAAACCTGATATTACAAGATTGCTTTACAGCTTTTTTTTTTTTGCTTAAGCTTTGGTGCATTAAATTTAAAAGTAGCAAGTGTTACAATTACAAGATTGAAATTGACCACACTAGAGAAAAAATAGACGAAGAGCAGAAGAGATGTTACGGTGGAGGCCCAATTCGAAGAAACCTACTTTAGTGAAAGATTAGCCAGCCCATTTAAAGCAGATGCTAGAAAAACCAGACCAGTGAGGCCCAATTGATACGGAAAGAAGAGAATGTCGTGACGGTTCTTTCACCGGAGGGAGAGCCAAAGTTGCATGCAAGCACTTGATTCAACTGGGTTCTTTTCTCTGAAGGAGGAGATTTTGTTCTTGATTAGAGAGTAGATTAGGTCTCTGATAGAGTCTGGGGATCTGAAACGGTGATGATGGAGTCTCTGATTTCGTTCTCTCCAAATCTCGTAGAAGAGTGCTTGCCACGCGAGGAGGGTTAAGTAACGAAGATGCTTTACAGTTTTTTACAAAAGGTTTTCTTTAATGAATTAATTTTTACATAAAGCAAGCAAGCACCTAAACTGTGGAAGTTTGGGTGCTTTAATGGACTAGCAACAACATCATGTCGTCTTGGGCTGCATCACTCAGAAACCAACTCCAGTATCACTACAAGAATAAAACTTACACTCCGACAGTAGTTTTTATCGGTAGTTAATCGGTAATGGGTATTACCCACTAGTTTCCGACAATCAAACTTTAGTCGGAGTTTGACTCTCGGTAAATACCATTTGTCGGAAAGTAGTCTATAAATTCCGATAACAAATATTCTCGGAAGCATTTGTCGGAAGTTGGTAGGAACGTTCCGATGTAGTTCCGAGAAACATATTCCGATACACTTCCGACAATTTGATATTTTTAAATTTTTTTAAAAAAACATGATAATTATCAAATATTCATTAGCAATAAAGAAAGGGATAATTTGTAAATTACTCCAATAACAATTTGATTTTTGATAATTGCATTTTCTATTTTGCTTTTTGAAAAATACATTTCCTTAATTGTGAATTGACATTTTTACCCAAATTAATTATTTCAATAATTAATATATAAATTCGAAATTAATAAACTAATATTCGAAATTAATAAACTAATATCATTAAAATTAGTTATTTATGTTTAAGATAAATATGTGTGTTGAGATAAACATGTTATTTTAACATTTAAATTTTACAATGACAAAGATAAATATGTGAATTATGATTTCTTTTGAAGACTATATCATGAAATTCTATATAGATTTTCCTTTATTTTATTTTCTTCAACTTATATAAACAATAAACAAGTCACGAACGTTGTTAAAGAAAAACAAGTCACGTTTATCATTTTGTCTCTACAAAATTTTCATCTTCCTTGAAACCGTTCTATCTGAACCAAGTAAGTTCTAATATTATGTGTTTATATATGTGTATATTTTGTTTGACTTCATCGATTTGTTCTTCTTCTTTTTTATGTGTCACGAAAATCCTATAAATTTGTTTAATTAAGCCAATGATTTGATTCATATATCTTACAACTTTTTATTATGTTGTTTATATAGAGATGGAGTACAAGGTTCAAATAGAAAGTAACGGAAAAAGAAAGGCAGAGGTAGAATAAACACATACACACTCAAAAGTACTTTGTGTTAAAAGAAAAAAAAAACATAAATGAAAACAAATGCAACATGATTTTCCTAAAAGAAAAAAAAACAGAACTATTGTCAGATTAAAATAGAATCAGAATTAGAAACTAATATTTGATTCATGAATCAACAAACCTCTCTTAATGAGATGAGAGTAAGAATCTGTGAAAGGAGAAAAAAATTTCAGAAATGGAGAAGACACGAGAAGGAAGGAGACGAGAAGACGACGCGGCTTGGATTCTTTATTTTTTTCAAAATAGTAAAATAATTTGATATATTATTAAAAAGATATGGGAAAAAATATTGTGTAGATTAAAAGAGATAACTGGTAGATTCTCCATCGATATTGTTTTTAAAAAAATTCAATTTTTAAACAATATGTCTCTAACGATATTTTTTAAAAAATCAATTTTTAAATAATATATTAGAAATGGAGAAATATTAAGAATGGGTAATTAGGTAAATTTATGTATATATAAGTGTATTTTTCCAAAAATTTAAATAAGGGTGTAATTTTCAAATTTTATTCTTATTTGAGTGCATTTCTCCAAATTTTCCCATATAGAAATTAAATACAAAAGTTCTATAAACTAAAATAAAAAGAAACAGTATCGGCGGTGATGTTTAAGGCGCGGTGGTGTAGACTGCGACGGTGGCGGTGTAAACTGCAGCGTTGGCGGTGTAGGTATGACGATGCCAGTGTCGAGTGTGATGATGTCCGTGTAAAACACGAAGTGGCCGTGATGGTGGAGGGAGCGGCAACAGCAGCGGAAGGAGTTACGATGATGACGGAGGTGGAGTGAGCAGAAACAGCAGTCGAATGAGTTGTGATGATGGCGGTGTAAGCAGTTCAAGTGGTGGTGGCGTAAGGAATCTTTGGTGTTTTTCGAAAACAGAGATTTGACAGGAACGAAAGGAAAGAGACCATGCAAGAAGGAAGGAGGAAAAGAAGAGAATGAATTGAATGATAAAATCGAAAATAACTAAGAGAGGAAAAGGATAGAGGAGATAGGATTTTAGATGCAGATCTGGAGAAGAAGAAGAAGAAAATGATAAAGTAGAAGAAAGGTCAATAAAGACCGAGAAAGAAAAATAAATATACGGGGAATCTCTATAATATTATTTGAGAAGTCAGTTTCCTATGTGTCGCGTTCACGTTAACTCTCACGATGATTGTTTACATTAATACCCTTAATGAATTAAAATGTTATATTTAAACATTATTATTGATTTTTTATTTAAATTATTTTTTAATATTTTCCAACTAACATATATAATAAAAAGGAAATATTATAAAGTTTATAACGGATTTAAAAACGAAAATATATGTATAAATAATATGATTTCATTAAAAAGGAAAGTTCACAAAATAGTAATATTCTATTTTAAAATATTTTTAAATAACATAAAATATACTAATATACTTTCTTTATATTTATATTTTCATAGATAATCTTGATATTAGAAAAAAATATTATTTATTTAAAACACAATTTTAAAAAATACAACATTATATATTTTCACAGTAACAGAAATATTTTTAATATATTTATCTATTTTTAGATAATTAGATAAAATAATAAAGTAACATAAACTGATATATGTTTTATGGACTAAAATAGTTTATAATTAGTATTATTGAAATGTTATTTGTATTTTCTTATATTTATTTGACTATAATATCTTTCAATTACAGAAAAAAATATCTATAAATTTTTTTTACTTATATAATAGAATTTCTCAAATACAATCACAATTTTTTACTGCTTATTATTAAGAGATATTAAAAAATAAAAAATAAATAAATTTTAACAATAAACATCTTTCACCTCTCCTTGGGGATTAGTTTGGATCTCTCCATGGGTCTGGGATATCCGAGGTTAATAAAAAAAACGATAAACATCTTTGATCAAATAACAAAATATTTTAAAATCACACTATACACTTTAATGAAGTAAATATGTTATATTTTGTATTATTAAAATTATATGTTTTCTTAATATTAAATTTGCTTTTAAATTTTATGTTTTTATGTTTGTGGAACTTAATATAACTATAACCAAAAGGCATAAAACCATTTGTAATTTATAAAAATATTTTAGTTATTGTAAATATTGATATGTGTTCATGAGCTTCCAAAAACGTATCAGTTACTTATTATGTAACTTTCTATAGATCATCGTTTTATGTTCTAATTTCTTTTTTTTTTAAATCAAAATTTAATTTGATATATATATATATTATGAAAAATACATGTACATTTAAACGATAAATAAAATTAATTTCACTTGACTTAATTATAATAAAAATAATTATACCTTAGTTTGAATTTGAAAGAATATATGTAACTTAAGATACTCACAACATGAGTGACTCGAATAATCTAATTTATATCTAAAATCATAGATTTAACTATAATAAGAAAATATAATTTTATAATAATAATAATAATAATAATAATTTATTTTTGAAATATAAATTATAAGATAACTCAAAACACCTTAACAAGATCACAAAAAAATACCTTAACAAATGAAATAAAATATTGAGCAATTGTTTTAATTTACATATATGCATGAGATGCAGAACATTATCGTTATATTAATTTACGTAATTTGGAACTAAACACTTTAGTTTATTTTTTAATTTCATTCTAAGTACAATATATCTTAAGTTATAAATAATCTTCCTAAAATACATTTACATATCTAAGACAAAAACCAACCTAATGCAAATAAGAAAATTAATCAAAACTTTAATATATTTTGAATAAAATTTTTTTATAATTGAATTCAGAGAAATAGATGCAACCTAATATATCCAAATGATAATTAAACTGATTGTAAAAACAACAAAAACGACTAGATATAACATATCTAAAATTATATGTCTAATTAAAGTAGTATAAATTATTAATATAAATTATGCTTAAAACTATAAATTATTAAAAGTAAATAGCAATCAATTATTATAATATATATATTTTTTATAAATATTTATATCCGTGCATGAGCACGGAAAAATCACCTAGTATTAATATAAACGCACATTAAGTGGATATGGACGACTTTCGAGAACTAGAAAATGATATTAGGTGATATTAAATATTATAATTATGTATTGTAATATCTTTTAGTTCTTTTTGTATTTTTTCACTAAATTGCTTTGAAACTCCCGATGACCCGTCTCTAAAATTGCCGACGACCATTGCTCTGAAAATTCACCCGAACAAAATAAAACGAAGATAAATATAATTTACTTTTAGTACTGTCGATTTTCCGGCAACAACTCATCCTTCTACCGAGAAAACTCATATGCGGGTATAATCCGGGATTATTCCGATAAATTTACCGAGAATTTTCTGAGATTATGTGTTTGTCGGAACTTCAATTAGTTTCCGAGACCATTCCGAGAAAATTACCGAGAATTTATCGAGAACATCTTTTTCTCGGAAAATTCCTTCAAATTTCCAATGATTGTTGAAATTCCTCGGCACTGTCTCGCTCAGATATCGGAAGTTTTCCGAGAACAGAGGGCATCGGAATTCTTTGTCGGGGTTCGTTACGTTTTCTTGTAGTGTATGCTTAATACCTAGTCTCACACATTATATAAAGACGTCAGTAATTGTGTGATCAGGTTAAGGCGAGCAGAAACAAGTATACATCAAATTTACGGCAACAAGAATCAAGAATCAGATCAGTAAGTTTGATAAGCAAGAGGAAAAGGAGACAACGATACAAGATAAATAGCTTAGGCCTAAGTCTATCTTATCTAAGGATTTTGTTATATTCTCTAGTCTAAAATATTAGTTTATTTGTAAACAAACTATCTAGCATACTGATTTGGTATTGGTAGAGTCTATTTGATCTAGTGGGTTTTGGGAACATGAATTTTTCCACGAAATGTACCAATTAGAGACTGGGGACTCGTTAAATTGATTGTGTCTTTACTTTCAGTTTTAGATCTAGGTCAAAGATAACTTATAACCTAAGTAACTTAAGAAATAATCTTTGCATAAACAAACAAAAAAGAGGAAGAGAAACCAACAAACTGATAGTAAGAGTGAGGAATGAGATGCATAATAGAAGCTAAATCCTTAGGATAGATTAGTCGAACAATAAGTGAAGGGGATGCCTAACTTTGAACCTAACATAATGCTGGAGAGAAGATTCCCATTGAAAATATATAAAAGACTTGAGTAATATATAAGAATTAGGGTAAACCCGCCCTACATGCGGGCGAAAGAATAAATTATTAGTATAAATTTATTTTAAAATGTTTAATTTATTTTTAACATTAATATTTATTATTACTTACAACATAATTAAATTATTATATATTATCGTATTTTTATTGAATAAAATTATTCTTTATTTATTATATATTTATCTATTTTTATTTTTATATATACACATTAAATTATGAAAATTGGATATTAGAATGGTTTACCATACATGTAGATATAGATGATGAAAAAGTTTGTTAGTAAATTTATATTCATTTAAAAAGTAAATTTTTCTATTAAAATATTAGAAATAAAAATTTATTAAATTTATTATTTGTTGGGAATTTTGATGTAAAGGTTGTTTCTAATTTATATAAATAATCCATTTGAAATATTGGATAAGCAAAACTAAATTTAAAATTTAAAATATGAACTATTAAATAATAATAACATAAGGTGATGGATCATTATTAAAATATTTTTAGAGTGTTGAGATATTAAAATTTATCAAATGATTTTGATTATATAACACCTAAATTTACATAACCCGATTTGATTAACTAATTGCTTTTAGTTAATGAATTAACTAACTATTGAACCATATCATTTTCTATTTTTTATAGAACTGTAGTGACCTGGTTTGCTGAACCAATTGGTTTAGTTAATGAATTAGTTAACTTTCAAGCATTTCTCTGTTTTTTAAATCGTGTATGTGTTTATACGTGCGCCTACAGAAATCAACGCTGCCATTGTCATCATCTTCCTCTCCTTCACTCGTCTAATTTTTTTTCTCTTCCTTATTCTCTTGTTTCTCTTCTCCTTCTTGTGTTCTTGTCCTTCCCTTCACTTTTCGGCTAAGTATGTTAAGCGGAGTAAGAGATGGTGTTGTTACCAACCTTCACGATTGATCCACTGGAGCCATGCAAATTGAACGTGTGACGGTTTATTAGAAGAAAAACAACTCGCAGTGTCTCTTAAATTAGCACAAACCTTAGAGGCAAACTCTCAAGTGTGTGGGGTCGATCTCTTTCTATTTTGCTATGTATCAGAACTTTTTACAATTCACTTTTAATTTAATAAAGAAAAAAAACTTATCAGATTTTTGGAGAAATTGATCCTTCCAAAAAGTAACGTATCCCTTTAATCTGATATGAGTTCTAAAAATCTTATTTTTAAACGAAAGATCTTCTTCTTCAATTATGTTCATTTAGTGTGATTATAGAAATTAAAATTACTTGATGTTTGATTTCAGGTTGTTGAAATTTTTCAAATTTGAGTTGAGATTTTGATAGGTCTCTCGTGAAGTAGCATTTTGTTTGCATTAAGACTGAGGAAGTTCAAAAGAGCTATGCTGTGACAACCGTATATCTAACAGAAAGTATACTTTGTGGAATTTGTTTTCTAATGATTTGTGGGAGCAATTAAGGTGTTTAACTATCCTTTCTTTTTTCTTCTCCGTTCATTTTTTCTTATTGCATGCCATCAGCTATGGATCTTAGGTAATAGTTTGACTCTTAATTTATATGTAAAAACTGTTTTTGATAGCCTTGGATTTGATTTAGTCTAACGCTTCATGTGGATAGTCAATAAATTCTCCAAATTAGCTGGTTTGAGATGAGATGCCAGATGAAACTAATGCCTATAACAATTGACAGGTTAGTGTTCTCTCTATAAATCCCCTAAAAACTCCTATGATCGATATAAATTTAGCATTACGGTTTATGAATCAATCTGTTTGCTCATTCATACTCTGATATATGTATATGCATATCTGAGAAAGAATCAATGAATAAAAAGTTAAGTTATAAGTTACATTATATTTCGCTCACAATGAACAAAAGAAAGAACTTCTTTCACGCATGCATATATCTTTTTATACAAATAATAATATACTTGAGGATATCTACAACACGGATTTGAGATTCTAAGATAGCGGAACTCGTTTTCAGGTATAGGCAAGAACATATATAAGCTAATCTAGATTGGGTCGAGGAACTTCTTCACGTGTTGTCGGAAAGAGCACGGAGGATTGGGCAGAAGTGGATAGTCGTAAAGAGATTTGGTCACATATCTTCCCTCCCAAACCCCAGCAGCCGCAGTTCGGCGGTGGTGCCACAGTAATCGTCACTGACATCAGCAAGAAGGAGAGAGGAGTTCGCCATTATACTATGCGAAAGGTTTTGGTGTCAATGTGATAGTGAGGAACAAAATGATGAAATTCACAAATACAAACTAACCTATTTATAGCTCCAGAATCACCGACTGGAAGGAAATGGGAGATGCAATGAATGTGATATCGTGGAAGGAGTGGGGGAGATGAATTTAATTAGGACCTTAATGATAATGATTAAATGCAGAGGGGATACGTAACGGAGGAGACGATACTCATACGAAACGACCGTGAACGAAACTCGGCCAAGAGATTCCTCCGGAATATTTGTCTCACACAACCTCCATTCAATTCTATTGTCGGTTTACGCAGATCAAAGAAGCCGATGAAGATGAACCCTAGATATCAAAGTCGCCGTCGTGGAGAAGATGTTGTTTTATTTTTATCGGGTGGGCTATTATCTTTCACAAAACTAAATAATATAGAGGAGGCCCAAAAATTATAAAGAAGAAAGCCCATAAACATCGAAACAAAACAACAACGATTAACTCGTTTAAGAGAGATACACGTGTCATTCTCTGAGTCACTTATTTAGTGATGTGGCTCATTCTCGTGAGAGAATAAAGCTACTTTAAAATTTAGGCAAAGTGATGGGTTATATGATGGGCCTAATATGTAAGTCCAGAACGAAATTTAAGTGAAGCCCAATATGCTGAGTCATAATTGTTGATGTGGCAGTTGAGTTGGACAGCTTAGGAGGGAAGGAGAACCCAATTTTATATATAAAGATTTGGACCAACCTGTTTACCACCAATTTGTTTTAAATTGAAAGTTTATAATAAGTCTGAATCTATTATATTATTAGAGCCAGGTTTCTCGATGTTGATAAAACCAAAAGTGAATTATACCATAATGCAGCCGACGGTTTCTCTCTCTCCATATCTCGTAGGTGACCGCATGCCATCCTTATAGAAGAGCCTTTTTTGACACACGTATCCACCTGAATAGATGGAAACCATGACATAATTTCGTTCCACAAGAAAAGAGGTTTTTTTTGGCTTTCTTGTGATCAATCTCCATATTTTTGCCGAGAAGTTACACTATGGCCCCTGCTCTCTGCTAGGCCTACACTGGACGACAAAGTAAATATTTTGTCTCAGTACTTGAGAGTTGAGATTGTAACATTAGAACGACCATTGTTCAAATTTGATATTTCTTGTTTACGCAAGAGATATGCATATGTGTTTCTTTTGATGCTTCAAACTATTTTTGCATTGTTTTTATCATTTCGTGTTGTCCCTAATGAAAAGATGAGATTGACCTTTAACTCCTTTTTTAGTTAAATTAAAATCTTTTTCAGCCAAACAGTAAATTACCCAGATCACATGTTCTAACTGTCCTAGAAAAATATATAGAACTTTAACAAAATTCATTGCATATCAAAAGTTGCAAGAAACTACTAAATGTGATCTATTATTTGTTAAAACACTATTCATCTAATATTTTGATAAAGGGCTTAAAAAACTATGTATCTCTTAAAAATAAAATATTGAATATAATAAATACTAGATGATGGTCCGCACACTTGTGCGGAGTTATATATATCTAACTAACTTAAATTTTAGCATAATTTATGATTTTAATCTAGTTTATTTAATTGGTTTCAAATATTAAATTAGTCAGAAAATATAATTTATCTGTTTATTACAATGCAATATAGATAATGGTTTGGTAATTGCAAAATCTTTTATTTAATCTATCACCAAACCACACTTGTAAAAAGTATCATCATCATAATAACCTAATAAATTTTTATTAATAATATAAAATATAAATTTTAAAATTAAACCATAATTACCAATTATCATTGAATCCTATGAAATCATTCACATACTCATCAAAGTATTAATTGCATTTTATATGAAATTCGTCTTTACTGGAATTCGTAGTGACACATATTAACAAAATCAACAAAATAATTAAAAAAATATTTCTATTTAACTAAATTTTCTAAACTAAAAGTAATAAATTATATATGTCTAGTAAAATTCGGATGTTTAATTATAATGACAAGAAATTGTATTATTTGAACTCATATTTTTGATTGATAAGATGATTGGTGGCATAAAAATGAAGAAATATTCTTTTAAAAAATAACAAATAACAACATTAAATGATTAATATTAGTAAAGTAAACATAAGATGAGCAAAATTATAAAAGTATTGCTAAAATTTGATACTACTTGTTAATAATAATTATTATGAATATAATTAAAATATTTATTAAATAATCACTAAAATATCTAAAAACTAACAATTCAAAGTTATTTTTGAAACTAATGATTCAACCTAAATAATGGAATATCACAAATAAGCTTCTAGAAAATAACAAAACATGAAAATAAGTAAAATAATCTAAAATCATTGAAAACATGACACATAAGCAAAACTAAAATTTCCACCTAAAATTATTTTAAAATTATGTCAAATAAATAAAATTACCAATTAAATTTATTAAGAACATAATAAATATATAAATGACTTAAATTATGGAGAATATGACAAATAAGCAAAATTAAAATATTAAAAGTATAAAAAATAATAAAATTACCTAAAATTATGGAAAATATGTCAAATAAGTAAAATCACCTAAAACTAAGGAGAAGATGACAAGTAAGCAAAATATAGTTAAAATATTTATTAAATAATCACTAAAATATCTAAAAACTAACAATTCAAAGTTATTTTTAAAACTAATGATTCAACCTAAATAATGGAATATGACATATAAGCTTCTAGAAAATAATAAAACATGAAAATAAGTAAAATAACCTAAAATCATTGAAAACATGACACATAAGCAAAACTAAAATTTCCACCTAAAATTATTTAAAAATTATGTCAAATAAATAAAATTACCAATTAAATCTATTAAGAACATGATAAATATATAAATGACTTAAATTATGGAAAACATGATAAATAAGCAAAATTAAAATATTAAAAGTATAAAAAATAATCAAATTACCTAAAATTATGGAAAATATATCAAATAAGCAAAATCACCTAAAACTAAGGAGAAGATGACAAGTAAGCAAAATCACTTCATAAATAATAGGATAATAAATTGTATGTTGATAAAAATTAGACTAAATAACATAAGCCACTATTTCTAATTATGTTTTAGGCCAGAAAATATATAGGGACGGCACTTCCGGCTCGGAGGACAAGCTATCCAAACAATCATTTAGGACATATAGTACAAGAAGGAATATTATATATATATATATATTTAAAATTTTCTATAAACAATACTAATATTTTTACGAATATTATTATTATTATCAAATAAATACAAATAAATTATGTCTACATGTAAAATTTAATAAACTATATAAAATATACGTAAAATTATATTAAATATAAGTAAAAATTATATAAAATATAAGTAAAAATTATATAAAATATAATTTTAAATGTGAAATTTTGTATTAACAATTGCTTATAGTCAAAATATCTTTAATAAATACTAATGGATTTGAATTAGTTTATAAAAAAATTATGTGAAATTTTATAATATATTTATATAAATAATTATGAAAAGATATAAAATATGTTGTTAAAAATTTTCTTATGACATCTGAAGGTGTTGGACCGACACTGACTCCTATCATGAAAGAGTGCTGGTTTAAGACGAGCGAGCTATAGGCTTCGTTCATGATGTCGACCCCGACTATGGTTCGACTCATGGAGTTTATGCAACGTGGCTGATGCCGAAATGTTTCTTTACCGAAGGTGGAGATGAAACAAACTGGGAACCTTGTGGACATAGAAGTTGCGGGAGATGGGCTTTTTGTGCCTTGTACTCATCGTTACCCTCCGGTGTGCCTCCGTTTATGGTCAACGGTGTAATACTTAAACTTTTTGTTTCAACGGGTCTCCTTATCCACTCACAGGTTTTGAGAAATGACTTTCCTAAAATTTAAGGAAACTATCTTTTAAAATAACTGTCTATTTTTAAACAAAAACCAAAAACCAACTTTTTCTAGTTTTTTTGCTTAAAACGTGTTTTTAAGTTTACTCTTATTAAAAATAAAAAAATCTTTCATCCAACAAAAAGCTACCGTAGGGTATTTAAAATAAATGTACATATTTAAAATAAATGTACATTATCTACTCATATAGATAATGTTTATAATCCAAACCTGAGCACATATACTTAGGGCATTTTCTAGCTATCTTTTTTGGAACATACATATAACAATAAACTGATGTTAATAACTTTTTATTTTATTTAGAGAAATTAGATTTTTTTTTTCTTTTACTATTTGATGCCCATAAGTTATATTTTGGTTTTACTTAATATTAACTAGGACTAGAACTAGAACTAGTGTTTTTATTTTACTTTTCATACTTATAAAATTTATTTCCTATTTTTTTTAATTTTACTTAGTATTAATAAGATTAGGAATATTTCCCTTTTTTATAAACTTTACTAAGTATAGATTTTATAAAAAAAAATTGTATGAGATTCAGGATAGTTTTCTTTTTATTTGCAGTATTTGTTTTAAAATATATTATGTGTGTTTTGTATAATAGTATTTTACATTTTACTGTTGCAGAATAAATATTTTATAAGTAATAATACTTTTCATTTTATTAATTTAAAAATAAAAAAACAAAATCTAAAATAACCATTCATGTTTTTCAAAGAAACTAGAATCTACTGCAAAATCAAAAACCAAAAAGTAAAAACTAAAATCTAAAAACCAGAAACCAAAATCCAAAAACTAGGATCTAAAATCTAAAAACAAAGGAAACAATCATCACCTAAAGAGAAAACAAAATAACCTATGATGAACACGTTTATTTAAAGTTATTTTGTGTCGCTTATTTTATATCTTGTATACAGTACAAAATAATAGAGGAAGAGGTATTTATAGTTTTTCAAATATATTTTACAAAATTTAGATTATTCTACTGTAATTTTCTTACCTTTAAGATATTTTTAATCTCTAAAGTTTACTAGTACAATATTTAAATTTTTTATACAACCGTCTAGATGTTCCTATACTAATATCCAAAACTATTTTATAAAATTGTCTAAAACATTTAAAGAGGTGGAAATCTTTTAGAGTATTTCTAGATAAAATCTGTAAGTTAGATACAATTTTGGATTAGTCTAAAATGGATAAATGGATGAAGCATACTCCAAAATTAATATTTATTTTAATACATGAAATATAAGCTAAGCTAGTTTTCAAGGGGACTTGAAAAAAAGTGTATAGATAAACGTTAAAACCCACATAAGATTATTGGAGATTGCCAAAAACACATGATCCAAGAAACTCTCTCTTTTCCCCATTCAGATTTTCCTTTCCAAATACCCTTTTTGTATGTAAACAATCAAATAAATTCAAGTCAAAGTATATGAATAGAGAGAGTATTTCTACAAAACTCTGTGCTTTCTTGTTTCACCCTCTCTCACCTTAATTTATATTCATAGATCGTTATGCATACCTTACATAACATTTTCATACTTATTAATATGACCCACACATACACAAGTTCCAATTCTTCAACGGCTTTGACGTCCTCACGAAATTAAGATTGTTATATGTTTAAGATTGTTTATGTGAATAGAAAAATGTTTCACAAAGATTACTCTTGGGGAATTCCTACTATATACTATTGTTGATACGAGTATAATTCCTACCATTATTGATAGTAATACAAGTAATTTTTTTTAGTTCAATGTATACACACTTTTATAATAATATCGCATATATGGCGACGGAGAAAATTGGACATATATCTATCTATAGAATATGTATATGGTTTAGTAATCGTGCAGCCTCCATTAACTAAGCCGTACATATAGCTAAATGTACACCAAATAACCCTTCTCTCCCAAGAGGCCATAGGCATCTCAAAAAAAAAAAAAAAAACCCTTAAACTATCTCAGTTCGCCTCGAAACTATCTCCAAGACTAAGTATTAAATTACGATTTTATAATTCACATCTTATTATTTTAACATATCAAAGATTCAAAACCCTTAAAACCTGTCTCCCCCAAGAAGCAACAGTGAGTGCACGCTTACGAGGCAGTTGCTCCCCCCACACTTTCTCCACTCTCCAACCTACACGTGTCACACCCTCTCCACATGCACAAACTAACACACAAGTTCATGCATGCGTATATAATACATTCATATTGTGAGATAGAGGAAAAAAGAGAGAGATATGGAGAGAACAGAAGCCTTGACGTCATCGTTTATATGGCGGTCAAACGCAAACGCAAACGCGGAGATAACGCCGAGCTGTCCAAGATGTGGATCCTCCAACACAAAGTTTTGTTATTACAACAACTATAGCCTCACTCAACCTCGCTACTTCTGCAAAGGCTGCCGCAGATATTGGACCAGAGGTGGCTCCCTCCGCAACGTGCCCGTAGGCGGTGGCTGCCGCAAATCCCGGCGTCCCAAATCCTCCTCGAGTAACATTAAGACCGGCCAAACCTCTAATTCTTACAGTTCTAGTGGTGACTCACCAAGCATAGACCTTGCTCTTGTTTACGCCAATTTCTTGAACCCAAAGTCTGACAAACCCAAATTTCAAGAAAACTGCGACACAGATTTTCTAGCCGATGAACCTGCCGGCGCTTCGATGGAACCCTTATGGAGTATGAACATCGGTCATGGTCAACATCATCATCACTATGATCATCAGGTGGAACACGTTGTGAAGGAATGTGGTTACAATGGGTTGCCTCCATTTCCTGGTGAAGAGCTTCTGTCTATTGACACTAGTGGTGTTTGGTCTGATGCTTTATTGAATGGTCATAACCATGTAGACGTTGGTGGTGTGACTCCGGCTCAGGTTGTTCACGATCCGGTGGTTCATTTTGCTGACGAATCAATGACTCCACCAACCTCTTGTTTGGAAGTTGGAGCCCTTTTGATTTCTCAGCCGATGGATGATCCTTTTTTGCATAAAAGTTTGTATTGTACTTATTATACATACATACATCTATCTATAGAATATGTATATGGTTTAGTAATCGTGCAGCCTCCATTAACTAAGCCGTACATATAGCTAAATGTACACCAAATAACCCTTCTCTCCCAAGAGGCCATAGGCATCTCAAAAAAAAAAAAAAAAACCCTTAAACTATCTCAGTTCGCCTCGAAACTATCTCCAAGACTAAGTATTAAATTACGATTTTATAATTCACATCTTATTATTTTAACATATCAAAGATTCAAAACCCTTAAAACCTGTCTCCCCCAAGAAGCAACAGTGAGTGCACGCTTACGAGGCAGTTGCTCCCCCCACACTTTCTCCACTCTCCAACCTACACGTGTCACACCCTCTCCACATGCACAAACTAACACACAAGTTCATGCATGCGTATATAATACATTCATATTGTGAGATAGAGGAAAAAAGAGAGAGATATGGAGAGAACAGAAGCCTTGACGTCATCGTTTATATGGCGGTCAAACGCAAACGCAAACGCGGAGATAACGCCGAGCTGTCCAAGATGTGGATCCTCCAACACAAAGTTTTGTTATTACAACAACTATAGCCTCACTCAACCTCGCTACTTCTGCAAAGGCTGCCGCAGATATTGGACCAGAGGTGGCTCCCTCCGCAACGTGCCCGTAGGCGGTGGCTGCCGCAAATCCCGGCGTCCCAAATCCTCCTCGAGTAACATTAAGACCGGCCAAACCTCTAATTCTTACAGTTCTAGTGGTGACTCACCAAGCATAGACCTTGCTCTTGTTTACGCCAATTTCTTGAACCCAAAGTCTGACAAACCCAAATTTCAAGAAAACTGCGACACAGATTTTCTAGCCGATGAACCTGCCGGCGCTTCGATGGAACCCTTATGGAGTATGAACATCGGTCATGGTCAACATCATCATCACTATGATCATCAGGTGGAACACGTTGTGAAGGAATGTGGTTACAATGGGTTGCCTCCATTTCCTGGTGAAGAGCTTCTGTCTATTGACACTAGTGGTGTTTGGTCTGATGCTTTATTGAATGGTCATAACCATGTAGACGTTGGTGGTGTGACTCCGGCTCAGGTTGTTCACGATCCGGTGGTTCATTTTGCTGACGAATCCAATGACTCCACCAACCTCTTGTTTGGAAGTTGGAGCCCTTTTGATTTCTCAGCCGATGGATGATCCTTTTTTTTTGCATAAAAGTTTGTATTGTACTTATTATACATACATACACAATTATATGAATATATTATGGATCATTTATGTAATTAAGAAAGTCCATAATTTAAGTACAAATTTAAGGGGTTATATGTATACATAGGCTATCCTTTTTGTGTGCTGTGATTCTCGACCTATATATGATGCTATAATTAGTCGTTATCAAGATTTGCCCAAGAATCCCACGTGGGAGGTCCTTATCTTTGGATTCGACTGAGATTTGCTTGTTACTTGAACTTACAATTCACTGAAAGTGAGACGCACGTGTGATACTTGTAGTATCTCTGGCCTTTGTGTGTGTCCTTGTAGATCCTTCTCTATAGAAGGGAGTGTCAGAGAAAGAGTATATTTGTTCCTACTTTTCCTTTCACTCCTTTCTACCATTATTAATCTTTTATTGCCCAGACTTATATTATAGTTCGGCTTTAAGTCAATGCCATCCATTGAAAAGATTAATGTGTATAATATATATGATTTTTAACCTTACATACATATTCATTGAAATATATTATTCATTCCTAACATATTTGTCGAGATGTGTCATGTATGTGTAGATCAAACACATTTATATTGGTAATGTAAAATGTAACATAAAAAAAAAAAATAAAATAAAATGTAACATCATAACCAACTCGTTAGTCGTGTCTATTCAGATAATCTTATTCAACATGTGGCTTCTCACTTCTCACAAGTTGGCCCGTCTAACTCGTGGTTTATCAGGGATTGACTACTCCGTCGTCTACATGTGAGACCTAATTCTATAGGGATTGGAATTTTTATAGCCCAGCATGATTACCCGGAGTTTCTTAGGACGGATTTTTTAGGAAAATATAAAAAACTGTTTTTTAACTTTTAACTAAAAAGGTAAGAAACTTTTTTTTTAACTGTTTCTTAAAGTACTACCTTAAGAAACAGTTTCTTAACTTTTTAGTTAAAAGTTAAGAAATAATTTCTTATATTTCCCTAAGAAATCCACCCTAAGAAACCCCGAATAATCATGGTATTAGAACATCATTAACCCTAAAAACCCAAATGGGGCTCTTAATGAATTTTTAGTAATTAATAATTGATAAGAGCTTGTACTTAAGATTCATCAATTTCTTTAGTTCCAATGGTAGGTTCTTAATTTGGAATTCTTAAAAAAAGTTATTAAACTAAAACTTTTAAAAAACAAAATTTTATTTATTAAATAAAACATATTAAAAGATAACATTTTAAACATAGATTGTAAAAAATAAATAAATAAAAATTAGTAAAATAGACGAGAATAATTTGAAAGATGCATCCGAGCTCAGTTGTTGTATTCATCACGTCTAAATTTGCGCCATGGTATAACTCATATAAGTATGAACGTAGGGAAACTAAAAGTGAAAAATAATATTAAGGTTCCGACTGGTAACCTTATTGGGAACAAAAGGAACGACGAGGAAAGGAATGTATAGGAACAAAATTGCAGGAATAAAAAGGAATGGTTATTCCCTCTCAAAATTCTCAAGGAATGATTTTGTTCTTTGTTCCTTTAAAAAAAAAGGAATGAAAAGGAATGATAGGGAAAAAACATTCATTGTGAATGGTGAATTTTTTTAGGAATGATAAGGAATTGAATGTTCCTCTTCATTCCCTGGTCACCATTCAAAGCCTAAGAGAAAAAAGAAGAAGAGAATTTATAGATTTGGTGAACTATAATAGAGGAATTTACGCAAGTTGTGTTCAGAGGTAAATAAGTTCACTTGGAAAGTTGTCTTAAGAGGAAAGTTGTTTAATGTTGAACTTCTTGCGTCACACACGTTCCGATACATCTCCACGTTCCGATACATCTCCACTTGATCCAAGAAAATAGTAAACTCTTATGACCATGAAAACAGTTATACATTTAAATTAAATTTTAGACTATAAACGATATAATCAAATATTGCCAACCAACTGACCGTTCCTGCTCCAACGGCAAGAGAGTTCTTGTGATCTGTATATAAACAATAATCATCGCAAGGTAATTGGAAAATATTTTAGTTAAAAAGTGTGAGATAACAAACTAAGTTTCACATTGGAGAATTAGACAAGGAGTGTCTAATATATAAAAAGAAATCCAATTCTAATTAGTACTAGGCCTTTTGGGATGAAAACCAAAAGTAAATATATGCGGGCCAGCTACTTGGACTAAAAATGGACAATATCATACTAATCAGATAATAAAGATTTGGATATGGGATTTCGCAATCCCAACCATTGGTATCAGAGCGGTTTGACGAGAAATCTGCAAGAAGACCAAAATACCTTTCGAGTGATGAATGAGACCCTTCGAGTGATGAATGGGAGGTATGTGTGGCAGAGATCAAGTCAAAAGATCCTGTAAGTCAGTTGTGGGATACAAGATGAATGTGATTCTTAGTTTGAGAGGGAGAATGTGAGATAGCAAACTAAGTCCCACATTGGAGAATTAGACAAGGAGTGTCTAATATATAAAAAGAAGTCCAACTCTAATTAGTACGAGGCCTTTTGGGATGGAAACCAAAAGTAAATCCATGCGGGTCAGCCAGTTGGACCCAAAATGGACAATATCGTACTAATTAGATAATAAAGCGTTGGACATGGAATTTCACAATCCCAACAAAAAGATGTTAGAATTTTTTCTGTCATTTGATTTACCATCTTCAAAGGAAACATTTGATTTTCTTAATTATGATCAGATATGTAGATCCTAAAATCTACACTAGAAATTTTTTAGTGTTTGAGATATTAAATTAGGGAGAAAAAGGATGTAGGTAACGACTTCTTAGAACACAACGATTTAATCAGATTCCGGTTGACAAAAATGGACTTTTTATTGGATTATGAAGGTTGAATACAAGTAATGAAATGAGAACAAGAACTACACAAAGATCGAAGTGAAATCAAAGTCTAAAGCGATCTTGAAGAGGTCGATCTACTGCTAGTTCTTTCTAAGGGGGTTTTCCGTGTCTTGTTTGCTTTGCTCGACGTTGCTTTTATAATTATTTAACTCCGCGATCTCTTCTAACTTCCTCCCTGATACTCGAAGCTCGTTACCTTTTTCTTTTAGGTCAATAAGACCGAGTCTTCGCCGTTTCGTTGATTAGATATGGCCGCAATCTCTTTATCCTTGGGCCCGGGCTTCCGCGCTTGGTGATCGACATTGTAGTCCGAAAATGTTTTAGTCGAGATCGATGGGCTTCGGCCCATTCTCTAAATGGCGGTTTTTGGGTCCAACATTTGTCCCCCAGTCTTTTTAATGGATCTTATCCGTAAAAAGACGAGACGTCGATTTCCATTTCTGACCATTATCGCTTCGTATCTCGAGTAAGCATCTTTCCACGTGTCTCGGATTGTCGGCCACTTGTAGATCGTGCGGTCGAGATCGTTACCTAGTGGCCGGTTATGATTATAACCGTTGGGAGTTGTTTTCTCTTTTAATGTTTTCTGCTATTTAAAGCGTTCGCCCGTCTTCTTTCTGAGGATTTTTCTTTCTTCTTTCTACTCTCGAAGTCTCGATTCTTCTTATCCGATCTCTATCAAAATCTTCCACCAATCATATAGAATGGCAGTAGAGAAGTATGGTCCACACGTCCCGACGACTTTAGATGGTCAGTTCCTTGACTCCGTCTACGAACTTCCGGGGGTTGATTACAGCGTCACGATCTCTGTCCCCGAAACTTGGGAGTCGCCTGAGAACGTACGGCCTGGTTTTTGCGGTGCCTACCTAGCTCATTTCAAAGATGGCCTTCTGTTGTTTCCGATCCCGTCTTTTATCCTTGAGGCCCTCGCGGAGTTAAAGATGGCTTTTACTCAAATGTGCCCGAACTTCTGGCGATATTACATGACTTCGTGGGTTCGAGCAAGAGAGGAGGGTCTTGAGTTCGGCCTAAATGAGCTCAAGCAGCTATGTATTCTGAAGAAAAATCATCGTTTTAAAGGTACCATTCTTCTCTCTCCTCGAGGAGGTCGTACGATCGTGGAGGGTATCCCAGACAAGGACGACAAATGGAGGAAGCAGTTTTTCGTTTTCAAGGTGGACAGTGCGTCGGTCGGAGATTTTGATTTTAGCTCGATCCCGGCCGAATGGAATGATAAAATTGGTATGTTTTCCAGGTTTTACCCATTCCTATATATGTATATAGATTTAAAATGGTCTTTTTACGGTACGGACAGAACCTTTCGGGACTTCTAGATATACTCCAGAAGTCAAAGGGATGATTGAGGTACTTTGTCGGAATGATCCTCAGTGGTCGCATTTTGACCTAGCTCGGGTTAAGGCGGCCTATACCCTACCACCAGAACAGAACCGAGCTCTCCCTTTGGAGCTGGTAATACCGATCAGGCCGTCAAGGATCCGAAAAAGCCAAAGTACGTGTTCTTCTACCTGTGCTTTTGCTCTTTGGTTCCGTTGTATAACATACGTTTTACTTCATCTGCAGGGAATAAGGACGGTGAATCGTCGTCGGAGGATGTTGAGGCATCTCCTGAGAGTGTCGCCGAGGCAAAAACGCCGGTGCCTCAGGGCAGGGTTCTCCGGTCGATGTCTATCGTTCAATCCCCAGGGATTGATGCGAGGCCGCTTACTATAGCCCTACCTTCCGGTGAAAAGCAACCGGCCCTAACTTCTTCGGACAAGCCGATAGGTGGCGATCTTTAGGGGTCTGAGGCCAGCTCAGCAGCACATAAGAGCAAAAAGAGGCGTCTTTCAACAATTCCATCGGCAAGTTCGAGCTCATCTGATCGGGAAATTCCTCCTTCGGTAGAAAGGCCGGGTGGTGATCCCCTCCGAGCTTTTGAAGGACGCAATAATGTCCTTCCGCTGTTGTCTCTCTCATTCGACAAGGATATCCCAATTTTCGAAGATCCTGAAAATTTGGCCTTGCTGTGGCGGAAGATTAGGGCGAAAGACTGCGATTTTCCTGATCTTGACAAGATATCGGAGCGTGGTGCCTACATCCGAATAGCTACTGCTAACGCTAAGGTTTTGAATTTTGCTCCTATCGATGCGCTGGATCCCCTTCTCTTTTTTTTATAATGGTTTTGATTTATCTTATGTTAATAGGCGATGGAGGCGAGCAACGAGTATGCTGCCTTGATGGAGGCTCGTATTTCGGCTTTCCCGGACAAGGAAGAGATCGCGGGTCATCTGCTGACTATTCAGCGATTTCGTGCCGATCTTGAAGCTGCCCAGACCGAAGGTCAGAAGAGTACTCGAGAGGTAGCGGTGAGAAGCTAGCTGTTGCTGAACAAAAGAGACTCGAGGCTCAGAGCGACGTTGAAGCTATGATTATGAAATACAAGCGAGCACTTGAGGGTCGGCTTGCTGCTGTCCGGAGAGGAAGTCGTCGAGCCTGTCAGTCACTTACTGAAAAGCTTGGTGAGATTCTCAAGAAAATGAAGGAGAAGTGGAAGAAGAAGAAGACTGAGGTCGCTGCGGAGATTGCTCTGGAAAGAGTAAGGGCTAAGATCGATGTACTCTCGAATATTTGGACGGCGGTTTCGAGCTGGAGGAGAAATTAGCTCAACTTCGAGAGAAGGAGGTTAACTGCGACGTCGATCTCGGAGCGGTTATGGTTTCTGATTCCTCTTTGGAATCTTTTGAACTTCCGGGAGTGTCGGATGGTTCGATTAACCAAGAGACTGATAATTAAAGTATCTAGATTTGTGTTGCTTGTTTTTAGGAAGTTCGTACGTGTTGTTTTTTCTATTTTTACTTTATCTTTTGAATCTATGTTGAATATATATATAACTTTTATCAATGGATTGACTTCGGTTGATACCCTTGCAATCGTTTGAAGTTCTGATAAGAGGATTGAATATTATTTGTTTTGTCCTTGAGCTGTTGTGCAGATGTCAGAAACTGATCAGGGATCTGCTCTGTGGACCGATGATTGGTCGGAGGACGTAAAAGATAGATCAGAAGAAGGATTTTATCGTTTTATTATTTTCTTTGGGCTGTACTCGTAATTGAGTTGCCTACGTACCCTTTTTAGAGGGATTAAGCCTTTCGTAGTTCAATTACTGTATTTTGAAGATTCGGGTATGTGTCGTGTATAAGATTGGTGTATTCGAGTAGGTTAGCCCCCAGGTCGGTGTTCGATATGTCGAGGTCGATTACTGACCTTTTACTCATAATATCTCTTCAGGTTGAAGGCGTTCCATGGTCTCATTACGGGGAGTCCGTTTTTATATTTCTCGAGATCGTAGACGCCTGTGCGCACTTCTTTTGTTACTTTGTAGGGGCCTTCCCATTTAGCTCCTAGTTTCCCCGCCCCAAGTTCTCTGGTACCGTCAAATACGTTTCTTAGAACGAGGTCGCCTACAGAGAAGGATCGATCTTGAATGTTTGCATCGTAATATCGAGCTGCGGCTTGTTGGTAATTCTGCACACGAATCGCTGCCTTTTCACGTTGCTCTTCTATCATGTCTAACCGATCGATCAGCATTTCTTCGTTGAGTTCGGTATTTTCTGGGAAGGTCGTTCTTCTCTGACTCGGGACTTCGATTTCTGCTGGAATTACGGCTTCGACCCCGTAGGATAGAGAGAACGGTGTTTCTTGGTTCGATGTGTGAGGAGTGGTTCGAAAGGCCCATAACACACCGTGTAACTCTTTGCTCCATCTTTCTTTTTTCAGGTCGAGCCTCTTTTTTAAGTTGTTTACTATGGTTTTGTTAGCTGCTTCGGCGTGCCCGTTGCATTTCGGGTATCTTGGGCTCGCGGTCTTCACCTTGATTTTTCCATTTGTCGCAAAACTCGATGAAGGATCTGGAGATGAATTGTGGTCCGTTATCGGTTATGATCTCGTATGGAAGACCGTGTCGACAGATGACGTTTCTCCAGAAGAAGTTCTTGACCGTTGTTGCAGTGATGTTGTGGTATGCCTCTGCCTCTATCCACTTGGTGAAGTAATCAGTTAGGACCAGTAGGAACCAGAGTCTAGACGAGCTTGATTGTACGAATGGACCAACTATGTCCATTGACCACTTCATAAAGGGATAAGGTGAGGACACGTATAACAGCTTTTGCGTTGGTTGATGGATCATGGAGGCATGTCGTTAACATTTATCACACCTGAGAGAGAACTGTTCGCAGTTTGCGGTGATTGTAGGCCAGAAATATCCATGTTTTTTTATTCTGATTGCTAGCGACCTTCCTCCAGAATGGCTTCCACAGGAGACGCCGTGTGTTTGCATCATGATTATGAAAGCTTCGTTGAAATCTACGCATAGCAAATGTTGGGGTCAAAATCGGTCAATGACGAAATCGTCACCCGAAAATCTTCGAAAGAAAAGCCAAGCGACGATCAAAGCCAAGCGGTCGTCGCCGATAAAACTCACGGAAGGCTCGTCCACTCCGTCGGCGCCAGCGCAAAGGTCCTGCGCCCATCCGTGCATTCATCTCATGATCTCGGGCAATGGTAGCATCTTGGTCCCACAAACCCATGTCCGGATCGTCCGAGATCTACAATGGTTCTTCCGCAAAGCCTTCCCGATTGTTTAAAAGATTCATCTTTTAACACATCTAAAGCTCGAAGCCACATTGCTCGCATCCTTGAAGACGGAAAGTCTACAAATCCAAGTCCATCTCAAAATCCGATACTCGAGGAGTCGTTGGATTAGAAGCGATTATCTCGAAATCTACGGCTAAAGATCTTCCCAAACTCAAAGATTTCCATAAGCGACTAACGGGAAAAATCGAACAACGAAAAACCAGGCGGCAAGATGGCCTGGCACCGCAGCACGCTGCCACGCTGAGCCGGTTCGGCGCGCACGCTGGACGCTGGCCGCCTGGCGCCGGCGGCACCGTCCGCAGCGGGCGGCCTGGCGCCGGCGGCACCGACCTGGCGCCGGCGGCACCGTCCGCAGCGGGCGGCCTGGCGCCGGCGGCACCGTCCGCAGCGGGCGGCCTGGCGCCGGCGGCACCGTCCGCAGCGGGCGGCCTGGCGCCGGTCCGCTGCCCTCGCCCCGGTCTCGGTCCTATCGTGCCGGTCGATCCCATCTTAGCTTGTTCGGATCAATCTACGCAAGTTTGGTACGATCACGGTTATTCTAAAACACCAATATCTCGACTATACAAGGAATTGGGGTTCCTTCGAAACACCAAACCTTCAAAGACCGTTCTTTCAAAATCAGAAAACGCTTAAACGGCCCAACGTGGCCAAACGCCCACTTACGATTTTCCAAAAGAAGGATAACTATGACGGTTTATCTTTATCCTCACATAAGAGATAAATGTCAAGTTTCCGAAGATAAATGTCGAAGTTTCCAGAAGATAAATGTCAAGTTTTCCGAAGATAAATGTCAAGTTTCCCGATAAACACGAAGATGGACGAAAATGGAAAAAGCCCGATTCAGCCCGCGAGAAGATAGACCGTCTTAAGAGGAGTATATAAGGAGAGCTTTGAGCAAGAAGCAAACCAGATCACAAACTTTCGAGTACTTAGCACTTAGAGCGATTTAGCATTCTTTTCGTTTTCACTAGCGGCTGCGACTCAACTAGGATAGACTTAGGCGACCAGACTAGCGGACTCCTCGACAGCTCTTACAGCCGATTTCTTTTCTTGTTGTACACGCTCAAACGAGAATTCAGAAATAAGATCTCTTTCGCTCAACTTTTACGATTTCTATTTTCGCAACTTTTATCTCTATTGATTGTTTCGTGTGCGGCCCAGCAGATATCCGGGACCTTCAAGGAAGATCGGGTTAACTCGGTTTTCCTCCACAAATCTTTATCGGAAATTGACAGTGCGAATTTCGGTTCCCACAGCAAATATGGTTCACTTAGATTTCTTTTGTAAAGTCTATCTTCCATAATGCAGTATCGTGAGCTCCTCGTTTTCCATTTCCGAGCTTCCCATCGTTCCGGTGGTAGCTCCCCGTCTTTTATGTAATTAATGATCGGTGTTTTCCAATCGGACCGTGCTTCGAGTTCGATTCTGAACGATTCGTTAGCCTTCGGATTTGTTTCATGGTCGGGGTCCTCTGGTGGTAGTGTTGGCAAGATCGGTACACGAGGCTCCTCAGGTCGGTGATCTTCGTTTTTGGAGGGGAGGGCTTCGAATCTGTCGTTGTCCTCTTCCTCGGTATTGATCGGGGTTATGCCGACCTGAGGCAAATCAAGTTCCTCGTCGTCCGAATCTTGAACAGCTCGTAGAGCCTGGCTCCTTGTCATAGCGGCGTTGACGCGGTGAGGCTCCTTTTTTTGAGGATCTTGATCTTTTAGTGGGATGTTTATGCTTGGTTTTTCGATACCTTCGACCGGTATCATCCTTCGTACGGTTGGGTTCGAAGTTGATGCAAGAGCTGCTAGTGCGTCTGCGGAGGAATTTTCACCTCTCAGGATTCGGGTGAGTTCGAATTGGTCGAACTGGTATACGATCTCTTGTACTACGGCAAGGTACGCTTCCATTTTTTCATTTTTGGTTTCGTATTCTCCATGGAATTAGCTTGTAACTAGCTGTGAATCGCTGAATGCGCTGAGCTTCTTTGATCCGATGCTTAGGGCGAGGCGAAGTCCCGCTATGAGAGATTCGTACTCTGCTTCGTTGTTTGATGCGTGAAAGCCTAGTCGGAATGATTGTTCGATCATTTCGCATGTTGGGGATTCGAGTTGTATCCCGACTCCGGAACCGTGTCTTTAAGATGCCTCGTCTACGTGGAGTTTCCACTTATCGGCTTTAGGCTCTTCCTCGGTCCTCTTCGAACGAGCTCGATGACGAAGTCGGCCAACACTTGAGCTTTTGAGCTTATTCTTGATTTGTATTCGATGTCGTATTCGCTGAGTTCTATGGCCCATTTGGCTAATCTGCCTGATTGGCTCGGGCTATGGAGAATCGTTCGTAATGGCTGCAAGTTCATTACCTTAGAGTGCGACTGGAAATATGGTCTCATTTTTCGAGCGGCGGAGACAACTGCCAGTGCGAGCTTTTCCATTGCTGGGTACCTAGTCTCGGCATCGACTAGAGACCTGCTCACGTAGTATACGGGTTTTTGTTCGTTTCCTTCGTCGCGAATGAGCACTCCGCTTACTGCATGCTCCGAGGTCGTTACGTATAACAGGAGGGTTTCTCCTTCAACGGGCTTGGATAGTATGGGCGGCTCGCTTATGTAAGCTTTTAATTCTTTGAGAGCGAGAACGAACTCTTGGTTCCATTCGAATTTCTTGTTTCCTTTTAGGATTTTATAGAACATGAGACATCTATCGGTCGATCTTGATATGAATCGACTTAAAGCGGTTATCTTCTCTGTAAGTCGCTGTACTTCACGGACAGATCTAGGGGGGTGTGTGTCGACTAGCGCCGTGATCCGTTTGGGGTTAACCTCTATTCCTCTCTTGGTTACCAAATACCCCAAGAATTCTCCAGAGGCAACTCCGAATGTGCATTTTGTCGGGTTAAGTTTCATCCCGAATTTGTTGAGGATGAAAAAGCATTCCCGGAGCTGAGTGACGTGATCGGCGGCTTTTGTTGATTTTACGAGCATATCATCGATATATACCTCCATCGTTTCTCCGAGCTGTTTGGAGAACATTTTGTTCACCAATCTTTGATATGTTGCTCCGGCGTTCTTTAGGCCGAAGGGCATTAGGTCCCACGTTCCGTAATGAAGCTTGTCTTCTCTTGATCGTCCGGGTTCATTAAAATTTTGTTGTACCCGGAGAAGGCATCCATGAAAGAGAGTAGCTCATGTCCTGCTGTGGCTTCCACCAACCTATCAATATGTGGTAACGAAAAGCTATCCTTTGGGCACGCTTTGTTAAGGTCCGTGAAGTCGATGCATACTCTCAATTTCCCATTTTTCTTCTTTACGACAACGGGGTTAGCTAGCCAATCTGGATATTGAACCTCGCGGATGGACCCGATTTTGTGGAGTTTATCGACTTCATCATTTACAGCTTTGGCTCGTTCTGGGCCGAGCTTTCTGCGCTTTTGTTTCACTGGTTTGAAAGTCGGATCGACGTTTAGATTGTGCGTGGCGACGTCGATGTCGATTCCGGGCATGTCTTCGGCCGACCACACAGAAGTCCGGATATTCTTTTTTAAGAAAGAGATGAGGTCACTTCTGATCTCTCGTGGGAGGTTGTTCTCGATGTTAACTACTCTTTCTGGGAATGATTGGTCTATTGATACGATGCTGGACAGTTTTGTTTCGGGATTCCTTATTGGGGAATCGAGCTTATTTCTGTTGGCGGGGTTTTGAGGTTTCGAGCTTCTGAATCCGCTCATGTAACAAGCTCGGGACTGCTTCTGGCTTCCATGAATGGTTTTCGGACCAGTGGGCGAGATGAATTTTAGGCATTGATGGTATGTGGAAGGGACGGCCTTCATTTAATGTAACCAGGTTCGCCCCATTATGGCGTTGAATGGGACTGAGTGTTGAATCACGGTGAATTTGGTTTCGAGTTCGAGGTCGTAGGTTTTGACGTGAATTAAGATGGTTCCGAGAGATTGTATCGTGCAACCTCCGAGGCTTGTGAACGGTAATTTTTCGGAGACGTTTAAAGCCGGTGGGTGGCCCATTGATTCGTAGGCTTCTTGTGATAGGACGTTGATCGCGCCTCCTGTATCGACTAGAACATTTGAGAAAATGGTTCCTCCTAAATTAAGGCTGATGACTAATGCATCGTCGTGAGGCGTATCGAGTTTGGCGATCTCGTTTTCGTAGAAGATTATTTTACTTCAGACGCGGGTTTCTTGTCTCAGATCATCGATCTGATACATATGTCGATTAGGTTGTGAAGTATGGAGTCGCCTTTTGACGAAGGTCGTATCTTTGATCCGATCGTCGATCCTTCTTTTGGAGGGCAAACCGGTGTACCCGCGGCGTCGATTTTGATCGGAGAGAATCGACGTCGTTCCCTTTACGGACAAGGCTCTGTTGGTATCCATTATCGTGCTTAGGATCCTTAGATCGGTTTCTTAGCAAGGATGTTAATCGTTTTTCTCCCCACAGTCGGCGCCAAAATGTGGATCCTAAAATCTACACTAGGAATTTGTAGTGTTTGAGATATTAAATTAGGGAGAAAAAGGATGTAGGTAACGACTTCCTTAAAACACAACGATTTAATCAGATTCCGGTTGACAAAAATGGACTTTTTATTGGATTATGAAGGTTGAATACAAGTAATGAAATGAAAACAAGAACTACACAAAGATCGAAGTGAAATCAAATTCTAAAGCGATCTCGAAGAGGTAGATCTATTGCTAGTTCTCTTTAAACGGGTTTTCCATGTCTTGTTTGCTTTGCTCGACGTTGCTTTTATAATTACTTAACTCCGCCATCTCCTCTAGCTCTCTCCCTGATACACGGAGCTCGTTACCTTTTTCTTTTAGGGCGATAAGACCGAGTCTTCGCCGTTTCGTTTATTAGATATGGCCGCAATCTCTTTATCCTTGGGTCCGGGCTTCAGCGCTTGGTGATCGACATTGTAGTCCGGAATTGTTTTAGTCGAGATCGATGGGCTTCGGCCCATTCTCTAAATGGCGGTTTTTGGGTCCAACAATATATATCATGATCTTATCATATTATAGTAATAATCTATTATATAACCTAACTAGCTACAACATATGAGTTCATGGACAATGATACTTTTATTGTAATATAAATTACAATTAACAGTCTTACCTACACATTACATATCTATTATAAATAATTGTATTCATCATCACCCGATCTGATTTACAAGAATGACTCTAAGGGCAGCACATTAGAAACTCTAATAAATTTTGTATCCATGTTGTAAATGTTCTATTGAAGAATTGAACTTTATGGATGGTATAAAATGATGTGCAGCTATTCCTTATAAAGTTTGGCGTTTGGTGTGTTTATCTCCCATCCTCGCTCTCTCGGCGGTCTTAGTGCATGGATGTCTTGTATTTTCGATCTAGAATTGCTATCTGATTGTACTTCAATCTATGTTTTTAGTTGTTCTGTCTCCAGAGGATTTTCTTAATCCTATGGCATGTGATTCAAGAGAAATATTTGTTTCCTGCTGGCTTTGCTCTACGGGTTACCATAACTCGATAGGTTAGTATCCCACTTTGTATAATACCAAGTTATGAATCAATGAATATTGCAGTGTTAAAAAAAAAGACGGTATAAAATGATGATCATTTTCACAAAAAAGCTCCGCCATGTCTTCTTCCTTACCTGCTTTCCTTAATTTTCAAATAAGGTATTGACAACAGAAAATTAAAATTAAGTTGTAAAGAAATGAACTGATGTTTATATGTCAACTAGGGGTCTGCCAGCGCTTCGCGCGGGGTTGCTCACTTTGGTTTTGTGCATTGTGAGACATAGGTTGTCTGTTATTTGAAGTTTGAAGGACGAAAATTGTCTGAGGTGTGTTAGTTAAATTTCTAATGCTTTAGTTGGGAGGTTGATGTGGTGTCACTGGAACGGACGTAGAGATTTGGTTTAGGGAAAATTTGTGTAGAGCGCTCTTAGCTTGGACGGGAAGTTATTTGTATATTTGTAGATTTTTGTTTGTTTGTTTTGTTGGGTATTTTGTAAGTGCTGGGTTGTATTTTTTGTTGTTTCGGGATGTCAGCTGGTGTAGTTGTGATTCACCGCCCTTTTAAGTAATATGCCGAAATTTTTAATGTTTGCTTTAAGCATGATCGATAAATTTGGTCCATTTTGACTAATTGTCAATGTTTTGAAAACCGGACCGGATACCGACTCGGTGTAGCTACTGGTTGACTGGTTGGATCGGTTCAACCGGTCGAACCAGGTTTTCTATCTATGAAACTTATATATATATATAATTATATATTTATATTATATGAACTTTACTTCTACATATAATACATTCTGTATTCTTTTTTATACTTAACTAAATATAAAAAATAAACATAAATCTAACTGTATATATAGTAAAATAAAACTGAATATTGAATACTATGTAAACTAAAATTAATAAAATCATATGATTTACAATTAAAATTATCATATTTAGTTATTTTTACAACTAAATCTCAAATTTTATGAATATGGTAAAATAAAGATATTATATGAAAAAGTCAAAAAATATTTTTTATATTGTTTCTTAAGAAAATAAAAAATCAATTAAATAGTGATAGTTGAACACTAATTATAGAATATTAAATTTTATCTAGTAATAATTGAAAACACTTAATTATATGTTAATTTTTATGAACCGGGTTTTAAAATTGACCCGGGTCCGCCGGTTTTACTGGTTTTCAGCCGGTTTTACCGGTTTTTTACAAATCCGGGGTTTAAACCGAACCGGACTCGGCTTTTTCAGCGAGTCACGGTCGAACCGGTTCGACCGGCCGGTCCGGTCCGGTTTTCAAAACACTGTTGAGATGTTAATGTATGTGTGCGTGCATTGACGGCTTGGGGTTGGTGTAAAAAAAGCCATTATGTAAAGTTGGTAATTTTTTGGGCCTTGTTTCTATGTGGCTCATGTGTTGATATGTGAGGTTCGTTCACGTATATTATAATGGTGTGCGCACAATAATTAGGTGACATTACTATAAATCTTTTTTTTTTGGAAAAGATGTTTAAATAACTTGTGGAGTTATTTTATGTAGAATTAATGGGTTGTTTTGTTAGAATCTAGCAATAAGAAGAAGCTGGAAACAAAGTAGAGGATTCTAATGTACGAAGTAAAAGGGAAGCGTTGATGCTTATTGTTGTTGCTTTAAATGTCGAGTGGTTGACTAAGACTCAGCGGATAGATTCAAATGTCTTCATTTGCTTGAAGTAAATGTAAAGCTTTCAGTAGTTCTCCATGTGAAACCTATTTTCTATAGCTTCATATGTGTAGGTTGCTGCAGTCGAGGTCCCACTGTTGTATATATCAGCAAGCCACGGAGGCTGTATGGAAGTCGAACTGGTAACTGTATATGTTGACTTGAATGGGGGAACTGCATATGTTATGTTCTGAACACTACCACATATTTATGGCGATGACTAATGAGAGGAATTTATATGTACCTTGAACAGCCATAATAGGTAGAACCTTTTGTACCTGAAATAAAATAAAGGGATGAAGAATGTAAAGCTATTTGATTTTTTGTTCAAATTCAGCAGTATCAGACGTAATGGCTAGTAGATTCAGGTAAGGAACATATAGACAGGGTGAGAGAATCCGGACAAACCTACTTAAATATAATGGCGAGTAGCCTTTCCTGAAGGCTCTGCAAATGAACAATTTCAGCTAATTTTATGGTTCTTTGGCTTTTGACAGGTTGTTCACATATCATTAGAAAGGTACCTTTGTTGGGAGGCATTCACGGTTGTGGTGTGAGACACTCATGTCTTAACCATGGCCGCCTTTCAAAGTTGTTATGAGCATCTGCATTTGGGTGATAAATCGTAGTGAGATAAGTTGTTACTGTTTTGCAGCAGGATAACAGATCTTCTTGCTACTTGGACGTTCAATGAGAATCACACAGCTTTAAATAATTGTTACTTCTGGTCAAAACCCACTTTCATACATAGCTCCCTCCGTAATAAGTTCTCTGAATGTGTTAAGGCGATGGACCGAAACATACGCTAAAATGAGATATGCATGTAGAATGTGAAAGTGAGACCACAAAAAAGGAGAAAAAGATAACAAACATGAAACAGAATAAGTTACACTTATACCTTATCATCCAAGAGCATCATGTCGACGCCCATATGTTCACCACCTCTCTTGACACTCTGAGCTTCACATAAACGGAGAAGGCGTGTGACAACAGTTTTGGCAACAGTGGCCGTGCTTTTTCAATTCGGAAAGTGATAGCTGGGAAGTGGCCATTGTTCTTGGAGCTTTGAGTCTGTATGTCGATTGTTGAGTTGAAAACCGAGATGAGACAGTGAAAACCATGGCGTCGTTTGGCCAATATCGAACCTAATAATATCAAGATCTGGTTTTAAAACCCAAAAAGGTATAGTCGGTCAAAAAGAGAAAATGATAAATTGTTAAAAAATAAGACTAAAAAGGTTATAATTCAATCCACAATGATTTATTTAAAGCTTTGCCTCATGTCCTCTGGTATATATTGCTTGAAAACTTGTCCATAGCAGAATCTACATCCTCTCCTGCACATTCCGAAACGATAATTAGAAATCATACAAAATAAAGTAAAGCCTCTAAAGCCTAAAGATAAAACTATTTCTTCACTTTAACTTATAGCTTGTCCCAATCTTATCCTAGCTAGAAGATGTATACATCTAGGACCTCGGGGTATGCACTCTGTGACAACAAAAAAAGAAACAAAAAAAATTAAAAAAGAAGTGAAGAAGTTTCAATGAAGAGGTGGGAGATGTAACATAAGTTTCTAAGGCTAGTGAACTCAAGTGAACATGGAAACAATTTACAGGTGAAAACAGGGATGAGACTGCGCAAACAAAACAGATTAATATCGGCATGACAATCTCCAACGCTTCAAACTCTGATGGTGCTCGAAAGATATGGTAACGGCATCACGGAGATTTTGAAGAAACCAATTGTTCCATTGATTTTTCTATCTCAGATTTAAGTTTCGAACTCAGGATTTTACTCTTGCTCCCACTCTCACCGCTGCTGTTCATCGCAGGCATGGAAGACATTTATGGATGGAGATTCAACCAGTAACCTTGGAGGGAGATGAGTGACGTGTAAATGCGAGAGAGTGGTAGAAGTAGTGAGATCGGCGTAAATTGGATTAACGGAGATGATAACCAAAAACGGACGGTACACATTCGTTGCTCGGAGGTGTGGAGATTCGAAGAGGCATGAAGCTTTAGCTTCGAGTGGAGCTCTGTAAATGAAGAAGAACAAAACCTTATTAGGTATGGGCTTGGTTTGAAAAGATAATAAGAGCCATTAACAAATCGAAAATAACTCGTCAAAGTTTTAAAAAGATCCAGTTGTAATTACATAAGACGGCCCAAAGACAGGAGGAGATGACACGTGTATTAATTCCCCCCAAGGAAAAAAAAAAAGCTTCCTTTATATATTAAGATATGTGCATAAACTCTGAATTAAAATACTAATCGCCGCATCTGAATTAAGGTATAAATATGCTATCTCCGGTCACATATAATATGATCTTTGATTGCTGATTTAAGCCATATCATTTTTTACATGGCTACTATTCTATATCTATGTTTTTGTTTTTGTTTATTTTTTAGCTCAATCTAATTATAGAAACTCAAATTTTTATCAAAATATTATAAACTAATAAATTAATTTATAATTTTTACTAATTTATTAAGAAACTAATGAAAAAAGTATTGAGTTAAAAACAAAAAAATATTAAATTCTTAATTAAATATTAATTTATAGAACTTATACTGTATTTTTATTCAGTCCTCCACCTTTGCGTTTATATGTAAACACAGATGCGTCACTCGTGTATATTTAAAAAAAAAATGTAAATTGTATTTTTTGTGTCGTCGAAGGACCACCTAGATTCGTAGTTTTAACTCTTTTTAGATTGCGACATGGTTGTTCGTCAGATCTGACTTTCGATTTATTACTTTTATTATATACAATTAATATAAATATTTAAAAAAAAACAATGCAGGTTTATCATATAGTATATGCAAGTCTCCATAGTCGCTCCTCAACAACCATCCGCTTGGTACATGTTTAGAGAGGTCAATTTGATAACAGAAGTATTTTGCTAGAATCAATAAGTAAAATTCACCAAATTTTTCTAAGCTAATACAAGTAAAAGATTTTCTTACAAAAAAAATCATATGGGTCATGTGACCCCCCTGATATATATAACCCTGGCTCCACCAATAACTTACCGCTTAGAGGCCGGTAGGTTTAAAAATAATTTGGGGAGGGGTGTATTTAATTTCATTGATGATCTACTAATTGAGATGGTATAAGTTGGTTGATATAGTTCCCACAAGGGACGAGTTTGTGTCTCAGGTTCAATATTATACCTTTGGTAGCACAGTTTTTTTTGTAGGCCCATTATTTTTAGCTGCTTCCATACATATTGGCGGTCAATACTCAGCTGCTCCTGCTTTTTCTTTTAAGCTGGTAATTATAAACGGATTAATATACCTGGTACTTAAATCATTTAAAAGAACTGAATAAGAGGCATCAATAAGGTATCGCCATGATGGAGTTTGATCTTTAATTTGGACTAGCGTGAAACAATCTTTAACAACGAAAACACTGTACATGGACCACGACCGTTACTTGTCATATGTGTTAATACTTTTATTCAAACTTAACATATGCTGTTGGTTTTAATGCGTACGTCAACTCCTGAGCAATCCCCTTTACAATGTTTTATGATTTTATCATCTTTTATGCGTTTTGCATTTTCTCAAAGCTAACTTGTATCAATTATATAACTGCAAATATTCTTACAGAATAATAAAACAAAAATCTAATCCAAATAAAATTGTTCTTTGGGATTTTTTATGTCGAACCTTACAAATTAGCCGCGCAAGGTGGCGTAGTCGTAACTGTAACACATTCACTTCTGGATGAATTCGATTCCTATTTATAACAATCTTGCTGCACGTTTGGGAAGCTGGAACTAACTTCGTCCCAGCTTAATATCCGCTGGATTAATTAGTTTTCTCAGTCAGGTTACGCTTAGTTAGGTGATCCGAATTAGAGGATGTGTGGTTCAACTTGCATAGTGGGATGAAATGGAAGACTTGCATCGTGGGATGATATGCTATTTAGAATGCAGTAACGTGCTTTAAATTCATACATATTAATGATCTCATAAAATACAATATTCTGAATGCATATTTTAATTTCAGGATTAATTTTCAGATCTCTTTGCCTTTCATCTATAGCGATATTGATATGTCTATATATAGATCGTTACGTTGAGATGTACATTTTAAATTAAGAGTTTTCCAAAATAATTTCACGTTTAGTCTAAAATAATTTCAAACTGAATGACCTGAAAATAAAATGATTTCAGTATATAACATGGCGAGTGAAAACAAACACGCATATCACGAATTTTGGTATCTACAAAACAGAAAACAAATCTTAAGAGTATCTTGAAATCAAACTAGTCATGGATGAATGCCATGTCGTCGAATTCCATATATAATGGAACCCATACATTAGTGAGGTTAGAGACTTAAAGATGTTGAATATAGGGACATAAGCATTCGTAAATCGCAATTGTTAGTTCCACAAACATAAATGGTCAGGAACGTTACACATGATGCATACATATCTCTTAAAATAACTATGTAATCTTTTAGGCTATCTACTCAATAAAAATGAGAAGTTGAAAGAGATTGTCTCCATTATTTTTGTGGACAAGAACAAAAGAGAATACAAATGAAGACCCTTTAACAATAATGAAGAAGCAAGTGGAAAACTGTAGCCATGCAACTTGTGATTCCATTTATTTCTTTGCAGTCTATAATAATTTCATATAACACCCGACTGTTATCTACATTTGAATGATATTACAAAAGCAAAAGAAATTCTGAACTTGGGTAAAAATAAACCACTCTATTTTTTTTTTTTTGCTTTTGAATGAACTTATACTAAAAATAACTCCCAAAGAATTGTTTGTATCTGATGAGAATTAATCAAACATATAAGTACGTTGTTCTATCTTGCTGTTCAAGCAGGATATGAAGCATACAAATTTCTGGGAACACAAGGTGACTCTCTCCAAACCCTAGCGTGAAGCTTAAGCAATTCTTTTGCCTTTTCTTTAGTCTTGTTCCCGCAACTAACTTGAAGCACCAGACACATCTTTGCTACAACTCCCAATTGCAACATCTCCTGTAATAAACACGGCGTCGCACAAAACTTCCCAATGGAAAGCAAAACCCTAACCGCCCTTTCACTAGTTATCTGAGAGACCCTAAGTATCTTCTTGGACACAACCGCAATAGCAGCACCATGATTCAAGAACTCAGCTCTTCCTTCTGCACACTGACATAACATATCAAGAACCACCATAGCCATCTCCAAAGTCCTTCTCTCAGATGAGAAAGTCTCATCCATCAAAAGCTCAATAATCATCGAGATCGCTCCAGCTTCCACAGCCTTGTGTCTATTCCTTCCCCATGGACATATAATCACCAAGATCTGCATTGCTGATTTCGTTGCCTTGTGAGAGATCTGGTCATGCAGGATCTGAACCACCTCGTTGAAAAGCTCACGTTCCAACAATATGATTTGCATTGGATCCGCAACTTCAAGGATCTTCTTGAGAAGAAAAGTCGCATAGGCTCTTGACTCGTAGATCCCACGTTGCATAATCTTAGTCAACGTTTTCACAAGATTAGTTCCCTTCTTGTTGTTTAAAAGACTCTTCCGGGCCATCTCCGACGTGTCGAGATGATAGAGCAAGCTTAAAGCTTCGTCCATCAAGCTCCTCGAAGAATCAAACCGATTTTCTAGCATGTTTGACTGGCACAAGTCGTTGAGATTCGAAGATGAAAGCGAAGGTGAAGGAGAGTTGTAACTATCTACCGTGTTGCTGACGATCTTGGCCAAGAACTCTTGAACGTTTGCAGCTTCTAAGCACCGCTTGTTCGTTGTATTATCGGACACTATTTGACGAAGTCTTTTGAGGCATTTGACTTGGTTTAGATGTGAAGATGAAGAATCTTTGATAAGCTTTTCGATCTCGGATTTAGAGATGGGAGGTTTTGGTGTTGGGATCCTGTCGATGCCGTAGGATGCGTTGAGAGTACACCAAGATTGGATCAGACGGCGAAGAGTGTGGTTTGGTGTGAGATCAGTTTCGGTTATGACTTGTTTTGTGACCGGACATGAGTTTTTCTTACCGGTGAAGAGCCACTTTTCGATGCTGTCTCTGTCGTAGGTTATACCGGTGGAAACTATCACCGGGTCCTTCATGATATCTAGAGAGATCGGACATAGAAAGAAAGTAGGAATCTCTATCTCTTGATCCATTTACTCGCCGGAAAATATTAAAAACTTGATGAATAAATCGACTAAAAAGGAATCTCAAGAAATGAAAGTTTTGCTTCAAAGTGTAGTAGTTGAGATTTAGGAGATGTGTATTGGTTTGAATAAGTTAGCAAGAAGAGAGACGGAGGGTTGGGCTTTAAATATAAAGGATTTGGAGAAATATTCAGAATTAATACAAAAGTCAACACGGAAAATACAAATATTTGTAACTCTTTTTGGATAGCTGTACCTATTCATTATTGTATGGCTTTTATAGAACGAACGAGGAACGTATATAGATTTGACTTTTTAGGTGGTGTACAAAAAAACTTAAATAAATGTTTTTATATAAAAGGTAACGTATGAAGAGTGTTGACTTGTTAAAGAGATGCGATTACGGCGAGGAAAGTGTAAATAGTTGCGAAGTCATTGGTAGATTGGTTGTGTGGCGGTGTTGAAGGCAAATAATTTGTCTGCTTTGTGTTTTCTTTTTTAACGCACATGCCATAATTGCTGATTCCTCGCCTCTTTCTTTGCCATACCCTATTTGACTTCTTTAAAAAAAAATCTAAAAAGCAGGCATATTTCAAAGATTTACTTATGAGTTCCCCCTGTTTTTAGATAAGTGTTGCTTTGACATTTTTCATACAGATTAAGAAAATAACTGAAATATATGTAAATTATTATTAATTACACCTCTTTGATCGATTGTATTTCAGATAAATAAAATTATTTATAAAATCAATACAGTTTACAATTAATTTTCAGCTGAAAGAAAATATAATTTACATTGAATTGTAAAGTGATATTTTTTGTGCAACTAGAAAAAAAATTAGAATGACACTTGTTTATAAACGGATGGAGTAGTAAGTTGTAACCGAAAGGTGGAGGAAGATTACTGGTTTTTTTTTTTTGTCAAAAACACACGTTTATTTTGCTGATGTAGTTATTTTTTGGTGCCGACAACACCTAAAGTGCCATCATCTGTCCGTTGCTGGATTGGTACGTTGTTTGAGGCTGCAACTTTGAAGGTACATTTTGACCCAAGATGCCTTGTTATGCTCTACTTTGTTTCTTCCACAATATACTGCCTCTTTTTGAATATATTCTCTTTTGGGGGTTGCCCAAAAACAAAAAAAATTCTCTTTTGGGGTAAAACTTCACTTTTATATTTATCTTTCTTGATCTTGGTGGTCTTGGTGCCAGTGGAGGTGTCGTCGTACATTGCAAATGTATAAAATTCAGAATTAATCTGGTAAATGGGCATTATGAATTTTGTTTTAAATGATAATTTTTAAAAAATTGCTATCAAACTAAACAAAAGGTAATAACAACATTTTTGAAATTTAGCATAAGATTTTATTCAGTGCACTTTCAAAACTATACTCATTTAGTTATCTAATAAATGGATATACTGGTTAATTACAAACTTATATGAGCGAATTGGAAGTCTATTTGATATAGATTTGTTGGTGGACATGCCATAGTATGAAAAACTGAATCCGTTCCACAAAAGTTAAATGATAGAAAACCTATATTTGATCAGTTAAATGTCTATACAAAAAATAAAGGTAATCATTAATAGACTAAATAAATTAATATGAATAAATCGATGTTGAGAGGAAAAAAAGATAGATAGATTCATTTCTCTAACACTTCTGTAAAGTAGTAGAAAACATCTTTCGAACTTTTATTGGTCAGTTTTAAAGTGAAATGAATTGAATTGTTTTCTATATTTTCAACTCAAATGATAAATTTAGTGAAAACTTTAACGATCCACTAACTCTTACATCATCCAAATAGTATTCCCTCTGTTTTTAAAAGATACACTTTTTAATGTTTTTACACATATTAAGAAAACGCATTAAATCAGTATAATAAATTTATCGTTTTCTGTAATTTTCAATTTTCAACAATTTTTAGCCAATAGTAATCCAATAAAATCAATTAATTTTCTTAAAATTTGCAATTTTTCATAGAAAACATAAAATATATATCTTTTTGAAACAAAATATTTTTCCAAAACATGAATCTTTTAGAAACAGAGGGAGTAATTGTTTAGATGAATGTTTAATTTCACCAATTTCTTTTCCGTTAAATGTATAACCATTTTTTAATGTATAACCATTTGCATCTACATAAACACAAATCTCGCCTTCATATCATATAACTGATAGAACTCTCGTCCAAAGTTGGTAAAACTGATTTTTTTTTAAAACCATGGTCATATATATTGCTATACATTGCAAATCTATATTATTATTTGAGAAGTGAATTTGTTTATGTGTCAACGTCTCCATGATTTCAGAAAATTTTGTTTATGTGTTATTGTTTATTGTTTATTTGTCATATTTTCATAATTTTAGGTAAATTTGCTTATTTGTTATGTTTTTAATAATTTAGTTTTGCTTATTTGTCACATTTTTCATAATTTAGGTTATTTATCTATTTTTATGTTCATAATAATTTTAATTGGTAATTTTATTTATATCATATTTTAAATAGTTTTAGATGGTAATTTTAGTTTTTCTTACTTGTCATGTTCTCCATAATTTTATGTTATTTGATTTATTTGTCATGTTTTATTATTTTAAGGCCTTATTTGTTATATTCAATGTAGGTTGAATTATTAGTTTTAATAAATAATTTTTTGAGTTGCTAATTTTTTAAAAAAGTATTTTATATTATTATTTGAGAAGTGAATTTGCTTATGTGTCAGCGTCTCCATGATTTTAGAAAATTTTGTTTATGTGTCATTTTTATTGTTTATTTGTTATATTATTACTAATTTTAGGTAATTTGCTTATTTGTTATGTTTTAAATAATTTAGTTTTGCTTATTTGTCATATTCTTCATAATTTAGGTTATTTATCTATTTTTATGTTCATAATAATTTTAAATAGTAATTTTATTTATTTGTCATATTTTAAATAGTTTTAGATGGTAATTTTAGTTTTTCTTACTTGTCATGTTCTCCATGATTTTATGTTTTTTGGTTTATTTGTCATGTTTTATTATTTTAGGAGCTTATTTGTTATATTACATTTAGGTTGAATCATTAGTTTAATAAATAATTCGAGTTGTTAATTTTTTAAAAAATATTTTGTGATTATTTAATGAATATTTTTATTATATTCAGGAATAGTTATTATTAACGATTATTATCAAATTTTAGCAATAATTTTATAGTTTTGTTTATCTTATGTTTACTTTACTAATATTAAATCGTTTAATATTTAAAAATTGACAAATCCAGTTTTTACTAGAAATATATAATTTATTATTTTTAATTTATAAAATTTTAGTTAAATGGAAATATGTTTTTAATTACTGTAGATTTTTTCAATAAGTGTCATCACTATGAATTCCTATGACGAGGAAATTCATATAAAATGCAATTAAGATTTTGATGAAGGCGAGTTTGATTTTATAGTTTTTGTAAATTTATCTTTTATGTTATTTTAAAGTATTAAAATATTTTATTAAGTTATTATGATGATGATATATCTTAAATGTGTGGTTTGGTGATAAAATAAATAAAATATTTTGCAAATACAAACTATTATCTATGTTGAATTGTAATAAGCAATTATAATTAAATTAATTTAATATTTAAAACAAATTAAATAAAATAGATTGAAATTAAAAATTATAGTAAAATTTAAATTAGTTGAATATATATTAGTCCGCACAAGTGTGCACACACGGGCAACTATCTAGTACTCTTAAACAAAGAAGTTATACTAGTCTAACACTCTAACAGCCAAAGTAATGAACTCCAACTCCATTTCAAGTTGCTCTAGCCACCACGGATTTAATGTACATGATTTTTGTTTTTGTCCATACGAAACTCGAAAGCATGTAACATGTGTTCTCATAAAAAAAGTACCGAAAGTAGGATTTTTGTATTGTCCCGGTGAGAAACCAACTTGCTAGATACCACTTTGGGTTTCGATGATGTATTGTTTCGGTGAGAATTCAACTTGGTAGATACCACTTTGGGTTTCCTAAGCCTTTGTGATAAAATTTTTTGCTTACGTTAATTTAAAAAGTCAAACAATATGCTTTATAACTTGGATAATTAATAAAATTATGACATTGGTTATTTTAAACGTTTATTACATTTTAAGGGAGAGTTACGAATAATGAAATAGCTTTAACTTATATCAAAACCAGAAAAACTATTTTCAATTCTTTTCTAAATTAAGAAATTATTTTAAAAACTCTAATCCCTAATACATAAATTTTAAAGTTCTAAATGCTTTGCCAAAAAAAAAGTAAGCGTTAAATCTTGGTTAAAAACTAAACCATAACCCCTAACTTCAACCTCTAAAATACAAATCCTTAAACTCTCTAAACAAAATGTTTCATTTCCTCAATTTTAAAGAAAAGTTTGATAAATTTTCAAGAAGTAAAGTAATGGAATAAAAGTTTCTAATTAAAGCGTTCCGATTTTTAAAAAACAAATATATGAAGAAGAACCATCCATAGTTTTTGACGAAATTAGTTGGTTATGCTCAATATTTTTCTTTTGACTAACCCATCTCGGATGTTTTTAAGATTACATCTCATCTTGTTCCACTTGCCATTGGCCTTTTGGAGTTCCTTCTGTGTCTTTGATTATTGATTTAAGCGTTATTTCTTCTTTTTTACACGGTATTCTATACCCAAAAAATGGTCTTCGGTACACCTATGTTTTTTTTATTTATTTCAAGCTTATGTGAGCATATAAAGTCGTTTTTATGATTTTGAAATTTTTAAGGATATAATTAAAACAATAGTATAAGCAAACTATTTTCGTTTTGTTCTATATATTATTGGAAAATAGGAATAACTTAGGCAACTCATGAGCACGACCCAGAATCATGAGCAAGTTGTTACTCTTCTACTAATCAGGGATTCAAATATAAAATAGTAATTTATCTAAATAGACAATTGTTATCTTAAGAGTATATTTATTTGAGATATACGTATATACATAACACTGGTGTATTTGATTTAGCTAAATTGTTAATTAATTCCTTGATTCAAGTCTAAGTAAGGATGTTGATTTAATAGATGTTCGTTCCAATCAGTTAGCCACGCCCACATCTTTTAACGAAAATTCCAATACTATGACGTAATCAATAAGTTAGAATATGTGAAGAAAATATTGATAATGTAAAAGATGTTAATTCTTTTCTCAAAAAAAAAGATGTTAATTCTACAGAAGAATTTTAAACACAATTTCAAAATACTTGAGTACAATCACATATTTTTTCATAATTATGATTTATTTATTTAAGCTACCTAAGGATTTCTTTTTTCAGTTGATAAATGAATAAATTCAAACATTATATTTTTTTTAGAAAGGCAGCTACCATATTCTTCAAAACTTTGATTGGTGAACAAGAAAATGAGAAGAAACATTAAATTCCTTTTTTTTTAAAATTTACACTATTTATAATGAATAGTTTTTTTCATTCTTTTTATTTCTTTTTCCGTAGAGAATAATATAACAGAATTATTACTCATCAAAATTGGGAAACAAACCATCATTTCTACTTATTCCTATTATTTTATTCATTTTCATTTTTTTCCTATTCGTTCCTATGTTTCTAAAATGGTTACGAATTAGAACCTAGATCAAAATAATAACATTCCTTGTAAATATTTATTATCTTTCACCATTACAGACTTTGCTACAATTGTTTATTTTCTTGTAACAGAGTTATGAGTCGAGTTCTACACATCTTCAATTAAGGACGAAACTCTTCCCAAACAAATATTCAAATCTTCGGTCATCAGTCTCTTTCAAAATAACAAAAACCAATAAAATGATCAATATTTGATGTTTTGTATAATGTTAATAGTTGAAGTATGTTACATTAAATTTGAATATCACTCCGTAGTTGTTGCTTGATTTATAAGTAAAGTTTACTGATTTTAACTTTCTCTTCAACAACCCAATAAATGTTTCAGACATCTCAACCCGAAAATCGATACTAAAACTTAATTATGTCCAATTATCCTTTTTTTAACGTCAAACTTATGTTTATTTGATCAAGGTATCAAATTCGTCCCACCACTAACGTGATTAACTTCCAGATGAGGATGAATGTGAACAAGTACTTGATCAACTTAGTTTAATTAATAACTAATTCCTACATGACGGTCAAAAAATGACTAATACGTATAGAAACAAGCGGCCGTTTTAAAAATAGTTATTAATGACGTTGTCCTTTTAGCCAGATAAACGTTTTGATTTATAGAGATCCATGACGTGTCCTTTGAGAAAATCTTAGATAACTATACTCTTGGTCAAATAATTATAACCATGATATGGGCCAGTGGTAAAACAAAACCGTGCAGACATGTAGAACACCATCAAGTCAATTAAGTATTACTGTAGACATTTCAAATATTCAAACGTATGTCAAGTTGTGAAATGGAAAGCATGGTCTTGATCTCGGTTGATTGGCTCTATACAATTTTGGTACGCTGGATAATACACATTAAGGTAGTCTATACAAGTTGATAGGTAATTCAAGTCGTATCCCATCCCATGACAGAGATTTTGCCACGGTGGAATATGGAAGTGGTACCTATAAAACTTTTAAATAGGAATGTGTAGCGTAGAGATGAGTTATTTGACATGGGACCAAAATGAAAATGAAGTGTATACAGCTAAATAAGTCAGAAAATAGACAGCTTCATACAGGCTACCACATGGGTCTCACATTATTGGCTATTCTACATCTTCTTGGACACATAAACAACAATTCTTTTATTTTTCTATTTTAATTGTTCTTGTAGAAAAAAATGTAGGAGTTGGTTATATAACATGTATGTATAGTTATGTAAATACATGCGTATAGTATCAGTTATCTTTTTCACGAAAACGGCATAAATGTGTGTTGTAGATTCTTTTTTAGTTTTGTTATGCTGTAACTTGTGATATCAACACGTTTAAACTATAGGCGATCTTCAATACGGAGAAACATATACGAATTATATATAACCTCTCTATGATCAAAGAGGGTTCATATATTGCCAAAGCATTAAGCATATCCACGACTTTCGAGATAGCCAGAGCAGATTAGTTTTAGACTTTTATTTAGGACGTAATAGTTTCTCATATCTCAAATTTTTAAAATGTCAATACAACCCAGACTTTTAAAAAGTACACAGGATAAAAGATTAGGGTGATCAGTCTAGTAACTCGATTCGGAAAAAAAATATATTTTTAAAACTTTACGAAATACTTTTATAATTATATAAACTTCACAAAGAGTTGACAAAAAAATATCGAAATATCTGGGACGAGAAAATGAAAATAACATGGCAGGGGGAGCAAGAGTGGACTAGGCTAATGTTCAAGTATCTCATGGAAAAATTATATACCATGGGGAAAGGATCTTCAAATTCTTACTGATTTTTCGAAAGAATTTCGTCTGAGAACTGATGCTTTCAACAACTATTGGTATTTAGATTTATTTTCATCTCTTAAGGTACAAAAGAAATTTCCTTTTTTTTTGGTCAAGTACACAAGTCATTCTAAATGATGATTTTAATGATAGAAAGGAACTGAACTTTTCTTAGTTTAGTTTTATGATAGTACTCTTATACCTTCAAGATCTTGTTTATTCAATAGAAGATAAGAGAATATAATGCAAAAAAAATGAAAATCCAACCCTGGCATTTGTGGGATATATTATCACGGCAACAAGAGAAGACAAGTTTCTACAAGGCCCATATGTCACAAGTTCTATAAGGCATTAAGGCCTACTGAAGATAGACATATCAAACACGATTGGGAACTAACTAAGAAGAGGGTTAAGTCTTGTTTCTTGTTTTGCAAGTTAACTTGCCCTGTCTCCTCAAAGCATCCCAAAACGTAGTTGGTTGAAAGATTTGTATTTCAATTGGCAATAAAAAGTAGGCACATGAAGTAAAACACAATAAAAATCCTTAAGTAGCTTCTCCATCATTACGTAAAATCTAAAAGTTCCATCACATAACCAAATTTCAAAAAATGTATATTATAAGAAAAGCTCAAGGTGATGATGATGAAGTAGATTCAGGCTAGGTGTCAAGTTTGAAGGTGTGGTCTTCTTTTGCGTTTTCGTTAAACTAATTTTAGCTCAGCCATGGCTGGTTTACTATTTTTATCCAACTTGATTAGTTTCATTCTTTTAACCAACAAAAAATAAAATTCAAAGAAAAGAGAAAAAAAATGTTTGGTTAATCGTCGTGCTTTCCATTAACTTCCCTCTTGCTCTCCAATCCTTTCCTGGAAAATTTTGATTAGTTTCTAGCTTCAAGTCAGAGAGAGAGAGGGTGGAGATAACGCAAGGATGCCTTCTCCTCCGGAAGAAGGAGCCCAACCCAAAACCGATGCGGGTTCGGGTCAAACCTCCGAACGCGATACCAATCAACCGCCACCTCCTACACCACAATCTCAACCGCCTCAGCCGCAAACGCAAACGCAAACGCAAACGCAAACGCAGCCATATCCGCCGGTGATGGGCTATCCAGGTTACTCCCAAGACCCATACTCAAATTACCCAAACGCCCCTTATAATCACCAACAATACGCCTACGCGCAAGCCCCGCCCGCTTCTTATTACGGTTCTTCTTACCCGGCTCAGCAAAATCCGGTTTACCAAAGACCAGCTCCTTCCGGTTTCTTCAGAGGAATTTTAACCGGTTTGATCGTTTTGGTCGTCCTCCTATGCATCTCCACGACCATAACTTGGCTCGTCCTCCGTCCTCAGATCCCGGTTTTCTCCGTAACGAGTTTCTCAGTATCCAATTTCAACCTAACCGAACCGGTTTTCTCCGCTCAATGGACGGCTAATCTCACCGTCGAGAATCCAAACACGAAACTGAATGGATTCTTCGATCGAATCCAAGCATTCATCTACAACCAAAACGCCATCGGAGAAGAAGATTTCTTGGCGATGTCGTTCTTCCAGCCGGTTTCCGTGGAGACCAAGAAATCGGTTTCCATTGGTGAAACCCTAACGGCAGGAGGGAAAGAACAGCCGAAAGTACCGAGTTGGGTCGGGGAGGAGATGAAGAAAGAGAGGGAGACCGGAACAGTGTCGTTTGATCTGAGAATGTTGGTTTGGGTTACGTTCAAGACCGATGGTTGGTCGGCGCGTGAGAGAGGGCTTAAAGTGTTATGTGGGAAGTTGAAAGTTGCGTTTGAAGGAGGATCTGGAAACGGTGCCGTTTTGTTGCCTAAGCCTCTTCCTTGTTTGGTTTATGTTTGATACTTCTTCCTTAGTTTTTTTTTTAAAAAATTTCGTGACGTCTCTTGTAATGTTTGTTGTTTATTATACAAAGTCCATAGAAATCTCGTAAAAAGAAGCTTAACAGAGCAAATATTCGATTCAGCTGCAGATCTAGCTTTCGAAAAGAATTATAATCGTTGTTATGTCAACCACTCTATAATCGTCAAAAAATTGTACGTTGGAGCTTGGAAAATTTAACAAAAATATCAAAGAGAGTGAGTGCATGTCGAATAAAAACACATTTTGGATAGTTTTGATTTGTAATAGTATCATTTTGACGCTTGTTACTTGTTTGTTGGTGTTCACACCTTTTAGTCTAGCTATTCATTGTGCGTCTTAATTTGTAATCTTTTGAATGTTTAGAATCCAAATGTTGATGTAAACCTCTGATTCAGGTGGGTTTATATGACTCAGTCAATCGATCTACGGACGGGTTGATTTGTTTGATTGTTAGCAAGCAAGTGAAATATTAGGACGAGATCAATGAATGATCACCGATGGAATGATGGGTTAAGAGGAGTTTCGTTAGACTACACAGTTTGTTATTGAACAGTGATACAATAATCACAAATAAAACCAAAGGAAACAAAATTTAAACAATGGTTCGAGAACGTGAACTCACAAAAGCTTTGGAAGAGTTACGATAGAAAATATTAAAGAATATTCTTCTTGCTTAAATTAGTTTTGAATAGTGGTGACTACAAGTCTGGAAGACTACTAGTTTTGAATAGTTTTAAATGATTTTGCAAGCTTTTAAGTACGATTAAATGGTACTAGTTTCTTAAGATTAGCCAAACTCAGCTTTTCTCTCTCAACGCCCCCTTGCTTCGTGTTGACACCGTCCGGGAACACTCCTAGCTCCGGCCACCGTGCCTTTGGCGCAGGAGGCGTCACCTCCTCTACCTTCCTCGGTTTGTTCTTTGCTCTTACCGTGAAAACACATTTCCTCTGTATCTGACGTTCTCATGATACTGACTTGACAGTATTTTCTATTTTTGGTAGTCACTATTTTAGACTAGCATGATTTATAGTTATCCAATCATCACTTGCTTAGTACGTTCTTGTGTTAGGGACAGAGGCGGACCCACACCTTTTTGAGATGTGGCACGTGTCACAGGTCAACTTTAGAAATTCTAGTACAAAGGTTAATGCAGCTGAAAATTGTCAGATGGTATAAAAAATTCTCTAGTGCTCCATGTCTCTCAAGTTCGAACTATGACTTGTCTTGTTATTTTTTTTTTTAACTTATGAACTTGTTTTTGTTTGTCAAATATTTTTACACATTTATTATATTTTAGTCACTTTCCACAAAACAAGTTTTTAAACAAAATAATATTACAATCAATGTCTATGTCAAAACACCAAACTATTGCATATGAAACAGAACTAACTGTAATCTATAATATATATTATAAGACAAACCAGTTCTGTTGTAGATCAAACTATTTTATCTATAAATATAACACAAAATATAAACCATAAAAGTGAAAACCTCTTTAGTATAATAACTATCACGGTAAAAGTGAAAATATCCTCCCTTAAAACAAAAAAATTGTCTTTGACAGAGAATCTCTGGCTCTCCGAGACAAGTCTAACTTCCGCCTTGAATCCTCCCATGTCCGCTGCTGGTGGACCTCCCCCCCTTCCCCATGAACCTCCCGACCCTCTTTCCCCTGCCTCCCTCACTAACTTCCCACCTCTCTCCAACTCCCCCACTTCTAAAGCTCAATCTCGCAGATCTACTATTCATGTTACAGTTGCGCCTTCAATGATGGGAAAATTTTCTCCATCTGTTGTTACTAGCTCTTCCAAAGACGTAGTCATGGAGGAATCTACTACCGATACCAATACTAATCCAGTTCTAAACACTTTTGTGGCTTCAAATCTGGAAATTCCCACTGTTGCAGAAAAAGTTCTTTCTACTCCTGTTTCTGACCCTGTTACTGAGACTAATCTTCCTACTACTGAACCAATCTTCACTACCCTTCCCCAGAAAAACACTACCCCAATCTTCACTAACAAAGCCTCAACCTCCTCCTCGAAATCCGCCTCCCAACCTATCCACAAAACCAGAGATCCACCCCTTTCTAAAAAACCATCCGCCTCATCTAAGCCCACCCCCAAACCCTTCCTTCCCCTAAACAAACCAAATCTTGGGTTGCCACTGCTTCTAAGCCTCTTGCAGACAGAACCCTTATCGGTATTACTCAGACTTCCACTTCTTCTGAAGGCAAGCCTCAAGTTCTGGTTCCTCATGCTGTCTTTTAGCGTGGGCCTGCTCTTCACAAAGAATACATAGTACGATCTTTCCTCGGGAAAATGCCGGATTATGGCCCCATCCAAAGTGTGCTCAACTACATGTGGGGTAAAGGAATCAAGCTCGAAATTCACCTGCAGCCACTCAAACACTCCATGTTAGTTCGAGTTCCAAATGATTTTATAAGAACTAAGATTCTGGAGAAAAAGCTATGGTACGTGGATACTTCTATGTTTTATGCATCTCAATGGGGTTCGAGTACTTCGGAAATTATCCTGAGATCACCTCCATCCCTTTGTGGGCGCATCTGCGAGGTGTACCTTTCGATCTTCGTACTAAAGAGGGTCTTAGTCATGCTGCTGCTCTAGTGGATAAGCCAATAGAAACTGATGACTACACAAAAAATGTCTCCAGTCTCAATGTGGCTCATGTGAAGGTGGAAGAGAACCTCTTGAAGCCCTTGCCTCCTTGTGGTGAGCTTATCAGAGAAAATGGGGAGATAATCAACGTCGCCATCGATTACCCATGGACTCCACCATCTTGTACCCACTGTCTCCGTATTGGTCATATCCTCAAGAACTGTATCTATCCCCCAGCAGTGAGAACAGATGATCAGCCCCCTCCGCCAAATGCAAACGTGGAAGTTAATCTTTCTGGTTACTCACCTAATGTTGCTATGGAAGAGGGACAGAGAGCCTTGGTGGAAACACATGAAAGCTCTGCTCAATCTGTTCCATCTACTGAAACGCCTCTACAGCAAGAAACTCTTACAACGGAAACTGAAGGATTATCAGTTTTGGCTACTGACTCGCAACAGGCTGGATTTGCTAACTGATTCCGCCCCCATTCTTCCCCCATTACCGCCAACTCTTCCTCTTACCTCTCCTCCGTCCAAAACTTCAGCCCCCTCGTCTTCTTTCTTCTCCAAAAATCTTTTTGAACCTTTCTCCCCTGACTCCTCTTTTGATCCTCCCCTTGTCTTTACTGCCCAAGCCTCAATAGCTTAGCCTCCCTGCCACCTAAGCCCCCACCTCTGCCTCCTATGTAGCCAGAAAACAAGCCACCCTCTTTAAATCTCCCATCATTTTCCTTCCCCTAGTCTTTACTGATACCTCTTCCCCTTCCTGGTTAGCCACTGCCCCTTTTCATAATTCCCTCCGTTCTCCTAACCGTCTCTCTATTACCTCCCAAAAGGATCCACCCCCAAGTGGAGACTCTTCCAACCCTTCTTTAAGAGTATAAAACTTTTTTTTTTAACATCCGCGGTATAAACGATGCGGATAAGCACTTGTCTATAAGCCAATGGTTAACCAGCAACATGCCACTTTTTGGTGCTTTTTTGGAAACTCAAATCAGAGAAGAAAATTTTACCAGAGTAATGAGAAGAATATGCCCGGGCTGGTCTTTCACTTCCAACCATGCCTCTGACTGTAGCGGGCGTATCATCCTCATTTGGAACAACCCTATCCCTATTAGTGTGTTGCATCAATCTAAATACTCCATCACTTGTGTAATCACTCTCCCCCCTGCTACGAGATTCATTCATACCTCTGTCTACGCTCCCAACACTCAAGCTGAAAGGGCTGATCTTTGGGTCTTGATTCTTGCCCTTGGGTGATTGGAGGTGACTTCAATCAGATTTATCACCACTCGGAGCACTCGTCTCCCAACGTTAATTTTTTAACTTCAGACATGATTGAATTTCGGGATTGTCTGCTGCAATCGGGTATGTTTGATCTTCGCTTTCACGGTGCTCTCAACACCTGGAGCAATAAACAGCCAGTCACTCCAATTGCCAAAAAACTTGACAGACTCTTGGTGAATCAGGAGTGGATATCTACTTTTCTAGAAAGCCTAGCAACCTTTTTATCCCCCCCCCCTGTTCTGACCATAGCCTCTGTGTCCTAGACCTATTCGTCCCCATCCCTATTGCTGGAACCAAACCTTTCAAATTCTTTAATTACCTAACCAAACACCCTAAATTCCTCTCCACAGTAGCGGACTATTGGATTCAAGCTGGAAGCAATGTTACTAATTTCGGGGACCTATGCTGGAAGCTAAAAAAAATCTCAAAAGACTTAAAAAAATCTAAACAGAGCGAACTTTTCTAATATCCAAGAGAGAGTTTCTATTGCTAGTCGTTTGTTGACTACTGTGCAGGAACATGCGCTGTTTAATCCCACCCCTGAGCTTTTCCTGAAAGAGAAAGAAATACATGATAAGTGGCTCTTTCTCCGGTCCATTGAAGAGGCTTACTTCCGTCAAAAATCTAGAATCATATGGCTTAAAGAGGTGACCTGAACACTTCATACTTCCATCGCATTTGGAAAGTGAGGACTGCAATAAACTTCACCAGGTCCTTCCTTCTTGCCTCTGGAGAGCTACTAACGAATCTGATAGCAATGGGAGAGCATGCAATAAACCACTTCAGGAGTATTCTCGGGCCAGTTTACCAGCCACCGTCGATCTCCACCCCCTCTTGGTTCCAATCTCTTCTGGTCTTTGCTTGCTCCTCATCACAATGTGCCAGTTTATCAGCTCTGCCTTCTTCAGAAGAAATCGCTAAAACGCTCCACAAGCTCAATCCCAGTAAGGCGCCTGGGCCGGATGGTTACACATCTGGATTCTTCATAGCTGCATGGTCTCTGCTGGAGGAGGAAGTCATTGCTGCCATCTCCACTTTTTTCAGAACTGGTTTCCTCCCATCGACTGTCAATTCCACCATCCTCTCTCTCATTCCCAAGCACCCAGGAGCTTCGGCCATCACTGACTATAGATCCATCTCTTGCTGCTCCACCCTCTACAAAACCATCTCTAAAATCCTTGTATCCAAGATGAAACCAATCCTCTTAGAACTTATACTCCCGAACCAGACAGCTTTCATCCAAGGAAGACTATTAGTGGAAAATATAATTCTTGCTACGGAGCTTGTGGATGGCTATCAGAAGAACAAAGGGCCTGCCCATATTACTATTAAAGTGGACATAGCCAAAGCTTTCGACACTTTGAGTTGGGACTTTCTTTTCATCTGCCTCTCAACACTTAACTTCCCCTCCACTTATCTTACCTGGCCAGAGCGTGTGTCTGCACACCAACTTACACAGTGGGCTACAATGGAACAGTACAAGGTTTTTTCAAAGGGAAACGTGGATTACGTCAAGGCGATCCACTGTCCTCGTACCTCTTTGTTATCGCAATGAACTGGTTGTCTCTGATGCTGAATAAGGGAGCAGAAACAGGAGTGTTTGGCTATCACCGGAAGTGTCGTTCTTCTCAACTCACCCATCTATGCTTCGCCGACGATCTCCTAATCTTCACGGATGGTAATTTAAGCTCGGTCCAGGGGATCTTATCGATCTTTAATGAGTTCACTCAGCACTCAGGATTGGCAATAAGTATCCAGAAAACCTCCTTCGTCTCTTCAGGTCTCTCCCAAGTGAAAATTGATGCAATAGTGACTAACACGGGACTTGCTCATGGCACTCTTCCGGTGAGATATTTAGGTGTCCCTCTCTATGCGCAAAATCTCTCCTTGCACAACTGTGCCCCACTGCTGCAACATATAAAAGGGAAAGTCACCTCATGGAGCGCCAGGTCTCTCTCTTTTGCAGGTCGTCTTCTCCTTTTGAACACTGTCGTAGCAGGAATCACTAACTTCTGGAGCTCCACTTTTGTCCTCCCCAAAGCTTGCATAAAAAAGATAAACTCTCTCTGTAATGCCTTTCTCTGGCATGGCACCTCGGATGGAAGTCTTTCAGCTCGAATAGCGTGGGAAACAATAACCCTAGCGAAGGAGGAAGGGGGTCTAGGTTGCCGTGATCTTATCTTCTGGAACAAAGCGTGCTCCATAAAACTCATTTGGCTTCTCTTTTCTCGATCAGACTCTATCTGGGTGGCTTGGTACAAAGGCGAGATCCTACAAGGTTCACTAAGTAATTTTTGTTCAACAAAACCGATGCAAAAATATTCCTGGTTCAGTAATAAATTGCTTAAGCTAGGAGAGAGTACCTATGATTGGATACACGTGAGGATTGGCTATGGATCATCTCTATGGGCGTCCCTTAAGGAGCAACTATCCAGGATCTTTACATGGATGGCAGATGGAACATCAGACCCGCTCGTTCGGATAAGCAAGTTCAGGTTCAAGCTTTCCATTCTTCGATTACGCTATCTCAAACTCCTGATGAATATTTTTGGACTATTAATGAAAATAAGTGGAGTAAGTATCAAACTGGAGAGATCTATAAACTCATCAAGACTCATGGAACTTTGGTACCTTGGAAGAAAGCTCTCTGGAACAAGGGAGGGATCCCCAGACATAGCTTTCACGCCTGGCTGGTTACACTAAACCGACTTCCCACAAGAGACAGACTAATTTCTTGGGGTCTCTCGGTGCCATCTTCTTGTCTGCTCTGCAATGTTGAAGATGAGTCAAGGGACCGCCTCTACTTCAGATGCTCATTCTCATGGGATCTCTGGTCTCACTTCGCCTCAAGACTAGGGCTTTCTCCTTCTACTGACTGGAACCGAGCTCTCTCTGACATGCTCTCCCTGCCTGGTCCTCCTTGGAGGCGTAAGCTGCAGTTGATCGTTTGGCAAGTGGTGATCTACGCAATATGGAAAGAACGAAACGCCATCGAAACTCTCTCACTCAGCCGCATACAATATCCCTCTCGCTTGATTGCCAGATTAGGAACAAGATCCAAACGACTGCACAAACTAATCCCTCAGCAACATCGAGTATGATTCAACTCTGGTTTGCAAGTGACGCTATGGTTGTCTCCACTTCATCGCTCCCTCTGCCTTCCGTTTAATGTCAAACGCACTATATGGGTTTATGGGCTTCTCATTCTCTTTGATTTCTTCTTTGATGTGGGTTTATTACTTTTTGATGGGTATAACTAGGGAGAGGCCCAAAAAAATTAAAGCTGGCAAAGCTTGTATTTTTTTCTTTTTCATGCTTTAATTTGAAAAATATTTGCAAAAAAAAAAAAAAAAAAATCCTCCCACAGCATATGGTTCAACATCAAATACAGTGAATATGTAAACCTAAGTTTTTTTTTTTTTGCTAACACATGTAAACCTAAGTTACCAAACAGCAGAACCATATTTCTGGAATTTTGATCATGATGTAACTAGAGACATCATTATGAGTACAATAAAATACTCAGTTTAAGATTATACAGGAAAAAATAGAATTATTGTAGTTCGTTAGGCAGTCTAACCCTATTGGCTTTGAATGTGCACCAAGACAAAAACAGTAGAGGTGCAAAGGAAAAGTAATTGCAGAAGGAACTGCATTTATCATCCATTCAAAAGTTAAAATGCATAACTAAAAATAATTAACATAATAATTATGTACTGCATGCAGATTTCTTTTGTATATTACTTTTTGTCCCGCATGAAGAGAGGAAAATTGGCTGGGGGATGGGCAGGTGTCCAATGGGATGTTTTACTTTTTTTTTCTTTTTTTTCATGGATGTTTTGCTTATTTTTTCCTTTTTTAACAGCTTTTTTTGTTACATTGTTTTTTATTCTACAATATTTCATTTTTGATTAAAAATAAATTGGCCACATGTATTTATCATATCTTTTATTTGATTAATTGTAATTATTGAAAAGTATGTTTTATAACACTTGCATGTATTTTTATATACAAAACAAAGAAAAAATGGACTCTTAAGAAATTCATTAATTTTCTTTTGTCACATTTATTTTCCCTCATTAAAGTCAAACACTGTTAGACTAATAAAGTTTCACTTCCCATAAACATCCGAATTATAATTAAATAACTTATTAACTCTTATTAAAAATATTACAAAGCAATTTACTTAAATCTTCGATACGATTTACCTAATTATTTTGCGGGAAACAATTATAAAAAGATGCATAAGTCAAACCCTTAAAATATGACAAAACCGTTTTACCAAATTCTTATGTAATATCAAACCGGTTTATATACGATCTTATTAATACTTGCATAAACCAGTGATAAAATCCTGTTCACACTTATCTTCCACCCTGTTGGCTGTAGTTTTAGCTTGTATGTGTGATGAACAAACGTGATTTTATTTCGTCAATAAGAACATCAAACACTTTTACCACAAAAAAAGAACATCGAACACTCGAGAAAGTAAAATAAATTGATCTTTAAAATATAAATTCAGAGATTATGCCGATAAAATGTACGCATTCAGGTTCGGATTTCAGCTTACGGGATTTCACATTTGGCTTTGCCGTCTGCTTTATAATGTCGCCATCGCCAATCGCCAAATGCGTGATGAAGGGAGGGGGGGAGGGGGAACTTGGATGGGCGATGACCATATGCCCAATGGGATGTTTTACTTTTTTTTCTTTTTTTTCAAAGGTGTTTTGCTTTTTTTTTTTCTTTTTTAACATTGATTTTTTTTGTCACATCTATACTATAAGTTTAAAATTAATGAAATATCTTTAAATAAATAAATAAACGTATAGAAAGTGAATTTATCTTATAGCATATATATAGCATGTAATTATCTTTTCAAATAACATTATATTTTTTACTTGTTAATGTAAATCATGTTACATATCTGATATCGTATAGTATATGTAGTATGTAATTATCTTTCTAACTTATATTTTTGTTGGGGATGGAAATACAAAATATTAAACCTACCACATGTGTGTGTATATACAGAAAGTGAATTTCAATTGTGAGCCACTTCCTTTGATACAAAGGGGGTGTTATTGGATTGGGAATTTACAAAGAGTTAATAGATTTAGATGATTTGATGATTCTAGTGTTATTCATTTACAACTCTAGTGTTATTGGTTTATAAATTTGTATTGAGTAGTTAAAAGTTTATAAAAATCTTGCCAATTGATCAAGTATTCTCAAAGTCTTTTTTTTAATTAACAAAATTTGATATAAAAATCTTCATAAAATTTGTTTGTCAAAGTATTGCCAAAAGAAAAGTATTTTTATTAGTGAAAAGCATGTCATAATTTCGTATGAAACCAACTATAGTTTTTTTATCAATAATATTAAATCAGAAAACAATAGATACAAATTAAGATGTGAACAGCTAAACAATTTTTTTTGTTGATATAGTTTTTGAAGATGCAATAGTTAGTATACACTATCCTTAATAAATAATTATATTTATTGTTATATAATTAACAAGAAACTTATCATAATAATAAATTAGTATTACTTATTTTTTCATAAAAATCTAAAATTAAAGAAATATTAAAATAAGTTTTTGTATAATTATCAAGTAAACCAATGAAATACTTTTTGTTTGTTTTGTTTTTGTTTTGGTAAAAAGTGTTAAGAGCATTGTTTGTTTTGTTATTATTTTAGTGCTCTGTTACTCAGTTTTTAGTTGTTTTATCATTTTACGTATGTTACTTCTTTAAAGAGATAAAAAAAAATGAAAGAAATAAAAGTTTGTCTTACTTAAGTTTATTGCGTAAAAAATGTTGGATATGTAGTTATGTTTTTATATTTTTGTTGAGTCTATTAATGTCTAAAAGATGAGTCTGACAAGAAAAGTGATACAAAAAAGTGATCAAATTTATAAAAGAAACTTACTATACTAATTTTTTTTAATTAATAATGTATTTATTAATAATTTTAAATATTATAAGATGATTATGCTCGCAAGTGCGGACCAAACATCAAGTTGTTTTTCACTCTAAAATATTTAATTTTTGATTAAAAATAAGTTGACCACATGTATTCGTTATATCTTTTATTTGATTAATTTTAAGATATTTTAAATAACATTTAATATATTTAATTATAAATTATGTTTGTAATGACTGAAAAGTATATTTTATAACAAATGCATGTATTTTGAAAATATTTACATATAAATTCTGATTGTAATAGTTGAAAGTATGCATTATAAAACATTCTGCAAAAAGAAAACAAGAACTTGGTTTCGAAGGAGCGAGAAAGATGAAGAAAAAAAAGCCCAACTACCCAAATAATCCAGATGAAGCTTCGAAAACCAAATCTTGCAATAGAGATGATGGATGATATCAGATGAGTGGAGTTGATTCACAAAATGTCGGCACTTTCTTCTCCAGCATCGAAGTTCCCTTGAAGATTGTAAGTTGCACTTCTCTCTGGTACTTCTGCAACTGCAAAAGAAACACAAATCAACCATTTGTTAAAGTCCTCTTTCATCATTACTGTTTAGCCTTTAAAGGTATCATTAAAACAATAAGATTAATGAGTGTGCTAGGAAAAAAGTATTTACGTACTTGGTGTTCAGACATCTTTGTGAAGCCAAATTTCTTTGTCCAGATAGACTCAGCTTCTTGAGCTGCTGGGAGAAGCAAGTTCTCAACACTCAGCGACGAAAGAAGATTCTCAATGCAACCAAACAGCACTTGAAAGTAGCCCTATGAGAACACCATATCCAAATTGGGGTTTGTTACGAGTTCCTTTTAAAAGAAAAAAGGGATATAACAAGCGAATCCCACACAATAGAGAAACAATGAGATGTACACACTAAAAAGCTTATCCTTCCTTGATACTCTCGGCTTGTAGCTACCATAGGAAGCTCCGCAACTTTCTGACCAAATATCCTTAGCAGCGCCGCAGATACAACAAGGGAACTACATGCATGCATCAATAAAAAAGAAGAAACCATTAGGATCCTGTATCGAGATATTCTCAAGTGGTAAGATAATGAATCTATAACACAACAAACCATACTTCACCATCAAGACCAAGCAGTACATTCCTCCAAACTCCTGCCCTGATATATTTCTCCTGTAATAATTTGATGCATGAACGATCAACTACTATCAAAATATGAATGAACAGGGAAACTGGAACTGATAGTACTCAAAAAATGATTGGAGCACATATATATAAGTCAAGGCATACCCTGAAAATGGTAGAACTTCGTGAAAGCAAGTGTTCATGCTTTGGACATCGACTTTTCCCACTGAGTATCATCCATTCAACAGTATCTCCATCGTCCGTATATATTCCTTTTTCTCTGTACTTTCTGCTTATCGTGTCTAACAAAAGCGTGGGAATAGTTTGTGACCCACAGGAAACAGAACTCTGGAGAGCCGTGTGAATTCTGCTGTAGTCACTACAGCAGAACCATATATCTTGGGGAATTCCCTACAGCATTCAGGATAAAAACGTTTGAGATAAGTTCAATGATCCTGTCAATAAAGAAAAAGTGGAGCCAACCTTACGGAACTTACTTTCAAATCGCAAAGCTCATTCTCCCTGAGACAACCGACGTGGTTTTCTTTCTCACACTTCAAGAGAAAAGAGGCAAAATGGCCATTAGACAAAACTTGAACCAAAAGAGACCAGAAAGAAAGAGTACCTGGTCACAGAGAATAACTGTCCTATCATCAAATTTCCCAACGCTAAAATCATGGGACCTATACGAGATGGGAGTAGAATCAATTAGCAGGGTGGAGAACACATATATGAGAAGGTATACAACTAACCTGCAGAACACGCAACCACCAATGTCACTTTCTGGTGGTTTAACAACTCTTCTCGGTCTTATAACTATCGGTTTCAAATTAGGATCAGTAGCAATGGCCGTCTTACTAGAGACAGGTCGATCATTGCAGCTTGAACAGTACCAACTACCTTCAGGCATAGATAGATTGAAATTTCAAGCATGCTGCATATGAAAAGGGGTCACAAGTTATTAGAATCAAAGAACAAAGCAATGCTGAACTTGGAAATCATCTCATAAGAAAATTAATTTATTACTTGAGCGCAAAGAAAACAAAGAAGTTGCATATTCACAAAAGTAGAATGAACGAGCAAGCCCCACCACCTGTATGAAATGCTTGAGGACATCCAGCACAGAGTAACAAATCTCCACCGACGCCACAAATACAACACATGTCATCACTGTCACCATGTTGGGTTCCTTCTAGATGGAGGAAATCCATTGAATTTGGTTGGTGATAACCAAACTTGAAGTTGGACCATTGATATTAGTTTATGAGATTAGTATTGGGCATTGGTGGTTCTTGGGGCTAGTGAGACAATATATAAAGTCTCTTAACCTAATTTTATGCTAAGCAGCAGACATAACACAAGTTAAGAAAGAAGAGTATTAAAGAAGACTCTTAAGACAAAAGAGAGAAAAGAAGAGAAAAAGGCAGAATTCGTCTGGATTTATCAAGGCAGGTTTGGAGGGTCAAATGGATCCTGATCGGGCTGATATTTTGTGGGAAGCTTCTTCAATCAGTGATTTAAAGGTTCACCGAAGGGATTTGAATTCTAACGGTTGGATCTTCTGTTGTCTGGGTTTTAGTGAAGCTGGTCGTCACAGTTCTTCAGCAGTACTGTCTTGAGTGTTTGGTAAATCCGACGGTGAGATCTTCTGTGATTGAGCTGAAATTTGACAGAGGTGTTGTTGACTTGTGCATCTTTGATTTGTACGGTGGGATTAGTCTCTGGTTGCCGGAATTCTTGTGAGCTGAGGTCGTTTGGTTGCTGCCAGTTTTGAAGCTTTGTGTTGCTCTCTTGTTGTTGTTGTCCTTGTGTTGGAGATAGCTCTTTGTAGCTAGAGTCTCTGTTCTGTTCAGGTTGTTGAACAGGGAGGACGTGGATGTACTCACATACATTTATATAGTGGATTGTTGAGTGGACTACGGTCCCGTGGTTTTTCTCACACTTCAAGAGAAAAGAGGCAAAATGGCCATTAGACAAAACTTGAACCAAAAGAGACCAGAAAGAAAGAGTACCTGGTCACAGAGAATAACTGTCCTATCATCAAATTTCCCAACGCTAAAATCATGGGACCTATACGAGATGGGAGTAGAATCAATTAGCAGGGTGGAGAACACATATATGAGAAGGTATACAACTAACCTGCAGAACACGCAACCACCAATGTCACTTTCTGGTGGTTTAACAACTCTTCTCGGTCTTATAACTATCGGTTTCAAATTAGGATCAGTAGCAATGGCCGTCTTACTAGAGACAGGTCGATCATTGCAGCTTGAACAGTACCAACTACCTTCAGGCATAGATAGATTGAAATTTCAAGCATGCTGCATATGAAAAGGGGTCACAAGTTATTAGAATCAAAGAACAAAGCAATGCTGAACTTGGAAATCATCTCATAAGAAAATTAATTTATTACTTGAGCGCAAAGAAAACAAAGAAGTTGCATATTCACAAAAGTAGAATGAACGAGCAAGCCCCACCACCTGTATGAAATGCTTGAGGACATCCAGCACAGAGTAACAAATCTCCACCGACGCCACAAATACAACACATGTCATCACTGTCACCATGTTGGGTTCCTTCTAGATGGAGGAAATCCATTGAATTTGGTTGGTGATAACCAAACTTGAAGTTGGACCATTGATATTAGTTTATGAGATTAGTATTGGGCATTGGTGGTTCTTGGGGCTAGTGAGACAATATATAAAGTCTCTTAACCTAATTTTATGCTAAGCAGCAGACATAACACAAGTTAAGAAAGAAGAGTATTAAAGAAGACTCTTAAGACAAAAGAGAGAAAAGAAGAGAAAAAGGCAGAATTCGTCTGGATTTATCAAGGCAGGTTTGGAGGGTCAAATGGATCCTGATCGGGCTGATATTTTGTGGGAAGCTTCTTCAATCAGTGATTTAAAGGTTCACCGAAGGGATTTGAATTCTAACGGTTGGATCTTCTGTTGTCTGGGTTTTAGTGAAGCTGGTCGTCACAGTTCTTCAGCAGTACTGTCTTGAGTGTTTGGTAAATCCGACGGTGAGATCTTCTGTGATTGAGCTGAAATTTGACAGAGGTGTTGTTGACTTGTGCATCTTTGATTTGTACGGTGGGATTAGTCTCTGGTTGCCGGAATTCTTGTGAGCTGAGGTCGTTTGGTTGCTGCCAGTTTTGAAGCTTTGTGTTGCTCTCTTGTTGTTGTTGTCCTTGTGTTGGAGATAGCTCTTTGTAGCTAGAGTCTCTGTTCTGTTCAGGTTGTTGAACAGGGAGGACGTGGATGTACTCACATACATTTATATAGTGGATTGTTGAGTGGACTACGGTCCCGTGGTTTTTTCTTCTCACATCGAGGAGGTTTTCCACGTAAAAAGTGCTGGTCTCATTTAGTTATTGCTTATACTATATCCTGTTATCGTCGAAGTATTTTTCCTCACAGGTTCACACAAGGTCAGGGGAAACACGACCGTTAAGTTCCGCTGCGCCGTGTGCCTATTTTTCCCATCACACCATTTGTAATGACATGGCCATCCGCCAACGACAGGGCTATGTCATGCAGTGACAGTCCGGAAGATATGCAGATATGATGATAACTGCAAGAGAATAAAAAAAAAACTTCATATAAGTATTGTGACATGAATGCAAAACACACATTGTTACTAGATAAACTCACGGTTGTCGCCTAATAGACATTCCAGCATGCGATTCAAATTGTGAAGGGCTGATCTGAAAACAAGAGAAAATATGTATATCATTATACTTGGAAAAGAAAGATGAGTATAAAGGGCAGTTCATATATTTTACCACTCGGTCGCAGCAGCTACATACTATACCACTTCCTTGTTTGTAACCCTGCAGTAGATTCTGTAAGAAAAAGCAAGTGTTAGCAAAGCATGTACTAAGAATAAACAGAATAATACATTAAGCCTACGATGACAAACCTTTCCTTTAAAACAGTAAGCCAGTTCAGTCCCATCTGGTAGCCCATTTGGCAAAAACAGCACACGGTGTAAATTATTGTCCCTATATACCATATGATTGTAACTTTTATCATCACCTAAGGGGATTGCATCTTAAGAATGAGCGTGAGCAGGGACATGCAAATAATTGAGATTCAAAAACGCAATACAAACCTGCCGCCTTTAGAAACTTTCTTTTGGTAACCCAAACCAAACATATGAGAGGGACGCCTACAGGATCAATAACCAAGGAAATTTCCTATTTTCATTAAGCAAATACATTAGATATCTAAGGAAGAAAGTAGAGGAACTTACTTATTTGCTTTTGGCTTTTGTTCGTCTAGTGTGAGCTTTGTACAAACTTTGTTTCTAATATAATTGGTCTCTGGGAAATAACATGGGAGTATAGACTTGACTCCCATCAAGAGATCGACCAGAACCAGGATAACTGCAACTTTCACAACAGTAACTTTAACCATGTTAAGCGTCTTATTAAAATGAAGAGCTAGATATGTAAAGGATCCAAATACAACAAATCCGTGAAAGATTACAGAACAAGTAATAACAAAAGTAGGAGGTCAAAGTACCTGACAAGGGATTGAAACGAATTCCCCATTCCAATCATCTTTAGCCATGTTATTATCCTGCTCGAGACTTTCTGAAGAGCAAAACAGAAAGTCAGCGAAGTTTCAGAATAGTCAAAATCTATGGACCACCTTTTAGGGTGGGGTGGGGGTACAACCCAACTCTTCAATTTGAATGCACTACTTAGGAAACTTTATGAAGAGCAAAATCCAAACAAGAGACGTAGATACCTTTCCTTATCACCTCGTCAAGAACACCAACAGGAACAGTCTTGAACTACGTTGTAGCAGCCGCCGCGTGGATAGTGATATCCACTGGGTTCGATACTTCCGAGTTAGTGCCATCGTTTGATGATGCTTCTTCTTTCGCTTGTTTCTTGTTTTGATAAACCTCTTCAATGATGGATGATTCTCTTCAGCCATGTCTCCCGGAAAAGAAAAAAATAATGATAACCCACTGCTTATCGAGATGGAGCAAGGGATGTGAGCCTGACGAGTTTACTACATACAATATGCTGATAGATAGATAACTAATTCTGTAAAGGGAAGTTGGATGAAGCTCTAGACATGGTTAATCAAATGGTTATTCAATGACATAAAACACATTCATCGATGGTTCATGGATCAGATGAAGACGAAAGGACAGAAAGCTGACTAGTTCACATACATACAACTTCTAACACATTTCTGCAGAGGATGTGACATAGAGAAAGCTGTTGGACATTATTGTGTAAACCATGACCATAAACGGGTGCGAACCAGACTTTACCTCCTTCCACCCTTTTCCTCTTCCTTTCCATCTTATATGATATTTTCTACTTCTCACCAACTCCAAAAACTCAATTATATCCTCTGCTAATCATATTCCCTTTTCCAGTTCGTAATTCTTCCTTTTTTTACAATTTAATATTTGTTTTATTCTATTCTATTTAGCGAATATAGAATAGAAAGGTAATTTCACAGTAAAAGAACATGTATTATATTTGGTTATTGTATAATTTTATGAATTAATTGGTATATATTTATTGATCAAGAGTTAGCAATTACAAACAACAGTATATCAATGCTATGTCATTGGAAATCAACAATGACCAAGAATGAGTTAAACACTATGAATCAGTAATACGAAAACTATACCACTTAGATAAACAATATGGTATAGTATAGAATATGGTATTAAGTTTCACAACTGGAAATGAACAACTCCGGCAATAATATCACCAACTCCTTTACACATCATATGTTCTGCAACGATTATGATTCTTATCGTTCACCTTTAAAGAAAATGAATAGTTCAAATTTAAATAGAACATTTTGTTTTATTCTATTCTATCTGAGAAACATATAATAGAAACGAATCTTCATAATCTCTCTCTCTCTCTCTCTCTCTCTCCAATTTTTTCTTCGTGATGTATTTGTTGTTGTGCATCGATTGTTCTATACCAAGTACTTAATAAATATAGTATAGTATAGAATCACAATTTACATTGACGAATGGTCACGCGCTGAAAAAGAGAAACTTGTCCTTTTCATACCAAATTGACACACTTATCGATACATGACTATATTCTTTATTTTTCTTCCACCATGTACATTTCACCAATTCACCTTTTAACCAACAAAAAAAAACAGAGAGAGAGAGGAAAAAGTGTTTGGTTATGGTTAATCTTCGTGCTTTCCACTAACCTCCCTTTTGTTTATCCAAATATTTTCCTCGAAAATTTTCATTAGTTTCAAACTCTAAATCAGAAAGAGAGATAGGAGTGCAACACAAGGATGCCTTCTCCTCCGGAAGAAGGAACCCAACCCAAAACCGATTCGGGTCGGTCGGGTCAAACCTCTGAACGTGATACCAATCAACCACCACCTCTACAGCGCAATCTCAACCGCCGCAAGCACAAACGCAAACGCAGCCATATCCGCCGGTGATGGGATATCCAGGGTACTCCCAAGACCCATACTCAAATTATCCAAACGTCCTTATAATCACCAACAATACGCCTACGCGCAAGCCCCACCCGCTTCCTATTACGGCTCTTATCCGGCTCAGCAAAATCCGGTTTACCAAAGACCAGCTCCATCCGGTTTCTTCAGAGGAATTCTAACCGGTTTGATCGTTTTAGTCGTTCTCCTATGCATCTCTACGACCATAACTTTTGTCCTCCGTCCTCAAATCCCGGTTTTCTCCGTAACCAGTTTCTCGGTCTCCAATTTCAACCTAACCGGACCGGTTTTCTCCGCTCAATGGACGGCTAATCTCACCGTCGAGAATCCGAACACGAAACTGAATGGATACTTTGATCGAATCAAGCATTCATCTACAACCAAAACGCGATCGGAGAAGACGACTTTTGGCGATGGCGTTCTTCCAGCCAGTTTCCGTGGAGACCAAGAAATCAGCTTCCATTGGTGAAACCCTAACGGCAGGAGGAAAGAACAACCCAAAGTACCGAGTTGGGTCGGAGAGGAGATGAAGAAGAGAGACTGGAATGGTGTCGTTTTCATACCAAATTGACACACTTATCGATACATGACTATATTCTTTATTTTTCTTCCACCATGTACATTTCACCAATTCACCTTTTTTCTATTTTGTATCTAGCTCAAGAAAAACAAAAACAAAAAAACTCCAAATTTCTTTGGATCAACCACTCAATCCTCCATGAAGTGGAGTAAGAAAACGTCAACGTACGAGAATTGAGTATATATCTCGAATTCTTGAACAAAGAAACCTATAATTAGTTCAGAAGATTTATGATGCTAGTAATTGTCTTTGTCAATCTGAACTTTTTTAGTCTAAACTTTTTCCACTTCCAGAACTTAAAACACTTCCATTTTTTTGTTAATAAGAACCCTATACATTGATAACTGATATACTTTAGTACTCTAAAAGTTTCATTAAATTTATACTTTTTCTTTTGTATTATTAAATAGGAAAATATGTTCTTACATATATCCTAATAGACACTCCCATGTTTTGTGGCATACGATCATCAGCTATTTTTGTTTTCTAAGCTTCCAGCCCTTGACATTTTGTTTTTGCAAGTTTCTTCCACGAGATACAGTGTTTGTTCCATAATTTCATATTTGAATTAAAAACTATTTTTTTGAATGTATTATCGTGGCAATTTCATGCAAGAATTTTGAACACCGACATCAAGTATGACTTAAAACTTATCGATATAACCACGAACTATAGTATAACTTTGTTTTCACGTGTGAACATAAACCGTTAATGCCGAGCTATTTTACTTCCAATACAATAAACCACACAATAAGATAGGCTTTACACTTTTCTTGAAAGAAAAGAAAAAAAAAAACTAAATCGCTCTACCAAGCCTCAACGATAATTATGATTCATTCTAACATCGAAATTAAATATACTTTTGATCTGAGTTCTCTTGATTTACAAAATTGCAATTTCAGAATAAGAATATATGCACATGCGCCATGTTCAAGTTACGACTACCGAAACAATAACACCAAAATAGTCGCACTGTAACCGAATCAATCATGAGGGAAACTTCTTCCATCATCGCAACAAAATAAAATAAATAAACTCCACTAAATGTTAAAAGTACTATTCCCCAAAAATAATGATCATATCCACAAATTTTGTTTGTATTATTATTGTTTGTCAAAGATTTTCTTATTTTGTGGGCATACGTATCAACCTATGTTATAACAACCGTTGCTTATATAACCAATAAAATGTACAGAAAATGTTAATTCATCATACTTTATAATCTAAACTCTAAACACAACGTGCATAGTACATAGGCCATTACACACTGTTACAATATAATACGCACAACCATCTTTCTCCCATCATTACTTGTCTCGACCACCCACAAAAGGAAGAAAGATATTACAAAGAGAGAGACAGAGAGAGAGAAAGAGGCAGCCCAGTGGTAAAAGATGTCAAAAGATTGCGGTAACCACGGTGGAGGCAAAGAAGCAGCCGTCCGGCGAATCTTGGCCGCCGTAATAGCCTTCGTCATAATAGTCCTAGTCACCATCTTCCTAGTATGGGTCATACTTAGGCCCACTAAGCCAAGATTCGTCCTCCAGGACGCCACAGTCTTCGCCTTCAACCTCTCGCAACCGCACCTGCTCACCACAAACTTCCAGATCACATTCGCAACTCGTAACCCTAACTCCAAGATCGGAATCTACTACGACCGTCTCCACGTCTACGCTACGTACCGGAACCAGCAGATAACTCTCCGGACAGCGATCCCTCCGACGTACCAAGGCCATAAAGAAGACAACATCTGGTCTCCGTTCGTTTACGGAACCGCTGTTCCCATCGCTCCTTACAACTCCGTCGCGTTGGGGGACGAGCAAGGACGTGGGTTCGTCGGGTTGATGATACGCGCTGATGGGCGCGTGAGGTGGAAAGTAGGGACGCTGATCACCGGAAAATATCATATCCATGTTCGGTGTCCGGCTTACATCAATCTTGGAAACAAAGCCGCTGGTGTTATTGTCGGTGACAACGCCGTTAAGTATACGTTGGTTACTAAATGCACTGTGAACGTTTAGAACATTGAACAACGTTAAGTTGCATTTTTCTTTTATTTTAAAAAGATTATTTATAATCAATCATTTTATTTTTATGAACTAATTCACCGAACTTCTTCTTCTTCCACCAGCAAGATAATATTTCTGTTTCACTACTTGTTGTTGTTAAGATTAGTGTTGAGTATTATAGAATAATTACAATCACGATGGTGTGTGGTTGGATTTTATTGTAAATCCATTTAAGGCGAAAAAGATGTACTGGTACTGGTTATCTTTTGTGTTTCATCTTTTTGTACTTCATAACTTTACTACTTCCGTATTCGCCAATAGTAGTGTGACCACATGAGAAGACAGTAACTTTATGAAGTATATAAGCATTTTAGCAGCCATAACCTTTTTCTAAGTTGTATAAGACAAATGTGAAGAGGAATATGTTGTTAGTAGAGAGAATAATGATGCTAATGAAACTAATATAAATTGCACGGACCGAATATATGCTCATAATAATTTTATAGGATAAAGTAAATACTTTTTAATGGGAAAGTGTTAGGTGGCCTGAAAATAATCGGAATGGTTGGTGAGGCCTAAAACCAAAACCATTCAATAACTAGCCACCCTATTAAACTGGTTTGTGTATCCACCTCTGCTGTATTCTGCTGACGCGGGTGAAAAATTTGAAAACTAGTATGTAATAGCACTCGGTAATAATATACTCATACAAGAAGGGAAGAAAACTCTTATATCTTCAACTTCTAGCAACTCCTGCAGCTGACCAAAAAAAGAAAGCAACTCCTACAGGTTACAACTAAAGGCTACACAACCATAAAACTAACGGTCTTCATCTTCCTCATTCTGGACCTCATAAATTCAAATCATCTTAAGTAAAAAAAAAGCACACATATATAACTAGGGCATGGAGAGATCAATTTAATTCTCACTAAATTTTAGAACTTTACCCTTTCCCTTACAATCAATTTTCTGTTGTGTTTGAGGTTACGGTCGTCTCTAGCCATATGTTATGAATGATCTATCTTTTGACAAATCAAGTCACACGAGCCGGTGAAGCTACTGAATAAATAGGAAAATTGATTTGATTTTTTTCTTTTTAACGTTGGATATATTATGTTATTATAAACTATGCGAAATATTACAAACGATTCCACACCATGCTGCACATCTCTTGTAAGCCGTTTTTCCATTAATTCGCATTATTCCGCATTCTCTGAAAATTGAAATCTAAACCTGTTGATGTAGAAGCATTAATGAATCATTAGTCAAATCATTGGACTGAAAGACTTCCACGGATTGATTTGATTTATCAACATGTTTATTGCAAATAAAAGGACAGGAAAGATAAGAAACGCAACATTTATCTCAAGCAGAAGGCCACAACATAACGAAATTGCGGCTTTAACCTTTTCCAGCCCATAAATTTGCAACGGTACAAATGACATAATCGATCAGACCGTAATGGTTTGGTCAAGGAAGACGGATGTTGACGGATATTGCCGGATGCGACTAGTCAACAAAAATATAAGTGTATTTAGTGAGTTAAATTTCTTATTAACTAGAAAAAATATGTATATATTCAATTTTATGATCTGATCAGTTTTTTTTTCTCTTTTTCCAGTATGTTACCACAAGATCATGTGAAATTTGGGAAATTTAGGTTTTTAATCACTGTATGAATTGGTATTTTAAAGTGCTTTATAGCCTTTGTGGAATAAATCTTCTCTTCTACTACCTTCGTTAAGCTCGAAACCAAAAACTAGTGATAGAGATCATACATGATTTTTAACCAATCTGATTATCATTTACTCTTATGTGAATAGTCCAAACACAGAAATCACTGGATACCTACTTTTTCTTTTGAAACACTTTTTTTTGAAACATTAATCACTGGATACATACATGTGAAGTTTTGTGCCACTAGTGGTATAAAATTGACCATCTTTGTTCTGATTCCCAATAAGTTTTCATTTTCCCTTAAATACATTGCTGATATGCCTTTTTTTTGCTGTATAAATAAAACTTCTTGTCTTGAATGTTTTATTGTTCATGAATGCCTCACCCATTTCATTCTTGTTTCCTTCGGAGAATATTACACTAACGTTCCTATGATGCATCATTGAGCTATCTTCGACGCTGTTGGCTTGGAAAATTACTTCCAAGAACACCTGATTTTTCACAACAAATCTTACTTCTCTCCTTTTTTATTTATTGAGACATGAAACTCATATATGTTCTATGTGTTTATATAGTTAGACATGTGGTATACTAATCTTAGTTCGAAAACTAGTCCAAATAATATTTACTTTTTTCTTTGTTCATCACTCATATTAGTGTTATCATTCATCTCAAGCTCTCAGACCTTTTAAACTATATAAAATTAATGAATTTACATTTCGATGAATATAAATAATTTCCATTACTTTATTTAGAGCATTTGTATTGATGTGTTTTTCAGCAGAGTTTTTAGATATTTTGATATTTATATTTAAATGTTTAATTAATTTGATTATGTACTAAATTTAAATAGTTTTTTAAAAATTTATACCAATAAAAAGGTAAATGTTATAGTAATCTGTCAGCATTGTTTGAATGTTTATTCATTTTTCTTGTTTTAGTTTTTTATCAGTTTTAAACTTTTTAGATGGAAAGTTTGCAAATCAATACTATTAAAACAGGAGAACTTTTTATCGACTATGTTTTGGACTATCAAAAAAGTCATAACAGTCCAACTAAAATAATTTCATTAGTTATTATCATATAATGTTTTTCTAATCTAACAAATATCTATTAATATTTCAAGATTTGTAAAATAGAAATAATTTAACCTCCTATTTTTTCTCTTACAACTAACTTAATAATATTTTCAAAATAAGATATCTAAGAAGATATTGTCAAGTATCCTTTTCTAAGATTTTATTATAAAAATATCTTTTAATATCTTTTTATTTAAGATGTAAACATAAATTCTTTTTAATATTTATTTTTAAATAATAAAATTCGTAATTAATATTAAATAAATTATTAAAGAATATTAATTCTTTCATAATAGAATAAGAAATAATATTCCCATAATATTTATATTCATAATTAAATTAATACATCAACTAATAAATATAAAGTAACTTATTCATTTATTAAATATTTTATAAATCATAAAATTAAAGAATAACATACATTCATGAATTTTACCACATACTTCAACGTATTAAAATAAAATATTAAACTAATATATATAAAATAATAAATAATTACATATTTAAACTTGAGTATTAAAAATAATTCGTAATAGTATGATACGGGTTGAATGAAGATGTTTTATTTATATAATAATAAAATAAATTTTGACCAATATAAAAATTAAAAATATTTTTTTACTATAATTTACAGTTTTAAATATAAGTAAATAATGACGGGTTTTATAAATGAATTATCTTACTTTCAACAAATTATATTTATTAATTTTAATTTAGGTATCTATAAAAATATTTTTAATAAAATACATGTATGAAATTTCTAATTTTCAGTAAATAAATTTTTGGAAAAAAACTAATCTCATAGATCCGGGTCGGGTAAACACAAGTATAATTATATTAAGTTATTTCATAAATAACTGAACGGTTTATATATCTCTTGAACCAAAAAAAGAAAACTATAATCAAACTGAAACCGAAATCCAAAAAGAAAGACAACCTAAAACAAAAACCGAAAACCAAACATTATATTTAAACATATTGGTGAACAAAAAGACGGGTTAATAAATTTGTTGACTAAACTAATTTCAAACATTTAACAAACGAGGAAGATCAATACATAAGATGATGACAAAAATAAAATCTTGCCCGCCCTTTGAAAGGGCGGGTCAAACTCTAGTAACCATTAATAATGACGCAGTTATAGCATTAATTATTTAAAATAAACTAAGAAATGAGAATTTTATTTGATTTTCTTGATTTGTTCATGATTCATATAATATATGTTTTTTTTAGAATTTCATAGAATATATGTTAACTCTTATAAATATAGATATATCATCAACAATAGAATATCAACACCCCTCTTATATATCTTTAAATCATTGACATATTTTAAAATAAAACTCGTCAAAATATGAAAATACATTTCAAATCAAATTCATATTGTTGCAAAGATTTAGTTGTTTCATTGAAAATTTGAATTTCACCAATGATAACACCACATGGAGCAAGAAAAGAGTAATCCATGATGTTAATTAGTTTGATCTCATATTTTCCAAAATACTTATTGTTTAAATTTTACCGTTTTAAGATTCCGTGATGATGAAAATCTTTAATTTCATTATTCTCCTTTTCTATAATTGTAAGTCTCTCAAATACCAAATCAGATTTTAATATTTCTTTTGTTTTTTTTTGTTTCAGTTACAATGAAATAAAATGTATATAATCATATGTATTGTACATCCATAGTGCAATCTTGATTTACGATTTGTTTTTTTTTTTATGATTGTACATTCTCTTGAAAGTTAAATTAGAATTTTGGATTTTGTTTTGTTTTTGAATTCTCTATATATCCTAGTCTTTCAATATTATGATTTCTGCTACCAAAAGCTTATGTTTTATTTGTTATACCAAATGTTTTTTTAATTATATGTTTTCCTTATTTTACAATCTATTTCTCTATAATTAATTTTTTCTTGAAATTCTCCTAAATTCTAGATGGCTTATGGTTTCTTTTCAAACAAACAATTGAGACAACATTTCAGAAAATTATTGAGGTAAAATAGCCATGCCTGTATTCAATACTTTTTCGTTTAGTGGTTTTTAAATAGCTAATTTTTATTGAATTTTATTTTCGATAATTTTTTTGGATAATGATTATTTTTTTTTGTTTCAGTTACAATGAAATAAAATGTATATAATCATATGTATTGTACATCCATAGTGCAATCTTGATTTACGATTTGTTTTTTTTTTTATGATTGTACATTCTCTTGAAAGTTAAATTAGAATTTTGGATTTTGTTTTGTTTTTGAATTCTCTATATATCCTAGTCTTTCAATATTATGATTTCTGCTACCAAAAGCTTATGTTTTATTTGTTATACCAAATGTTTTTTTAATTATATGTTTTCCTTATTTTACAATCTATTTCTCTATAATTAATTTTTTCTTGAAATTCTCCTAAATTCTAGATGGCTTATGGTTTCTTTTCAAACAAACAATTGAGACAACATTTCAGAAAATTATTGAGGTAAAATAGCCATGCCTGTATTCAATACTTTTTCGTTTAGTGGTTTTTAAATAGCTAATTTTTATTGAATTTTATTTTCGATAATTTTTTTGGATAATGATTATTTTTTTTCTTTGTTTGTTTTTGTTAAAAGTAATTATTTCTAAAGTTACAATAAATTTTTTATTAAATGCATATGATTGAAAGGAAAATATATTCTTTCAACAAGAACAAAGTTTGTTTAAATTAAAATATGATGTCACAGCTATTATTATCAACTGATTTATCTAAAATATGTTTTGGGCTATCCATCGGATGTTACTTTTTCACAAACTCATTTATTTATGAAATATTAAAATATGTCTCATGTTTTTCCTTGTGTGCTTGTTATAACATGAGCATCACAATCCTCTAAAATGTTTTTTCAAATATGTAGTAGTCATTGGAAAATTTGGTAAATTTTCTCTTTTTGCTTACAATTATTAACTCACATAACCACATATTAACATAATTTATCAGAAAACATAAATTTGGGGTCTGGAAAACTTTTAGAAACTATAAGGGCCAAATCAGATAAAAACATGTATTGTTCTATTGTTAAAATCTTTTGAAAGAGTGTCAGTTGTTGTTGTGTTCGAATTGAACCTGCCAAACTTTCAAGTTATTTGAAATTCTTTTCGTAGTCTAATATATTTGTTATTCTCTTATCTTGCTAAGTGATACACTAACAAAAATAGTTTATATCGGTTGTAGATAGTCAAAATGTTTGTATTGATACAAAATGCTGGAATTGATATACTAGTGCATGTAAACCATATGTTTAAATTGATATCACAACAGAAAGTGTTAAAAATGGCACCAAGAACAACCAATGGAATCATAAATTTTATCTAAAAATACAAATATTTCAGCATTGTTCTCCTTGGTGGCTTTGTTGATTCGGAGTGTTGTGACGTCTAGATTCAAACGGATATATTCTGATGACTAATGCTTGGGTATAGGGGGTGAATTCACTAACCAATAGAATTTCACTATTTTATATTCAGTATTTTTTAAAAAAGAAATAAAATATTATCAAATTATAATATGTTTTTAAATAAAAATAAATAAAAAACAATAGTAATTGAAAAAAACAATGATTTCTTTATTAAAAATACTTTTAATACCGTCAGCAAAACACTAAACCCTAAATCCTAAACCCTAAATCCTAAACCCTAAACCATAATTCCTAACCTCCAAACCCTTGGATAAATCATAAATCCTAAATCTTTGAATTTAAATCCAAGGGTTTAGGGTTTACCCAAAGGTTTAGGGGTTATGATTTAGGGTTTAGGGTTTATTGTTTAGTGTTTTGCTGACTGCGTTAAAAATATTTTTTTAAAAAAATCAATTCATCTAAGAGTTTAGGGTTTACCCAAGGGTTTAGGATTTTGGGTTTAGGGTTTTGTGTTTTGCTGATTGCGTTAAAAATATTTAAAAAAAATCAAAGAATTAGGATTTATCCAAGGTTTTAGGGTTCGTCCAAGGATTTAGGTTTTAGTGTTTTTCTGACGATATTAATTTTTTTTTATTTTATATTTTTTGCAACTACTATTATTTTTTATTTACTTTTATTTTAAAAATATAATATAATTTTACAATATTTTGTTTCCTTTTATTTTTAAAAGATACTGAATATAAAATGATGAAATTATATTGGTGGGTGACCTTACATGTCCCAAGAATAACTCTATTCTGATGGGTTTATTATTGTCGTTACTTTATGTCAGAAATTTCGAAGCCAGATGAAGAAAAAATATCATGTCCGGTTTCCCCTTTTTTCTCTAAGAGCATCTCCATTGGTGAGACTACCATTAAAGTCCTTAAGCTTTATTTTAATAAATTTTTTAGAAAAAAAGAATTAAGGATTCTAATTCAAAAAGTCAGTCCAATGACGTACTCCATTTAGGAATCCTTAAGGAAAAAAAGATTTATAATGTGAAATGCATATGTTTAGAAGTGAAACAATATTTGTCAATTGCATTGAGCTAAAAATAATATGAAACAACCATTCATCATAGTCATACACTTTCCATGAAAAGAAACTATAGTGGAAACATAAAATTAACCAGTTGAAGATCCTCTTGCTCTGGACTATGCCGCTCTAGCCAATAAGAGTCAAAGTGACTTGTTCTGGGGGTATTTGTTGAAGATACTGAAGTGATGCTACCAGTTGATGATGAAGTGCCATGATGGCAAAATTTTAGCCCCTATATGGCCCTTCAAGTTAATAGGACAAGCTTGCTCCTAATGCTTCAAGAAAACAAAACAGAAAACTATAAGACTTCCTCTACTCCTTGACACAAGAAAACTCCATAATCTGTAAACTTAACTTAACTAATGCATACCACATCAATTTCAAGAACGTAAACGAATTTAAAAGAATTATTGAGGAGGACGACGATTCAGACCTGGTCTTATGTTGTCGTCTAGGCGCCACCTCTGTTCTCTCTGTGGCTGAAAAAACAGAGTATTGGAGAGAAGTTCAAGGATGGAAGAACATGACAAAGGACCTGTGCGCAACACATTTTCATGATCACTTGGTATCATCATCAATCTGATTTTAGCCTGAAACAAGAACGAAACAGGATACTCGATCAAAAGCAGAAGCAGAAGCAGTTGACTCAACAACATCATCATCATCTTCCAAAGCATCAACATTGATTGTCATATTTAAGAAACTCACAAGAAATTAAACAAAAACAACAAAACAGAATCAATTGACAGATCAGTGATTGCTTTGATTCTTAATTTATCAGCAACAGACTGTGTCCTGATAAGTGATTGCTTTGATTCGGATGTAATCAGCGAAAGAGAAGCTTACGCTTTGAGAAGAAGCAAGGATGAGGGATAACGCGCAGAGTCAAGGAGAGATCGTCGAGGAGATTACGAGAGAGAGAAGCGGAGTTGATGCGAAGGCAGGCGTCGCAGTCGAAAAATACAGACGTCGCCGGAGTCGATCTCTCAATCTCCGACGCACATCTTCTTCCCTTCTAAAGCTCGTCTCTTGCACCGCCATTGCTTCCCGTCGGACCGGTCGCAATGAAACTCGTCGGGGACAACCTCGTTCTTCGACATTCTCCCAATTTAACCTATCAGAAATTGTCTGAATTTAGACAGTGATCTGAACCAGAGAAAAAGAAGTAGTGAGAGAAAAAGGGAGAGAGAGACGAAAAGCTTGCCACATCACTAAAGATTTGCTCCTTAGACCATCCGCATCGACGGATCATGACGAGTTCGTGGGCTCGATATCTTACGGCCTGGCGAATAAATTTAAATGAAAAATGGGTTAATATCGGTGAACCGGGCCTTACGCTTGAACCCGTATGACTCGGGTTCAAGCCACGCGTCACGTTGTGTTTGGTTGGAGGGAAGCGTGTAGAGGAGGAAGAAATCAGGGTTTCCGTGTGTGTCGACACATTTTCTCTTTTCTTCAAAATAGCTAGGGTTTCTTTCTCTCGGAGGCGATATCTCAATTTCTCGCGAGAGCCGGAGATTTTCTCGACCATATCGACCGCGGAGCCTCTCGTTGACGATCTAAGGTCTGTATCATCGTTTTTGACCGATAGATCTCCTCGATTAGGGCTCGAAAGGGTATCGGGTTCTCGGTTTATGAAAATCGAATTTGGGGGTTTCCTTGTAGGGTTCGAAATCGATAAGAGGGTTTCGATTTATGGTTTAAAATCTTCATGCGGGTTTATGTTAGGGTTCGTTTATGTCGGATTTGAAATCGATTTGGGACTTTTCAAGTTAGGGTTCGTAATTGACTTTATCGTTTCGATTTAGCGTTGATTGTGCTTTATAGTCTTGTGTGGTCCATAGTTGCATGCCATTTTTTTTTATTGGAACTCGATTGTTGCATGTTAATTGCTTTGTAGTTAGTGATTTCCCACAGAGTAAAGTAGGTTATTGGTGTATTGTTGCATGTTAACTGCGGTTATTGTAGTTATTGGTGTGGTGTGGTTATTGTTGTTGTTTGCTCGGACACTACTTTTAGTTACAAACTCTTTGCTTGTTTGCGGATGACAACTCCCGGGAACCTCATTTCTTCAAGCCTCGCTTCCTGGTTTTCATAGTGGCGTGACAATACCACTTGAATTCTTCTCAAAACACATACAAGGGAGTGAGAAGAATAAACCATGGAAACTAAGATCGGACGCTTCGATCAAATTTGGGAGGTGATCACGAGAAGGCGGGACACTCACCAAAGGTTGGAAAGAGTTTGCCACAGCACATGATCTTGAATCGGTGACATTGTCATCTTCAAACACGAAGGAGACTTGGTCTTTCATGTCACTCCTTTTGGTCTAGCGGTTGTGAGATTCAGTATACAAATCCTCACAGCGTTAAGGAAGAAGCCGGCGGATGATGCTCCTTCTTTCTCATTCGACTCTGCTTCTTGGCTGAGGTCACTACTACAAATCAAAAGGAAGACCACCGGTAAGTAAACTTTTAATAGTTATACACCATATCAGTTATGAATATTAATGTCTCTTTTATTTCGTGTTTGTAGTTTCTTCTGTGGAAGCTATGCGATTATCTTGCTTTGAACCAACAATGCAAAGAGGTAAAACTTGTCAACAAGGACGGAAAGTCATGGACTGCGAGCCGGTTTAGCGAATCGGGCGAGCATATTACATCAGCGAGGGTGGAGAAAGTTTTGCCGTGATAACAAATGCAGCAACGGAGACTTGTTTGTCTTCAACGTGGTTGGAGACGGGGCGACAACTCCATTCTTGTGTGTATGTCCGGAAAGGAAAGAGGTCTTGAACTACTGATCAATCACCTCGGCGAGAATCAATGGTGAGTCTTCTCCATTGACTTGTTTGTGTTGCCTATATCTTCAATGTTACTACTTTGCTTCTGCTTTAACTTGTGTTCTCTTCTTCTACAGGTACCATTGCTTCTACCTCACGAAATTAGATGGCTCTTTTGCTGTCTTTCCTCTCTATCATCTTAACTTGTTTCCTTTTGTTTCATTAGCAACTTATCAACTTATGTCTTTCGATTTGTAAAACTTGAATGGTTTTTCTATGTGAACTTATATGGTAAGTTAAGCATTATCGAACTTGATTCCTTTGTTGAATGCGTAGACTGATCATGAGGTTGTTTTAAGTTAAGAAACAACATAAAGTTTTAAAACATAGTTTTTCTACATCTGAAAACCCAAACCAAATAATATTGTCAAATACAAAATCCTAATGAAGAAAAGAAAATACATAGCATTTTGAGGGGAAAAAATATTAATCTTTTCAAATACAAAACCCTAATGAAGAAAAAAAAATTGATAAGGAAAAAATAAAAGAAATTTAAGAAAAAAAAAGAATGAAATTAATCTTGTCAATTTTTTTAAAGATGAAATACATAGCATCTTACACGGAAAAAAATTAATCTTGTCAAATATGAAACCCTAATGAAGAAAAAAAAATTGATAAGGAAAAATTAAAGAATTTTTGTCAAAAATCTACTTTTAATGTATTGAATAAAATGTTTTCATAAATTTATATTATATTTTAATATTTTATTCAGGTTTTCTGAATAATTTCGAATTTTTTTTTTAAAAAAATTAATATTATTATTTTATTTCTATGAGCTCCTTCTTGGGTTCACGTCGAGAAAACAACAATCTGAGGTTCATGCTTGTTCATGACCCCATGAAAATATATTAAAAAAATTTGGTGAACCCCTCTTTGGGGTTCACCAATGCTCATGCTCTTAAAATCCTTACTTAGGGCATCCACATCAGTGATACTGAGGTGGGGATTGCCAGCTGGATTTTTTTTTTTTTTTTTTCGTTTACTTTTTCAAAAAAAAAAAATATCCATGAATCCTGATCCGCCACGTGGTGAACTCGTGACGAACCGGGTTCACCACGACGAACCCACGCGCGCCGAATTCATCACTGTTTCTCTCGAAAAACGTGTGAACCCCCCCTTAAATCCTCCAATGCACATGCCCTTAAGGACTGATCCTTACCAATCCAAGCTTTGATAATATTATTTTATTTCAGTTAGTCTAGGATTAGGCGCTAAGAACTCTTAAAATCTACCGTTGCGGCTGCTAAAACATCATAACAACAAAAAAAAAAAACAGAAACATAACCCCCTAATTCATCATCGATATGTTACAAATTCACAATAGTCTCGGTTCGGTTACAAAATTAGCTAAATTACGGTTTAAGACCCATATGAAACCTTAACCGGATAAAAACGTAACTCGTCCCTGATTGACACTTTGACCGGGTCAATTCCCGATTAATCAGAGATTTGGATTTCCTCATAATCTCATCCGTGTAAACTCTCCTCACCTAGCTCATTCGTGTGATCATCACGAACCGGAGAAGGCGAAGGCGTGTAAAACGGCGGCGAAGCACACGGAGTAGAAAACGGCGTAGTTCCGTCGTGATCATACTCACTAGAGTCAACCTCGTCGTCGTCGTTTTGATCCGTCACGACAGAACCCTCTTCCAACTCATCGTCCTTCACATGATCGTCTATTGATACGCTTCCACGTGGCTCCACGTCTGCCGTCCGATGATCAGTCTCGCTGGTAGAGTCTTCGGCGATGGTGAACAGAGTCTCCGAAGGACCGGAAAGTAAATCCTCTCCCCTGGTTGACCACTTCGACGCCACGTCATCAGCCGGCGGTGCGGCTGCGGGAAGCGGTGGAGCGGTGGCGGATCCTATCCGGAACTGTTTGTTTTCGATGCAAAAGAGGAAGAAGTAGAGAAGCTCCTTCGATGGCGGTGGCGTCGCCGTCGGGTCTCCACCGCGGGAGGAAAACACGTCGAGTTCTGATCCTCCGGCGATGCTCCGACGACGAAACCGCCGTTTCCACCATAGAACGTAAGCGAGCTGGGCCGTGACTGCGGTTAGACACAACGCGAATACAGCTACGAGTACGGTTGCGGTTTGGCTTAGACCCATTTTCTTGATCGCGAGACAGAGCAGGAGAAGAACAAGAACTCGAGATTATGGGCTTATGTTTTAGAGATAGGAACATTGACTCCAGAGGGTAATTTTGTAAATTAATAATAATTATTTGTACAGTTGAAGTGTCACATCGGGAAAGAGTTGCCGGGTAGTTTCCGGTTAGAGAGATCATTAATAGTCAAAAGCATATGGAGTTCTAACTTTCTATGGTTTTGTTTTTGTTATTAATACACAGATAGTGACCTACAAAGCAGATGCTACGTAATTGCTCGTGAATTAGAAGAGAGTTCAAAGACCATGTGATTCTTTAACAACTAGAGCTTTAGGCCACTTGATTATTAAAAAGCCCAAATATTGTTAGCTATCCTCATGTTAAACGGCCCATTTTACTCTGTTATGGTTTATGATTGATTACATTAATTTTTGCTTCACGTACAAAGGCAGGCTATCGTCAGATCTCTCCGGTGGTAGCAACCAACCAGCAACAGCAATCAGATATAACTATTACCGTTGGTTTTGATGTTGATATGTTCTTCAGCTTGATATTCGATTAGTCTATATTTGTTCAGTTTGATATTCGATTGGTCGATATAGTTTATTATTGTATTGTTTATTTTGTTGTCTCTGTAATTGATTGTTGCCATTTATTGTTATGTCGCTTGATTGATTATAGTTTATAGCTACGATATAATTTTAAGTTTGAATGTTAAATATAAGAAACTATAAAATTGTTTTTGTATGCAATTTACAGGGCGCAACCCATATACATATATGAATTTCATACCGAAGTTGCATATAATAAAGACATTAGTTTAAGTTCTTGTTTTCTATCTATATACATTTATGATATTTGATTAGAATGACAAATATTGCATTATTTTTTTTCATTTATGATTCAGGCAAATGAACTCTAAGAAATGTGTGTACAAAAGTTATTAGGCCATTATTGAATTTTACACAACAAATTTCTTTTATTTTTTTATTCATACAAAACCTGCTGAGAACCTGATGAATCACTGATAGCTTTAGGCCCTTGACTCATCAAGAGATATGGACTTCGGCCATGTGGCTCTAAAGTTCTTTTACGCCAGCAGCTCCCAGTCGAATAAAACTAAGCTACAATTAGTTGGATTCATGCATTGCTTACATTCTAACAAACGACTTGTACAGTTGTACTCTCTCCTTTTTCTTATCAACACATTACAAAAGCTACCAAGAGGAGAAAAGCTAGTGTGTTTTATTGCTTTTTTAAAGATAAAAAGTGAATTATGTTGAAATAAAAGTTTACGTCTCTAATGGCTATATGCCATCACAAGGCTCTTAAAAGCTTAAAACTCCAAAAGCAGAGAGGTAGAATTTAGCTTTTTACACTCTTTTTCTCTTGTGCTTTAAAAGGTTCACCCACTTTCTAGAATTCTTGTAAATAAATTTACTACATACCTTTCCAGTATCATGCTTAACTTTATCTCCCTTCCTGCTTTTAAGGATAAACTTTAGATTCCATCCATGAATTGATGAATAGATTTACACACATGCGCATACATATCATATTCATTTATCTAGTTTGCAGATATATTAATGAGAATATCTTTGTTGTCTATGCACATGGGTGTTTCCTTCAAGTCGTATGATTCACATAATCATGAAACGTTATCATTTAGTCATTTACCGATATATCTTAGTAGTATACCAGGATTCTTCTTAGGACTGGACTATAGATGCAGTGAGTAAGTAAATTAAAAGGTTTTGCTAGTCATATGTGGACTATTATATTTCCATTGTTACTTGTAATTGTTTGGTGGTCATGTACGCATATTGGAAGGTAAGAGGGTTAAGTTTAGTATGATTACGTTATATTCCAAATATTAAAGCATTGCAAATACATATAACCAACTAAAAGACCTTGAATTTTGGTAAACACGAAATATTAATATAAAGGTAGACAAATTATCAAAAACATCAGGTCTCCAATTTGAAATCCAGTCTACGTTATAAACTTCCCTAAGCCTGGATTTAGATGAGTAATTTTATATGAGATCAACATCGTATATCCATACAATTAATGCTTCTATCAAAAACAATGACCATATCTATTACTTATAATGATATTTCGTTGATGCCCTCATAGATTTGTTCTTGTATGTTAAATGCGGTTTTCTGTTGTTGAGAAGTGTCCCGATATCCCATAAGCTATCTTTGGTGTGTAGACATACTGAATGAAGGGACTTGTATCAATTGTCTATCCAAGTAACGTGAGTTACACGTGAGAGAGAGTATGTAAAAGGCATGAGATAAAGCCTTATCCTCTTTGTAGATTTAAGCTAAGGTGATAGAAAGAGAGCTTGTAACAGAAAAGAATATACGAGAGCAGTGCCGGTCTAACATTTACAATGCCTTAATCCAAATTTAAAATTATGCCCTTTAATATATTTCATCTAAACTATAAAATACTAACACAAAAGTAAATAAAATTTGAATAAAACAATTAAATCACATCTACTGTTTACGAAATAGTAAATTTAACACACTAACACTAGAGCTTTTTTTCCATACAAAATCATTTTTTGTAATCAAATCATTAATTATAACAGTCTCAATTGACAATAAAATCAATTTATATAATTTTTAGTGTGACATATTATCCACAAATAACTATTTATTAATTTTGACTTTGAAAAATTCCTTTATACGTGTTGATCAATATTAAAATATTCAAAAAAATTACATCGGATATGGATAAGTATTCACGTGCATCCAAATTTCATGCTGAGATCCAGTATTATAAACAACTCGTTTGGAAAAGAAAAAAAACAACTCGTTTGGAAACAAGTCATAAATGTATTCGTTTTAGAATATCCCTTCTTTATACATCATACGCAACATATCATCCTTCGTTGTGAAAAGAGATTCATTCACAAAAGTGTTCCATACATATTCTAATCCTCGAGCTACCCAAAACTTGTAAGATTAAAAGAAAACGGAACTCGTAAAAAAGGAAAAGAAAAATAGAGAAAAGCAGTTTAAGATTCTAAGGTGGTCGCTTTTCCCTTTCTCCTTGGAAAAAAGAAAAGAAAAGAAAAGATGAAATGAAACAGAGAGGCGATTTAAAGTTTGTGGAGATCTTTAATATTATCAATCAAGTTGTCTTGGATTCTAAAGGAAACAATGACCAATTTTGGCTGCTTTATATTTAGACAGATTCCGGGTTAACTATGGTTGGTCTAGTTTATATTCCGTATGTGATATTTTCTTTGAATGTATAGTTATTCTTTTACGAAGAATTTTGCAATACCCCTTATGCATGTATGTTATGAGAGTGGAACTTTGGATATTAGGGACTTCACTCACAATCATTTTACAGAAGTCAAAATTTTCTAGTAAAAAACACATTTAACATCATTATAAGGTAAAAAATTTGAATAAAATTAGTTAACTTTTATATATTAAATATATTACTCCTAAATTATAATAATATGGAATTACCATAATAATATATTATTTTCTATATAATAACTCATACATAACGATATTTAACTTTTTTTTTCTTTACATGAAGTGAAGAATCCATTGAAATGATTCGATGTTTAACACTGTAAGTAACCATCAAAACAACAACAACAAATTGTAGAGACAAAGAATTATAATTAAATTAGACCTTGCATTGTAAAAGATAAAATATCACATGTGTATAAACAAAGATAGAATGATGAAGTTATCAAAAAAGAAGATAGAGTGACGCCTCACTTATTATGGAATGGTTAAAGTTCTAACAAAGAACTGTCATAGTTAACGGTTTAACAACAAAAGTCTTGTAAAAGGAAAATGAGAATTACTGCTTTCAGATAAATTTAATTCTGTATTAAATTTAGTATATTGTCGCATTGCATATGTGGCATGTTCTTTCTTCTAGCTTTAGCGTTCTTTCTTCTGGCTGAAGTTCTGTTAATCTACTTTTCTTTTTGTTAGTAGCAAACCTGATTTTTAGAAAGTTATTAAAGATCCCTGTTTGGGTTATTTTAAGCATATGTTATTTTCAGAATTCAAAAAGAAGAACCTTAATTTGCATCTTGCATGACAATGAATTAAACATGAAAGATGAAATCTTTTATGCAACTAAAGATTGATATGCATGAAATTTTAGTTACAAATCCAATATATTATATATTACCAACCATATTACTACTTTAGTTAACCCAAAAATATCAATTAAATATTTTACCTTTCTTAATGGCGGTAGTAGCTACTAGCTAGTAAGCTCATCTCTTAGACTAAACGTTGTATTTTTGTCAAAGGTATGCCTCTTTGCTTGTGAAGACCATAATATTATAATTTCACATTAAACAAAATAAAAAGATGAAAGAAATTCTGCAGCTTCTAAAAAGTTCCTGGCCAAGTAAAAAAATGTTCTAGAAACTACACGTTTTAACCCAAAGTATTGTCCCACATTCCTTAGGAAACATCATGTTCATAAACTAGGGTACGTTGCATGCACACATGCATGATCGTCATGTCGATGAACACTAAAAATGAAACCGTGCATCCACAGCCTCAAGCAAGCCAAGCTCATCACAAATGTCATCGTCAAGAGAGAGGTTAAGATCGAGTGCGACGCAAGTAACAACGTTCTTGTCCTCAGATTGATCTGAACCGTCTGATTTCCGATTAACTGGGGTATAAAAAGCTTTTGATCTTGAGCTGAATCTTTCACAGCTCAAGATCACAATCGCATCTCTAAGAGATGCTTCTTCACCACTCGAGTTTCGAACTCTTCCTCTCTCAATGGCTCTCTTGAAACCCATTTGAGACAAATAATCAGCTTGCTCTATATCTTCCACCAAGAACACTCTCTTTGGATCAAACGAAACAGCTTCAGAGAATTTTTCAATATAACTCCAGTTCTGTTCATCTATCGACCTCTTGTTCCTCAAATCTTTCGATGAGTAACTGCTCAAACAGATCGAGACAAAACTGCCATTAGATCCGAACACGAGTTTAGCTAATTCTCTAGCTATCTTCTCTTTAGCTTCTACATCAAGACCTTGAAAGAACATCCATGTATCTTCTTTTACATCATCCTTTCCGTTGTTATTTCTCGTACTTGATCCTGACCTGCATTCCAAGACTGTTTTCGCTATCTCTGATACTATATCCTTCTGCCATGGTACCTTGCTTCGCAAGGCATCACATAGTGTTGTTAGGTTTTCAGCATTCATCTCTTTAAACCTAGATGAGGCATGAGCCACCTCTACTCCATCGCTACACGAAGCATCTGAGTTAATTGTTGAATTTTGATTTGAAGACAAAAGCTCTGTTTTATGCACCTCATGTTCTGTAATAAACAGTCTTAACTGGGAAGCATTAGGGGTCACGGGCCAATCACCGTTGGTTTGAAGATGGTGGAGAGTGCTCAAAGGTTGAATGGAACCAGAAAATGAAGAAGTAGGGGAAGAGAGTGTGAGTGTTTCTAGAGATGGTCTCTTGTGGATTGAATCACAGATTGTGCTCCACTTAACCACAAGTTCTTTGATAGAATCTGAATCCTGTCAAGTGATCAAGAATCAAACCTAGACCCTTGTAAAAGAACAAAATGAGAGTTTGATTTGGTGTTATATATACAACTCACATTGTGACTATGTTGATTCTCCTTCTTGTATTGTTGAAGCCACGCCGGTAAACCTGTAGATGTTACATTGCTATTGCTGCATTGCATGAAACGAGCTTCGGCTTCATACTTGACAGAACATTCATCACATAAATTGAGCTGCTCCTCTAATCCATGCAGCTGTATAGGTAAGTTCTCTGATTCTTTGACTTCAAGCTCACTGAATGGTGATTAGTTAAGGAGTGTTAAATTTGATTTTATCTTTAATCTAAACTGAAATGAAGAAACATATTTTCTCCAACCTTTTTTTGGTAATAATTTTCACTAGAAAGCAGTTAAATTTTTTTTGTTAATAAATAATACTCCGTAGAAAATGGTACAAAACAAAGCAAAAACACTATAGTTAAATTTGTCTTTTTCGAAAAGAGACAAAACAGTTGAGAGGACTTTACCTGTCGGAGACCAGACTCAACCGGAGGCTACTAGTTGTCGGAATAGTGAGAGAAGTGAGACACCAAAGGGACTCAAGCGAGGGTTCACAAGACTTGCATTTCACGTAAGTCTCTGAAGTCGCAAGACCTAATAACCAAAACCTTCCATGCTCTCCCATGACCAACCCACGAGCCAACTTCCCAATCTCCATGATCATATGCTCCACAACACAGTAGTTGTTGCTATTATTTGTTCTAGACTCTACGAACCAGTTTAGATCTCCAAGATTTAGAATCACTCCTTTTCCCACACAGCTCTTCACGAGTGTCTTCAACTCCTCTAGCTTACGGTCCACGTCTAATCTACTTGGTTGTCCTAACGATGAGAACGACAAAGTTATAAACTTCACGTCTTTTAAAGCTTCGGGCACGTCCTTTTTGTCAACTTTCTCCATCACTGCTCTCACAACTTTGTCAACAGTGGCTAAACACTCTCCCACGATCACTAAGTTCCTTCTCTTTTTGTCGACTAGACTGTCTATAACGTTCATGACATCCTCGTTACTAGCTGGAGTTAACATGAGTTTACTCGAAGAAGTTGTTTTGGAGGAAACCTTTACAGAAACAGCTTGCTCGACCTTGCTTTTGACTTGAGGACTCGAGAAACCAGCCTCTCTCATCACTCTACTCACGCTAGGATCATCGAGGATGGATATTATGAGCTGCTCCACTTCGATCTTGACTGCCATTATAGGTTGCTGCTGACTCTCAGTTGATCCTCGCCGCTGGTGAGCCTGTGCTCGTTTGAAAGCTGCGCCAAGAGCGTTAGAGATAGAAGGGAAAGGGGAACTTGGAAATCCTAACATAGGATTTCCCGTGGACGTCGGGAGGCGGTTTAGAGCCACGTTGAAGCAGAGCTCTAGGGCTCTGCATTGAAGAGGGTGCGTGTGAGATTGGAGACAAGCTGTTCGAAGTAAACCAGTGGGAACAGAGAGCATGGTGCTAGCCACATGGAGAGGTGTGACCTGAGCATGTCCTCTCCTTTTAGCCAAGGCCGTGGATTGTTTCACCAGTTTTGCAGCATCAGGCGTTAGGGCTTGCTCCACCGTGTAGCCTCCAGCTCTCATGGTGACAAAAACACCTTAACGGAACACAAGGTGGGAAATAGCACTAGTACTGAGAAGTGAGAGGTCTACAGTAAGGGTTTCAAGGTTCTTATCTTCATTCCATTTAACTTTGAAAATAAAAGCATAAGAAAAATGGTCTACTCACTATTTCTAGACTGGAGGTGGGGCTAAGTCTTAAACCCAAGAGCAGATAAGGAGAGAGAGAGAGAGAGAGAGAGAGAGAGAGAGAGAGAGAGAGAGAGAGAGAGAGAGAGAGAGAGAGAGAGAGAGAGAGAGAGAGAGAGAGAGAGAGAGAGAGAGAGAGAGAGAGAGAGAGAGAGAGAGAGAGGAAAAATTTGAGGGATTTTTAGGGTCTAAAGTGGTTTTTGTAGTGTAAAGTGGAATGCATGTGATGACAAAGCAGTATCAAAACACTCAGCTTTGCCCTTATATTCTTTTCTTTCTCAAATTTCACCAAAAAAAAGATGTGATGGGTACTGCAGCTAAGTGGGTCTCTCCCTTTTCTGCAAAGTGTCTCACTTATTCAGAAAAGAACCTAATTAAAGACGCAAATCATCATTCACTTATATGATACATAAATAATTAATAATATCACTAATATCACTAGTAGAAAATATTTGGAATATAATAACTCTCTGCTTTTAGCACCTTGAAGCTACTACTAGCCAAGTCCCAGGGATCGATCTTTTTCAGACAACAGTCTCGTAATTGAGATCCAGTCAAGTAAGCTCAGCTCAGGATCACATGTACGCAACAACATAGAAGCCACAAAAACAAGGGTATGAACAAATGTCTATAAGAGACAAAAATTATATATTTGAGCTAATTATGTCTCAATAAACATATTTTTCTAAGAGTATTTTTGGTGTCAATTAAGCAAACATATATAGTTTAATAAGTACTAACATGTAACCAGTTATGAGAAAATGTATGAATAGAATTTCATATATACCTAGCTTTTTCTAAAGTATCAGAAGTTACCGATATACAATAAAAGTGTAATGTAATGCCAAAACGTGAAGTCACTAATCATCTGCGAGACCGATATGGAGAACTCGTAAACCAATTTATGCATGAAAAGTGTTCAAGAGTACTATGTTTCTTTCATCCAACTACGTATGATCGCCAGTATGGTCTTGGTATGTTTTCTTTTCTTTTATTCATGCATGGTATTTTTAAACTCAACCCCCTAAAGAATCAAAACTCTCAAAAGCAACTTAAACCATCTGAGCCATCACAGACATTATATATATAATGCATCATTCGCTTTCGTTACTTTCATAAAAGTGTGTAGCTTTTGGACCATAATTTTCATTTTAAAAACGAGAGAGAAGAAGAAACGAAGGTGTTTTGAACATGAAAATATTTAGGTAGTGATTGGAAACAATTCGCGGGTCGGTTTTGAAGTGGCAAATGTCAAATCCGCAAAAGGTCACCAATCACAAAACAATACAATTGAAATGGCGTTTTTCATCCAATACCGCTTTCATAAAAAATCTTGTTTGTTTACTCAGTGTTGTGTAATAACGAACTTTGAAACACAACATCCAATAATGGTGCGGTATTGGAGTTGAGAGATGCGTTTTTCCTTTTTCTATTATTTATCATTATTATATTAAACCGATAATTCCACTTAATTTAATCTTATAATCAATTTAAACCTACCGTATATTAATACATTTACAAAATTTGTTAATCAGAGAATTTGCAAAATTAATCAAATATTCACATTTTATATCTAACAATTTGTTTTATAATCTATTTGCATTATTTTAATTCTTTTTGTATTTTAGTATGTTTGAAATGAAAATGTTTTAAAAAATAACTGAAAATAAAATTATTCTATTATATAAAATATTGTATCATTATAGTGAATACATAAAATTTAAAACTAATTTTTATTTAGAAAAGATTTTAATATTTAAAACTATATCAAAAATATTATGACATTATCACTAAATAAACAGATTTAATTTATAATCATATTAATATATTTATTTTAAAATATTTTTTTATCAAAACTGCACTACTTTTTAATCAAAACCGCACTACTTTTTTCTATGAAATCCGCACTTATCCCGGAAACCGCACGAACCGCAGTTGGAGCGTATCGCAATTTAATTTCACATGCTTATATTATTAAAACCGCCGTCACCATTCGGATCCTTAAAGAAAACGCACAAGAGCCTCTTGGTGGGGACAGTCTTTGATTGTATCTGCTATCAACCCTACCAATCATATTCATCGGACTTGCCTATAATGAAATTGAAGTTTCAGATCAGTTACTCACAAATCATATAAAAGAAAATACAAGTACATGAAAACAAGATGTATATTTACTTCAGAACTGTGCATCATTATTTATTCTATTAAAATAGAAGTCACTATTTCTTTTATGTATGATTTTTTTATTTGGACCATTCATTAAAAAATTTAGAAAATGTATTTCATTATGATTAACAATAAAATCTATGTAACTACTTTATTCATAATATATTTTGATATCTTTTTATTTAAAATATAATATATTTAAAAAATTCTAACAATCTTTTGAAACATATTTAACAAGATCTTAATTTTCAAAAAACATTTATGTATATATTTCTCTAATTTTATAATTAGTATGATAATTATTAACCATTAATATATACATTCAATTATCGTTTTTAAAATAAAAATAAAATTCTATCCTATTTTATCTATTTTTAACTATTATTATCTATCATATTAAATGAAATTTATTATATTGAATTAAATATGATAAATTTATTTATTTTTATTTTCATAAATATAAACATATATGTTATATAATACATTGGCGGGTTAACATTAATAAAATATATAATACATGTATAAAATTAACATATCTTAAATCTTTATATATACAATAATATATTTCAACATGATGAACATAAATAAATGCTAAAAGGTGATCAAAATTTGAAACTTGGATCAAAATTCCGTATAAATTAAATATAAATAATTTTGAAATTTGATATTCATGTATATATTATTTTTTTTAATAATCAAATGCAAATTTAATAATATAAATATATAATAAGAAACAATAAATACATGGTTTAAAACAATTGATTAATACAACATGTAAACTATAAAGAATAGTTATATAAAATTTAAATATATGATTAATGTTACTAATGATGTGAAAAATGTATGTTTATAAAAATGAAAACAAAACTCGCGCGGTTGTGCGGATAAATATAATTTTATAATTACAACTTAAGAGATACAAAAGTTTGATTCTCGTACCACTAACCAAAATGTTATAATTCATGCGTTTATATCTTATCTTGACAACACTAGATACATACGCATACAACGCTAAACGACATGCTGATCCTATCAAATCTTTAAAGAATCCAGTAAAAATAGGAAAAACTCCATAAAAATATCTCAACTAAATTTTGTTAAGCATTATAATACCCAAATTTTCTGCTTCCTAGTTTAATACGCCAATTAATTATTTTTCTCACATTAATACATAAACTTTTTAAACTGTGCCCCTTTTAATACTCAATCTTTGTTTATTTTAGTTAAATATACAAATAAGTTTCAAACAAAATTTAAAAAGTCTATGATATCTAAGAAAAAATATTAAAAATTCAAATTTTATTTTAAAAATTTAGGAAAAAAGGTAAATAAACTATGGACAAAATCTAAATTTTTTTAAAATTTAATGTTGAAGGAAAAAAAAAGTAATTTTTTTTTCTTCAGAAAACTAACTAAATTCAATATATAAAACTTAAAAATTTAATTACAAAATTTAAGATTATACAAAATTTAGTTAATTTTACTCTCAAACACAAAATAAAATTAGAAATTTCTGAGAGTTTTTTGTAAATATTTTTAATATTTTGTTTGAACTTATTAGTATATTAAACAAAGTTTAGGTATTAAAGGGGGTATAATTTCAAAAGTTTGTATATTAATGTGAGAAAAATAATTAGTTGGAATATTAAACTGGGAAGCCAAAAAAATTTGGGTATTAAAAAGGTTAACGAAATTTAGTTGAGGTATTTTTATGGAATTTTCTCTTAAAAATAGAAACTAATTAATTGAGGCCCCATAATTTAGACAGTAATAAAGGAAGGTTTTAAATCAAAGAACAAATAAAGAAATGATTCCGAGTATGATTATCCAAACATGAGATCATTGCAGTAATTGATACAAGGAGCTTTACCTACTATTAGGGGTGGGCACGGATCGAATATTACCGTATTTTTCAGTATTTGTGATTTGCTTCGGACTTCACGGATATCTGATTTTCCAATTTGCTTTGCTTCGGCAAAATACGAATATTCTGTTTTACGGATATCCGAAAAATTTATGGATATTTGCGAATATTCACGAATAGTTACAGATACCTTTTCCACTATGTTAAATACAAGTAATTCTGAAAATATTATACAAATTTATTCTTATTAAAGATAAAGTAAAACATTAATGAAACTATTTATTTAAATTCTTAAAAATTCATAAAAAATTCTTATAAATTAAATGTTTTAAGAATAATTGTAGTTTTTTATAAAGATCTTATCATTCTTTTCTTCATATTATATTTTTATAAGTAATTTAATAAATAAAATTATATAATATTATACATTAAAACTCTATTTAACTATAGATATATAACTACTTATATAAAAGTCGAATGGATCGATATTAGTCTCTAATTTTTTATAGTATTTGTGATTTACCGGTATTAATGGATAGTGATTTTAATATTTGCTTTGCTTGAAGACTTCTGAATATTCGATTTTTCAGATCAAATCGAAGCGAATAACTAATCGAATCAAATTTAACGAATAAAATGCCCAGTCCTACCTAATATACTTCTACTTAGATGAAAATATATATATATATATATATATATCTCACATGTAGCATGCCACTGCATAGAAAGAATATAGAAAAATGCACCACCATTCAACTTGCCTAGGAATCTTCAATAATATTTATACACTTTGGTAAGAGAATTATATAAGCTGTAATGCTGTATTCCCTTGTGTTCACAAAAAATATAAGCTGTATTCCCACTCAAGATATGTATGTCCCGAAAGACTAATAAAATAGTAATAAATAAACTATATTTTCTTGTGAATAAAATTGAAGAATAGGTGTAGTTTTTATAAAGATCTTATCATTCTTTTCTTCATATTATATTTTTATAAGTAATTTAATAAATAAAATTATATAATATTATACATTAAAACTCTATTTAACTATAGATATATAACTACTTATATAAAAGTGAATGGATCTGATATTCGTCTCTAATTTTTTATAGTATTTGTGATTTACTTGGTATTAATGGATAGTGATTTTAATATTTGCTTTGCTTGAAGACTTCTGAATATTCGATTTTTCAGATCAAATCGAAGCGAATAACTAATCGAATCAAATTTAACGAATAAAATGCCCAGTCCTACCTAATATACTTCTACTTAGATGAAAATATATATATATATATATATATATCTCACATGTAGCATGCCACTGCATAGAAAGAATATAGAAAAATGCACCACCATTCAACTTGCCTAGGAATCTTCAATAATATTTATACACTTTGGTAAGAGAATTATATAAGCTGTAATGCTGTATTCCCTTGTGTTCACAAAAAAATATAAGCTGTATTCCCACTCAAGATATGTATGTCCCGAAAGACTAATAAAATAGTAATAAATAAACTATATTTTCTTGTGAATAAAATTGAAGAATAGGTGTAGAATTGCAATATCCTCACAAGAAAAAGCAAATCTTCCTCTCATTCCCCAATCATCTTCTTACAGCTTTATAATTGTTTTTATGTAAGCCTTCATCTGAAAGCCGCTATTCATGCAACAAGTAATGTTACACTCACGTCCTGCCTGAATGCTTATACAGAAGAAACTAAACTATCATGTACCCATGCATATATATATATAATGTATCAACTAAAAATGTGGATATATTGTGCCATAAAACAAAGGGAAATGATCCTACAATCGTTATTCAAGTTAAACAAGTGAACATTTTGAAATCAAACATGATTATATGTTTCTGAAAGATAAGAGGAACGACACAATTTTGAACGTTAGGTCTCTATTCGCATGAGAGCTTTGATTTCTTCCTCTTCTTTTTCGTAAAACTTTGATTTCTTTTTATTATCATAATATCATGAATGTTAATTAATATATATGACAGAAGATAACCCGCTTACGTATAAGAATAAACAACGAATAAATCATCAAGTTTACAAAAAAAAAATCTGTATTGAAGAGTCTCGCCATAGAGGTTGATTGGAATGAGTTGTAGATTCATGTTTGTATCCGTAGAATCTAAGTTGTAGATTTATTTGTTTTAAATTCTTTTGCTGTATCTTTTCAAAACATTATTTTTTTCCTGGAAATAAATTTCTCTAGTCTCTACAATCATTTTTAAATTTTCAATAAATTTTTAGCTGTAATTTTTTTTAAAAAAGTTTGATTGATTGACATATATAACTCTAGACTAAATATACTGTTACATTCAATTACCCTATAGTCTCTCATTTGTGAAATTCTTACATAAATCTCTCTATTTTTTAAGAAAAAATTTAATTAAAATATTAATATAACTAGTGAAAGATTCCTCTGGCAAAGATAGATCCTTAAGACCATTTGTTCAATAGATGCTTAGTTACAGGGTACTTGTAGAACCAAATATGAAAGGTGTGAGAATAAACACAAACTCGTCAACTATTTTATCCTTGCTGTCTGCGTTTTTATAACACCAACTTATATTAAAAAGTTCAAACAACATGAAAGTTAACAACTGAAGCAGAAGATCCCGATAGAATGAAACTAGAAAACATTACGATGCAACTAAACATAAAACTCTCTAGGAGGGAGTCATGCTCGTGAAATGAAGAAACCCAAAGGAAGCTCCATTTTGTTTCCATGGCGATTGTTCGAAAGAACAATTGATAGTCAACGACGTTGATACACCTATAAAAAGTTGAAATGTTGAATGTCAAGAATTTTAGGTGAGAAGCTCTAAAACCATAGGCAACATTGGGAGTATGAAGTCCTATCTGACTTGATATACCGCTGAGACCAGCACCATCAGCTTTAAACCCAACAAGGCTTACCGAAGAGACTACGTGAATCTCAAGCTCTAGCTTTGCCTCCAAAGAGGCTTATGATAAAGTTTGGTGACAGAGCTGATGGTTTAATTGGGTCCAAACCTTGGAACTCAACATTACCGTGTCGAGCCCAATAATTTGTGACCAAAAACCTAAGCATACAGTCATGCGACTTCAAAACAAAACATGTGTGAGCAAACATCGGGTAAGAGGTAAAAGCTTTGGGATGGTTGGATCTCCATGCAACAACTCCGATTTGGATGTCGCCTAGCTGATTCGTGAAGAAGCCGATGTTTGAGACGGCGTCTTGTGATGGACGGCCAGCAGTGATGTAGTTAGTAAATCTGGCGAGTCCACTCTTGCACAATAAGGTCAGCGAAGAAGAGATCGAAGGCCACAAATCGGTTTTGTGAAGAACCGTCGATGCTTGAGAGGCGTAGTGATAGAGGCAGCGGTGAGATAGTCATGAACAAATCTAGCGAAACAACACTCTTGCACAATAGGTCCAGCGGTCACTAGGCGACATCAATTTGACCGATGTAGCTTAGCTCCATAGAGACCTTGGTGAATCTCAAAAATATTGGTAAGCATGGGCTCTGGTTCCTTATATGAAATTGACGCTGAAGTAGATGGAACCGTGGAGGAGCATTCACACCAATCGAGAACGTCCGACCTTAACGTGATGAAGTCAAAGGGCCCAGTTTGTTGGATAGGCTTAGGTGACAGTTCACCTTTTGAAACCCACGGTGGAGGAGCAGTGGAAACCGAGATGTAAAAAGGGGGGCGTAGGAGAGGCGGCAGCGGCGGAGAGACAGTCTCAGATCCGAGTTTCTGTAGTTCAGGAGGCGGCGGCGTAGACGGCAACAGATCTCGTGGGTGAAGCACATAATCGAGGAGGTGAGAAGGATCAGATCCGGTTTGCCCTCCTTCGAGTTGAGAAGCTTCGGCGAATTTACACGCTCAAGAAGACACAGCGACGGAGGGTTGAACAGAGGATGCGGTGACGAATGGGTGAGCGGTAGAGGCGGCACCGAAGGCGTGACCTCGAGACGTGGCGCAGCGAAAGGGGCGGTGGTGAGCAGAGTAACGAACGGCGGACGAGACGAAATCCCACAGAACTAACTCCATCGGAGCAGCCATCGGGTTCCATGCAGGAGAGAAACGAGAAGCCATGAAACAAAGAGAACCGAAAGAGTAGAGGCACGGCGCATGTTGGTGAATGCAATAGCTCTTGCTCTCTGCGTTTAAGACAGGAAAAAGGAAGGAAGTGGCTTTGTTTATTAAGAGTTCCAAAGGGAGATAAAAATCATTTGAATGCAAAAGTGTTTTGAATTATGAGAGCAGAGAATATAGATGGTTGCTTCAGGTACACCCAATCAACCCGTTTCTCCTTTAATAAAAATTAGCAAACTTCCTTTCCCCTAACTAAAGATTCAAACTCTACACCACCAAAGATAGGAAAAAATATTTGCATAACCAGTCTTTTCTAGAAATTATGACCACAATAGTCGAATTTGAATGTTTTAACAAGGATCAGACAGTCGGACCGGAGCATAACTCCATATGCCCTCTACCCCAAAAATCCTCATTTATCCCTTTATTATAATATAATTTCTTTTCATTTTTTAAATAGAAAACGTGACTAAAGACGGATTGCCTTAAAATAATTTAGTTATTTACAAGATCCAACGAAAGATCCGACTACAATACAAACCCAAACCGACCCATCTAAACCAAGCGATGTCGTTTTGAATTACTCAACATTCTCTTCTCAAAAATTTCAATCATCGGTCCGTCTCTCCCAACCTTCCCATACGACACTCTACATTAGAAATCGGAGATTGAAACCTAGAGTATCCATCTTCGTTCTTCTTGTTCATTCTCCATCTAATTGAAAATCCATCTTCGTTCTTCCTTGTTCGTTTGTGTCTCACTATCTCTTTGTCTCTCTTGTCTCGAAACCCTAAAGTCGAGACAGCCGTTTCTTCTTCCTTCTTTGTCAAAATCGAAGCTCCATCTTCGTTCCTTGTGGTAAGTGATTAGTTTCCTTTATTTGGTTGTTATTTGGTCAATTTGTATGTAGATTTGAAAACAAATTTGGGGAAAACTTTGAATGTGTCTTATGTTTACATCGTCTGTATGTGAAGATCGCGTTTTTTGTGTTTCGATTTGAGTGATAAATTGTATTTAATTTTGTTAATAAAATTGTATTGGAAACTTAGTTGATGTTGTGTTGTTGTTTTTGCGGTTTGAATTTAGTTTCATTGAGTGTTGTAATGTCGTTTCATTGAGTGTTGTAATGTCTCATGCAGGGGAAGTTATGAAGGGAAATCAAAAAGAGTCCCCAATGAAAGCGTCGTCAATCTCTTAGAATCCAAAACCGGACTCAATTGCAAAAGGCGGGCCGAGAGTTCACAAGAGCAGTAAGAAGAGAAAGAGTAGGCCATGAGAGAGCCGGTGAGAACGAGTGTAGAATCGCTCAGCCGAGATGAGTCCGAAAGGAGGGTTAGAAAGAGATATATATTTTCTATTCATTGTTATTTTTAGTGAAAATGCTGAGTAGTAATTAGCGACTACTAGTACTTCTTGTATTACTAGCATTACTTTATGTATATATTTCTCTAATTTTATAATTAGTATGATAATTATTAACCATTAATATATACATTCAATTATCGTTTTAAAATAAAAATAAAATTCTATCCTATTTTATCTATTTTTAACTATTATTATCTATCATATTAAATGAAATTTATTATATTGAATTAAATATGATAAATTTATTTATTTTATTTTCATAAATATAAACATATATGTTATATAATACATTGGCGGGTTAACATTAATAAAATATATAATACATGTATAAAATTAACATATCTTAAATCTTTATATATACAATAATATATTTCAACATGATGAACATAAATAAATGCTAAAAGGTGATCAAAATTTGAAACTTGGATCAAAATTCATTATAAATTAAATATAAATAATTTTGAAATTTGATATTCATGTATATATTATTTTTTAATAATCAAATGCAAATTTAATAATATAAATATATAATAAGAAACAATAAATACATGGTTTAAAACAATTGATTAATACAACATGTAAACTATAAAGAATAGTTATATAAAATTTAAATATATGATTAATGTTACTAATGATGTGAAAAATGTATGTTTATAAAAATGAAAACAAAACTCTGGCGATTTGTCTGGATAAATATAATTTTATAATTACAACTTAAGAGATACAAAAGTTTGATTCTCGTACCACTAACCAAAATGTTATAATTCATGCGTTTATATCTTATCTTGACAACACTAGATACATGCATGCTTATTAGCGACATGCTGATCCTATCAAATCTTTAAAGAATCCACTAAAAATACAAACTAATTTAATGAAGGCCCCATAATTTAGACAGTAATAAAGGAAGGTTTTAAATCAAAGAACAAATAAAGAAATGATTCCGAGTATGATTATCCAAACATGAGATCATTGCAGTAATTGATACAAGGAGCTTTACCTATTATACTTCTACTTAGATGAAAATATATATATATATCTCACATGTAGCATGCCACTGCATAGAAAGAATAGAAAATACACCACCATTCAACTTGCCTAGGAATCTTCAATAATATTTATACACTTTGGTAGAGAATTATCTAAGCTAAATTCCCACCATAGATATGTATGTCCCGAAAGACTAATAAAATAGTAATAAATAAACTATGGACAAAATCTAAATTTTTAAAATTTAATGTTGAAGGAAAAAAAGTAATTTTTTTTCTTCAGAAAACTAACTAAATTCAATATATAAAACTTAAAAATTTAATTACAAAATTTAAGATTATACAAAATTTAGTTAATTTTACTCTCAAACACAAAATAAAATTAGAAATTTCTGAGAGTTTTTTGTAAATATTTTTAATATTTTGTTTGAACTTATTAGTATATTAAACAAAGTTTAGGTATTAAAGGGGGTATAATTTCAAAAGTTTGTATATTAATGTGAGAAAAATAATTAGTTGGAATATTAAACTGGGAAGCCAAAAAAATTTGGGTATTAAAAAGGTTAACGAAATTTAGTTGAGGTATTTTTATGGAATTTTCTCTTAAAAATAGAAACTAATTAATTGAGGCCCCATAATTTAGACAGTAATAAAGGAAGGTTTTAAATCAAAGAACAAATAAAGAAATGATTCCGAGTATGATTATCCAAACATGAGATCATTGCAGTAATTGATACAAGGAGCTTTACCTACTATTAGGGGTGGGCACGGATCGAATATTACCGTATTTTTCAGTATTTGTGATTTACCGGTATTAATGGATAGTGATTTTAATATTTGCTTTGCTTGAAGACTTACGAATATTCGATTTTTCAGATCAAATCGAAGCGAATAACGAATCGAATCAAATTTAACGAATAAAATGCCCAGTCCTACCTAATATACTTCTACTTAGATGAAAATATATATATATATATATATATATATATATATATATATATATATATATATATATATATATATATATATATATATATATATATATATATATATATATATATATATATATATATATATATATATATATATATATATATATATATATATATATATATATATATATATATATATATATATATATATATATATATATATATATATATATATATATATATATATATATATATATATATATATATATATATATATATATATATATATATATATATATATATATATATATATATATATATATATATATATATATATATATATATATATATATATATATATATATATATATATATATATATATATATATATATATATATATATATATATATATATATATATATATATATATATATATATATATATATATATATATATATATATATATATATATATATATATATATATATATATATATATATATATATATATATATATATATATATATATATATATATATATATATATATATATATATATATATATATATATATATATATATATATATATATATATATATATATATATATATATATATATATATATATATATATATATATATATATATATATATATATATATATATATATATATATATATATATATATATATATATATATATATATATATATATATATATATATATATATATATATATATATATATATATATATATATATATATATATATATATATATATATATATATATATATATATATATATATATATATATATATATATATATATATATATAATACACAGACCAATAGCAACGGAATAAACACAAATTCATCAACTATTTTATCCTTGCTGTCTGCGTTTTGTAACACCAACTTATATTAAAAAGTTAAATAAACTATGGACAAAATCTAAATTTTTAAAATTTAATGTTGAAGGAAAAAAAGTAATTTTTTTTCTTCAGAAAACTAACTAAATTCAATATATAAAACTTAAAAATTTAATTACAAAATTTAAGATTATACAAAATTTAGTTAATTTTACTCTCAAACACAAAATAAAATTAGAAATTTCTGAGAGTTTTTGTAAATATTTTTAATATTTTGTTTGAACTTATTAGTATATTAAACAAAGTTTAGGTATTAAAGGGGTATAATTTCAAAAGTTTGTATATTAATGTGAGAAAAATAATTAGTTGGAATATTAAACTGGGAAGCCAAAAATTTGGGTATTAAAAGGTTAGAAATTTAGTTGAGGTATTTTTATGGAATTTTCTCTTAAAAATAGAAACTAATTAATTGAGGCCCCATAATTTAGACAGTAATAAAGGAAGGTTTTAAATCAAAGAACAAATAAAGAAATGATTCCGAGTATGATTATCCAAACATGAGATCATTGCAGTAATTGATACAAGGAGCTTTACCTACTATTAGGGGTGGGCACGGATCGAATATTACCGTATTTTTCAGTATTTGTGATTTGCTTCGGACTTCACGGATATCTGATTTTCCAATTTGCTTTGCTTGCAAAATCTGAATATTCTGTTTTACGGATATCCGAAAAATTTATGGATATTTGAATATTCACGAATAGTTACAGATACCTTTTCCACTATGTTAAATACAAGTAATTCTGAAAATATTATACAAATTTATTCTTATTAAAGATAAAGTAAAACATTAATGAAACTATTTATTTAAATTCTTAAAAATTCATAAAAAATTCTTATAAATTAAATGTTTTAAGAATAATTGTAGTTTTTTATAAAGATCTTATCATTCTTTTCTTCATATTATATTTTTATAAGTAATTTAATAAATAAAATTATATAATATTATACATTAAAACTCTATTTAACTATAGATATATAACTACTTATATAAAAGTCGGAGTGGATCTGATATTCGTCTCTAATTTTTTTATAGTATTTGTGATTTACTTCGGTATTAATGGATAGTGATTTTAATATTTGCTTTGCTTCGAAGACTTACGAATATTCGATTTTTCAGATCAAATCGAAACGAATAACGAATCGAATCAAATTTAACGAATAAAATGCCCAGTCCTACCTAATATACTTCTACTTAGATGAAAATATATATATATATATATATATCTCACATGTAGCATGCCACTGCATAGAAAGAATATAGAAAAATGCACCACCATTCAACTTGCCTAGGAATCTTCAATAATATTTATACACTTTGGTAAGAGAATTATATAAGCTGTAATGCTGTATTCCCTTGTGTTCACAAAAAAATATAAGCTGTATTCCCACTCAAGATATGTATGTCCCGAAAGACTAATAAAATAGTAATAAATAAACTATATTTTCTTGTGAATAAAATTGAAGAATAGGTGTAGAATTGCAATATCCTCACAAGAAAAAGCAAATCTTCCTCTCATTCCCCAATCATCTTCTTACAGCTTTATAATTGTTTTTATGTAAGCCTTCATCTGAAAGCCGCTATTCATGCAACAAGTAATGTTACACTCACGTCCTGCCTGAATGCTTATACAGAAGAAACTAAACTATCATGTACCCATGCATATATATATATATATATATATATATATAATGTATCAACTAAAAATGTGGATATATTGTGCCATAAAACAAAGGGAAATGATCCTACAATCGTTATTCAAGTTAAACAAGTGAACATTTTGAAATCAAACATGATTATATGTTTCTGAAAGATAAGAGGAACGACACAATTTTGAACGTTAGGTCTCTATTCGCATGAGAGCTTTGATTTCTTCCTCTTCTTTTTCGTAAAACTTTGATTTCTTTTTATTATCATAATATCATGAATGTTAATTAATATATATGACAGAAGATAACCCGCTTACGTATAAGAATAAACAACGAATAAATCATCAAGTTTACAAAAAAAAAAAAATCTGTATTGAAGAGTCTCTCGCCATAGAGGTTGATTGGAATGAGTTGTAGATTCATGTTTGTATCCGTAGAATCTAAGTTGTAGATTTATTTGTTTTAAATTCTTTTGCTGTATCTTTTCAAAACATTATTTTTTTCCCTGGAAATAAATTTCTCTAGTCTCTACAATCATTTTTAAATTTTCAATAAATTTTTAGCTGTAATTTTTTTTAAAAAAGTTTGATTGATTGACATATATAACTCTAGACTAAATATACTGTTACATTCAATTACCCTATAGTCTCTCATTTGTGAAATTCTTACATAAATCTCTCTATTTTTTTAAGAAAAAAATTTAATTAAAATATTAATATAACTAGTGAAAGATTCCTCTGGCAAAGATAGATCCTTAAGACCATTTGTTCAATAGATGCTTAGTTACAGGGTACTTGTAGAACCAAATATGAAAGGTGTGAGAATAAACACAAACTCGTCAACTATTTATTCCTCGCTATCTGCGTATAGGACAGGAAAAAGGAAGGAAAGTGGCTTTGATTATCAGCTTAGACGGTTAGACCCAAAAGAGTTCCAAATGGAGATCAAAAAACATTTAAATGCAAAAGTTTTTGAATGATGAGAGCAGAGGGATACAGATGGTTGCTTCAAGCACACCCAATCAACCCTTTTCTCCTTTAATAAAAATTAGCAAACTCACTTTGCCTAAAGATTCAAACTCTATACCACCACTGGCTGTGCTTACGGTACATTTAAAAAGGCATTCGCTCCAGACCCCCAATTGGTATAAATTGATTTGGAGTCCCCATTGTAAGACAATTTTGTGAAGACCTTTTTCACGAGAGTTCTACTAGCTCTCCTTCTTTTTTTTTTTGTCAATCGGTTCTCCTTCTAAATTCAACTATTTGTTTCCTGAATAATATAATTATGGCTCCAGATTATAGGTATACATAGTAAACCTGATCTTATAATGTTTTAGACTTGTGTATTAGGTTAAGATGATATATTGTATTAGAAAATTGTTTTTAATATAGTTGTGAATAAGTTTATTTTTAAAATTAGGCCCCTAAAACTCTTCACACGGCACTGCTGGCACCACAAATAGGAAAAGAAATATTTGCATACACCAGTTCTTTCGAGTAAATGTATGTATGACCACAACAGTCAGGTGTGAATGCTTTAACAATGATCAGACCCCAGATGATTCTAAAGCACGTGCGCTTACGAGAAGAACAGGATGTGAAATCAACCCGTCTCTCAAGCCCACTTGCTAAAGATTTAACCAATGTAGCTATCAACTTTTGAAGAATTTGGCTTTTTACAAAAATAACAGAATATTTTGCATCATATTTTCAAAAGTTGCTTAACGAGTATTTTGCTTTATTTATGAGCTTTGAACCAAAAGGAATACAAAAATCATTTGAAATCAAAAGTGTTTTGACAGAAAGCAACGAAATATAGATGGTTTCTTCTGGCGCACCCAATGAATTTTTTTTCCTCTACTCAAAAACAACTAATTTTGTTTGGCCCAACTAAAAACATTCAACACTATGTGTAAACCAATTCTTTCTCAGAAAGTGTGTGACCAAGATAGTCAAAATGTGCTTTAACCAAAACTAGACCCCAGATGATCCCAAAGCACTTATGATTGAGAGAATAATACATCGTAAATTAGATCATTCTCCATCCCAGTTGATAAAGCTTTGAGTTAGTATTATATCACGTTTTTTTATGTTATATCAACTTTTGAAGACTTTTGTCTTAAACAAAATGTTTTGCATCAAAACCTATTAAAATCTAAGGTATTGTTGGCCTTAAGCTGGATTGAAACTGATTGTGAATCTTGCATGAATTGTAAAAGTCACACGTGCGCTGCATGACTTTTTCCAGTGGTTTCTATCAAATCAAACCTTTTTCCCTGAAGTTTCTCATGGGAACACATACAATAGAAGAGCCACTACTATCCTTTTAAAACAATTTCAAAATAAGGCAGTCTTATCACCAATCATGTAATAAAAGCAAAATATGAGATTATCTACTCAAAAGGAGCTCCCAATTTGTTTAATTATTTTATTCTTTCTGATGAATTTGAATAAGCGCCTATATTTTCCTGCGTGTGACCATGTGGAAAAAAAAAATAGAAGTAAGAGAGAGATGGGAGTAGTTTTAAGGAATATTTGATTCCACAATTCAACAAAATTGGAGCATGGAACTCTATGTGTCAGTGAACTCTATGTGTTTGAAAAGTCTTATCACAAGAAACACCCGAATTTTATGAAAATGGAGCAGAAATGAAAGCAAAATTTAATTAGTTAAAACCAGAAGGTTCCTGATCTCTAATCAAGATTCTTAAATATGTGGTAGTTAGTATAACAACAAAGCTATTCAATAACCCTCGTCCTTCACGAAATGATATATTTTATAAAATATTTTTTAAATAAGATATTTATAAATAATAACAAAATATATGTAAAACATATTTTATAATTTGATCAAATCAAAACTTTAAAATATTTAAATTTTTATCAATTCAAATATATATAATATTAGAATTTTGAAATTAAATGTTTATGAATGTTTATATGGTGTATAATTAAATGAAAATGACATTAACATTGATATATATTTTTTAATTTGAATATCTAACATCTATAAAATTTGACTTCTAACACATATTGTTCTATGATCATTTGTATTTTTATAATAAAAATTTAAACAATTAATCACAAAATTTTCAAAATGATATTTTTAATAGTTTTATTAATTTATAATCTTTCAACAGAATTTTTTAATTTACTTTAATAATATAAAATTAAACAATAATGAATAAAAATATTCAAATTGTTATTAAATCTTTATAGTTCAGTATCATTAATTGTCATATATTTTAAGTTACACTAGATAATTTTCTAGTTTTTATTTAAGGAAATAATGAGAAAGATTTTTGTAAACATTTGATTATTGAGTGGTCCATTGTACTATATACGGTGTTAGTCATGTAAATTGCTAATAACTCACGTATTTTTAATATGGACGATGAGAAAAGCTGTGGAGATAATACTTAAACTTTCTAGTCAACGTTATATTTTTAAAAGTGCTTCTCGATTGATATAATATGGGATCGTGCATATTAGACTTTTTGTCAAAGTTAGATGTTTATGATAAATATTTAGCTCAGAAACGTGACTTTTTGTCAACTATCTATCATTTTCCTAGATAAAATACAAAGAATTATTTTCATAATTATCATCAATATACAAAGAAGTATCGTCATAATCATACAAAAACATTTTCTCAAATAATACAAAACAATATCTCAGATAATACATAAACATAAAAATAGATTGATTAATGGTTAGAAAAAAAAACCCATACGGCTAAACCAGTCTAAGTTAATAATTATGTTGCTTCTACATAATAAAAATAAAAGCATAAGTTTCAATGATTGTGGATAACAAACAACCAAACTCGTTTTCATCATGATCCCTTTCAGTTTCATCATCAATCTGAACATTGTGGATAAAAACTTAGACACAGTAGATATAAGTAGATATTGTATCAACCACAGACAAAAAAAAAACAATCTTGAAAGCCAATGGATTCGATTTTTAGAATCATTATGCACTTTATTCGGCTCAAATAAAAAGATACAGAACTTCCATGATTTCACTTTTTAGGTAATTTTAAATGGAAACCATCAAGGTTCAAAAATAATCGTATTGTAGTTATCTATCTATTATTATAAAATAGAGTTTATTCACTCCTGATTCAGCCACATAGAATGCCAACTAGATAATTCAGTCTCCTTTACGTCGACACGTGTCGAATCTATTATGAAACTCGCGTTTCATTAAAAGAGAGGAGTATTTTGTGTGTTTCAATTATGGTTTTGCTACATATTTAAGCCCATAAGAATAAACCCATTTTGAATCTATGAGATACACTTTGATTAGGATTTTGGCTATTCTTCCCTCATCGACACCAAAGCAGTTCTCAATCAACTTTGAGGTATCTCTTTCTTGATCTTCCATGGCGTCGTTCTGGTTACTCTCCTAATCAGCTTAAATGCTCTGAATTACAGGTCCATCCTTTATCGTCTTCTTAACTCTACAGACCGAAGTGAAACATGATCTGACATTGAATGCGAGTTTACCCTCTGCAAGACAGTGTCTCTACACTATATAAAGGTTAGCATAATTCCTTAGAACATCATCCTCACAAATCCTAATATAACTTCTATTTAGTAGCTTTTGATTGTTTTTTATAGAACTGTATATTTTGTTTGTCTTTTTGCTTTTCTCTTTCCTCTCCACAAGATCGTTTGATAAACACTTCGGATGGCTTTTGATCGTTTTTGTCTTATTTACAGTTGGCTGAACACAGACCACATGGTGGTGGAAGATCTTTGCTGCCGTTGCTCACTGTGAAGCAGGCTTTGTCGGAAGTCGATGGCAAAGATTCTCTGTGAGGAGATGAGTTGAGATGAGGATGAGAGTTCTTTCTTCTCTTTGAAGAAATTGATCGACGGTTCAAGGCAATTACTCCACTAGCGCCGGTGAATCTCTAGGAAGAGCTTTCGTGGTGTTTGGTTTACTCCCCGGCGTTGAGGAAGTTCAATTCTTCGGTACCGTTTTAATGGAAACACCGACTCACATCATCTTCATCTCTTTGGGAAGATATTGTTGGAATGAAGAAGAAATAGAAGAAGTTTTTATCCAGTAAGGTCTGCCAAAGTTAAAGCTAGCAAGGCTTGCCAAAGAAAATCAAGCAAGGTCTGCTAGAATGAACAGTACCTGCGGAGCTACAGTAAAAACAGACAGATATTTTATTGTAGCTTTCCTAGTAAGCCAAATGTGTTTGGCTTCTAGAGTAAGCTTATTCTATTCTGCTTCTTCTTCCTTATAATCTATTGTAATGATATTTTCAGATCTAAGCTGAAAGTGGGGAGTTCCCCTTTCTTCTTCACCATTCTCAAATCTCTCATACTCTCTAAAGTGAAAGTTAACTCTTTCCTTCACCAATTCTCGTATCTCTGTTTCTTAATCTTTCTCTTGTTCACTCTCAACCAGACTCTCACATACACTCACACACCTTTTCCCATTTTTTCTAACATGGTATCAGAGCTTTAAGCTCCTAAACCTCACAAAAGCTTCCGCAAATTCATTCTCGGTTCTCTTTCTCTATCCAAGAAGATAGCCTCTCAAACATGAAGAAAGGAGGAGTCTTTGGTGGGATGGATACAAGGAGGAGGTTATGTACTTAAGGAGAAGGAGTTGGAGTTCAACTCAACATCTCAGATCTAACAAGCTGTCATGACCCATGTGTATTGGAGGTTCAAGGAACCATCTCAGGTTCCTTGGTTGTAAGTTAAACCTCTCCTTCTTGATATGAGCTTTAGATAATGGTCTGGTTGTGTTGAGTGGTGTGTTTGGTATTCTTGGAACATGTTCAAGTTGCTAGAGTTGTTGAACCTAGTTTATGTCCCATGATACTTATAGTTGTGTGTGTTGTTTCAGATGATTATATGAGTTGTCTAGTCTCTGGTTTTATCAAATTATCATTTAAAAAAAACTAAATTTCTTGTATTGATGAGTTATCTTACTTGAACATTTAGTGAATTGATTGCATGGATTTGAACTGAATGAGTTGTTTAGATTTTGTCCATTGCATTTTATTTAAACATTGGGATCAGACTTGGTGAGTTATCAAGGATTGATCCTAGTGTGTGTGGTATGATTCTTGTTGGAGTTCGAGTGATGTTTCTGGTTCACGAGTGTTGTTCTCTGTCCATCATCAAACTGAGACAAAGAAGAAGGTTTTGACCATGCTGTTCAGAGCCTACACATGTGTATATTCCTGTAGATCCAGAGCCTACACAGTGATGTATATTCCTGACCATGGAGAGATTGTTGGAGAAGAGGTCAGATGGTAATAAGTCTTGGTTGATTCAGAACACGGCTGTCCTTTGAAGATACCTCAAGGAGGATTGATGGAGAGGCAGACCAAAAGTTGACCAACCATCCACCAGGCTGGATCTTCTCATACCTTGTGTGTAGAACCGGTTGAATTACGCGCAGCCTGTTTGGGTGTTGAGCTCTTGGATCAAGAGACACACAAGGAACAATGGTGGTGTAAGGCATTGGAGCAGAGACCAAGGGTGGATCAGTTGGCTTAAGCGCAGGTGTTGGGACTGTTGTGCTCCTGGTTCAAGTTTAGTATTGCTCACTTCCAAGCTTGGTCCTTCACTTATACTCTCCGGATCAAGCTTGAGGAGGGGTAATGGTGAGCACTCCTGAAGGTTCAAGTCGTCCACTGCTTTGCCTCACTTCAAAAGAAGGATTCAAGTGTCCAAGAGACACTCATCATCACAAATTTTCTACCATATGCAAGGGGAGTAACCAATTCAATCTTTGAGTTAAAGTTTGATTGGTTTATGCCTTGAGAATTGATGCAAGTGTTTATGCATTGTGTTATAAGTAGTTGGAGTTCTCTATATCAAAAGCTGGTCGTCCCTAATCCCTTTGAAGATGGCGAGTAGTCAGAAGAAAGGGGAAGACATCAAACCAGCCAAGAGAAGAGATCCGAGAAGTTGGTGTGTGCAAGGTGTGGAGTTCACCCTTGCAGCACAAGTTAAGCCATGATCCAGAGTCTAAGGACTCCACCATGAGTTATCTGAAGTTCCTTAGACTCACTAGCCAATCCCTAGGTCTTGTTGAACTCTACTCTTTTTCCCTTAGCAAGTTTTGTCCCAAAGGGTTTTCTTGCTAAGGTTTTTAATGAGGGAGCTTCTTCAAGGTTCCAAGCTTGTCCAAGGATCTCCTATAGTCAAGCTTGAGGGGGAGTGTTGGAATGACGAAGAAATAGAAGAAGTTTTTATCCAGCAAAGTCTGCCAAAGTTAAAGCTAGCAAGACTTGCCAAAAAAAAATCAAGTAAGGTCTCCTAGAATGAACAGTACCTGCGGAGCTACAGTAAAAACAGACAGATATTTTATTGTAGCTTTCCTAGTAAACCAAATGTGTTTGGCTTCTAGAGTAAGCTTATTCTATTCTGCTTCTTCTTCCTTATAATCTATTGTAATGATATTTTCAATTAGATCTAAGCTGAAAGTGGGGAGTTCCCCTTTCTTCTTCACCATTCTCAAATCTCTCATACTCTCTGAAGTAAAAGTTAACTCTTTCCTTCACCAATTCTCTTATCTCTGTTTCTCAGTCTTTCTCTTGTTCACTCTCAACCAGACTCTCACATACACTCACACACCTTTTCCCAATCGCCATGGTAACATGCTTTCTTATTGTCGGTGTGGTAACCTCAGCCTTTCTGCACATTCAAACTCATGTTATTGACAATCAAACTTTGATGCAGGCTTTCTCTCAACATACAGAGCTTCCATTTACGTTCATGGAAGACTTGATATTTGTTCTCAACCGTAATTCTTTAGTTTAAGGTGATTCACACAGATAATACAAGCTCTTTTTCTGAAACACACGTAGAAGAAAATATTCTTCAAACTGTTGTTTTTTTCTTTCGATGCTTTCTATGTACGTTTCTTAAACGATTCACTTTACCATTGTCTACGTAATTCATCTTGTTGTTTAACATCCTAAATTAACAAGAGGTGGCGAGGAATAGCAAAAAAGGCTGATGGGAAAAGCTACTCTTCCGTTGTTGTGACACTTACTCTTCAGTTGGGAAGCTGTCATGGACTTGCAAGCATTGGTCGGCAACATCCATTATGGTAACTCCCATACTTTCATGAGACTTAAAAAATGGTTGTGAATGACATTTAATATTTTTCTTTTTGGCAGAGTACTTTTGACTTCATTACACGTCTAATATGAGTGTCTTGATGATTTTTAGATGGGCAAGGTAATTTTGACTTTAACATTACACTGACTCTGGTAATTTTTAATATGAGGCCATGATACATTGCTTAGATTTTGGCTCGCAATGGGGAGCAAAGAGTAAAATAAAAGTTGATTGATCTTATTGGCGAGATTGATGTATGCAATTAAATCAAGACACTGACGGCTCAACAATTCAAAAGCATCCATCAAAAAAAGAGATAGGACAACCATGCTGCTCAAGAAGGAAACTCATATAAAGCTGTTCCTTGTGGATTTACACATTTGTAGATGAATCTATGTATGTAGATGTTTCAAAAATCCATTGTTTTTTTGGCAAGACTAAGTAAGAGCAATGTTTCGGTCAATTTCTTTTCTTTTTCCATATTATGCCAAACATATAGAATTAAAAAATCTTTTGACGTATTCTAATTTATAGTATCGATCATATTATTTTTATCAATCAAAAGGAAAAAAGTGAAAAATGAAAGTCTGTAAGATTTATTTTAAAAAATCTAATCAATTATTTCCTAATCTAATCAACTCTATGTGACTTAATCAAAACTAAAATAAACATTTAGAAAAAGTAAATACTTACATTTTAATTTTTTATTATAAATATACAAGTGTTTTTTACATCATAATTCGACAAGTTTATAATTTCTAAAAAGAAGAGTAAAATACAAAGATAAAATTACTCCAAAACAAATATGAACAGTACATTAAAATTTTAAAATAAATCTTTTTATTGACTCGTCCGTCCGTAGGACGGATTTACCCAAGTGATAAATAAAAGGTTGAATTGATGTAAAAAAAGCTAAAAGAAATTACTTGAGAAGCAAGTTTAGCACTCTTAATTTCTAAACAGTCTGACAAAATGCCGGAGAAATGCGTTGTGGCTATTCGAACTGATAAGAAGGAGGAACCCTAGCTCGACCGTTCGGATTGTATGATGATCCACCGCGCGCATCCAGGTTTGGGCTTGTTTGGTGATAAGTCCAAGAGTATTCCGATCCTGTGCGAGACAAACTAAGAGCATTTTATCCATGGCTCTTAGCCATGGATCTTAGGAAAAAAATTATTTAAAAATTTGTGGGTCCCACTCATGTGTTAAGAGTTGTTTTTTTCTCCTCTTCTGTAAGAGGCGATCTTAAGGTGGTTCTTAGACTGTTCGTAGGCTCTACTGATACGTGGTGGCTCGCGATTGGTTCTCTGTTTTTATTTTATTTTTTATTTTCTTCAGGCAAAAAACTAAAAGCAAAAAACAAAAAAAAATACTAAAAACCTGTGCCAAGAAACCTTAAGGTTTAAAGATGCTCTAACAAATAAATAGAGGCCCAATATATATGCGATTTCATAGAGCCCACAAGGAACGATTAACTATGTATTTTAGCTGTTGGATATTATATAAAGCTTCTACCAAATGAACATTCTAAATTTCTGGCGATGACTTTCTTTGTTCGTAACAAAAACATTATGGATTTTGTTTTGCATTTGAATTAAAAAAATATACAAAATTTAACATATTGTTCATTAATAATCTTTAATTCTTCAATGCATAAACATGGTTGTGCAATTTGGAAAAGAAAGTTCCTACTAGAAAATCTATTCAAATTCGCTGATATTATTGAATTGGTCATGATCCGAAAGCTTGGACAATTATTCTCTTTTTCTTCGGACCAGTTTCCGTGCAAGAGATCCAGCTGCATCTTGGTTAGTACACTGCCCCACTTTCGGTCAGCCACATCCTTGTGCAGGCGTAACAACATTGATAAGGTTTGTATTGTAAAATTATTCGACATTGAGATGAGTATTTTTCAATGATTAAAGGAGGTTCCGGGTCAAAGGTCCATCTCCATACATATTTTTAGGGTAAAATTCATGCCATATTAAATTAATTCTCTTTAAGAGAGTGAAAACCATTTCCAACGGGATCGTCTCAATTAGGTAATCTAAGAGTTTTTGCCACTAAACAATTATTCGGTTGATGATTGAGATAAATTTACCTGGAAGAACAAAGTTGTTTAAGCATTACTAAGCTTATAAAATGCCTGAAAAAGTCTCAGTCCACTGAGCTTCCTCTGTAGACTATAAATGCAATTTTTTGTGGCGTTGATTACACTCTGATTGACAAACAAAACGAAATCACATTGGTTATACTGATCGCACAAAATAAACTGGTTCGACTCTATGTATCGTTTTAATACCACTGCTTATTATACATGGAGTCACTAGAGATGTGTCTAGTCTTATAAATTTAAACACATGACATATATGTATGTAAACAACATTTAAGACGAAACATAACCACTCTAATCAATATTGTCTTTGATCTTCTCCTCCATCTCAAACAACGACGATAAACAACAAACAACGTCCCTTCTCTTCCCGCCTATCAAATTCTCCGGTAAGCCCTGGACAGACGTCGACGAGGTATCATCTGAGGATGAGTACGACGTGTAGGATGATAATGGCGACGATGGAGATTCCTCGACGAGGACAGAACGAGGTTCTCGGGGGACGTCTGTAGAAAATCCTACCGCTAAGTTTAAGAGCAAATCGGCAAAAGCGGCGCAGATGTACTGGTGGCTTGTCTTGACGTTAACTTTCAAGAACAAGAAAAGAAGCTTCTCGAGCCTTCTCCAATCATGATGAAGCGCGTGTAGATCAACCATCTTTTCCATGGATTTCTTGAAATCCGAGTAAGGGTCGTTTGATTCTAAGGACAAGAGCATGAAGCCTTGTTCTTCCTCAGAGGCATCTTCTTCTTCTTCCCTTGTAGTAACTTCTTCTAGTATGGAGTTTGATCTTCCTCTACGTTCAAATATAAGTCTTTTTGATGATTTCAGTCCTCTAATCACATTCTCTATACACTCTCTCTCCCGTGGCTTTTCTATGATGTTGGTGGTGGTAGAGGAGGAGGAGAAGCTGCGTGAAGGTGGCTCGGGTTTGTTGACATTTTTAGGTTTGTTAACGGTGAAGAAAGCTCTGAAAAATCTTTTCTTAGGGTTTTGTTGATAACAAGAAGGTGATGGCCACGAAGAGGACGAAGATGATGAATATGAAGTGATCTTGTTCATAAATGGGAGCTTCATTTTCTTCCCCATTTTCTTCTAGTTTGTTTAATTGTTGAGAAAATAAGAAGAGTATAGCTTTTCTCTTTTCTTTTCAGAGTTGGATTCAGAATGTGACTTAATGGGTGAGACAGGGAAGGAATATTTAAGGCTTTTGGAAAGAAAAAAAAAAAGGAGAGGCTGCATGAAAGGATGGGTGGGTCTTTTTCTGAATAGAGGCTTTATTTGCTTTGTTTCAAGATTTGTTGTCTTTTTAATGGTATTTAATTATTGGCTCCAATATTTATTGCTTGGTTGGGGATCATTCATTTTATCTTACATATTCCGGTTAAGAATTTTGCATATAAGCTAAATGTCCTGATTTGAATATCAAAAATCAAGTATCAGAATATTACATCAATATACTTTATTCGCTACATGAACTACATTTCCGTTGATAGACTAATAGGTACATGAATTTACTTTCTAAAAAATATTAGGTTAACTTGTCGATGAAAATGCAAGTCACATGCACGAAATAAGTACATGCATATTATAGTACATTTACGTTTTAGTTTAAGCCTTTTTCTTTGTTTTGTCAAATGTCGCTTTTAGTAAATTTTAAATATTTGATTATTAAATATAGGAAAATATAAAACTAATTCCCCCTAGTTGCGCTGACCACTTCGATTAAGTCTTTTCGGAAAATATATTTGTTTATCAGCACTCTAGCTTTCTTAAATAGGTGTGTAGTTAGCTCAAAATAGATGGATGAATATACTTTTAAGATTTGACTAAGTTAAAGGCAGATGTGATTGTGAATGCGAGACTTGTAAAAAACATGTAATTGTAAATATTCAGAAAGCAATTTTGATACTGAAAAGTTTGAAGCGGCATTAAGCCTGTTTCAAAAAAAAAAAGTTTGAAGCAGCACAAAATTGTAATATTTTATAATTGTTATCAAACACCGATAACTATTATCACCCACAAACACTGCCAGTCAACCTCTTAATTTCTAAGTGAGCAAAAAATTCTATGCTATATGAAATTACACGAAATCGAAATGATTATATATAGTATATGCAACGTAACTTGGCAATGAATAGTGTCTGCAAAAGCTAAAGGCTACGTCAGTCAGTGTGTGTTCGCTTATTAATTCTACAACATCACCGAAATAATTAGTTGAAACTTGATAGCTGTACCTGCAGACAATATCCAACATGATCGTAATATTATAGTAATTATTTCTTAAATAGACTAAAAATTTGCAATATCAAAGAAGTTGCACCTGTTCAGTAACAATACCTAATAATTTGAACACATGATCAGTACTTATCTCCAGACCCCCTAGCTAGAGTAGTAATCACATTATCCGTTGTTAACTAAATTCTAGACGTACGGTACCAATTTTTTTTTGGTAAGCTTCTATTATATAATATATAGTAATCATCTCTTCTAATCGTATTAGCTAGGTAAAATGATTTGAGCTATGTTCTATACTTATATGATTGGCAGTTGGTAGTCGTTTTATTAAAGGTTAAATGAACGGCGAACCTTTTAATAAATGTTTAGTTTTAAAAGTTAAAACATGAACTAGTGCTTAAGATATTATAGTAAAAAGATATCAATATTTAATTTAAAATGCGAAACGAATTTAAAAGTTTACATATAGACACGCATGTGTACGTATCTCACACTTTAAATATGGCACAAATGAAATTAAAGAGAAGAAACATAAAGTAAAACTCAACAAAAAGTTTTGATAATAAAAAAAAGCTCAACAAAAAGTCGAACAAACCAACTAACTATCAAAGATGCAAAAGATATGATGACGTCAATGCTAAAAAAAAAAAATTAAGTTCCGTAGCAGCAGCTTCAGCTGAAACATTTCCCGAACATTAATTATAATTAATTCACATCTCTTTCCAGAATCTGATACAGTTTTAATGCTAGGACCTTAATAGTTAAAGCCATCGGCTTGGATGGCCCGGCTTAAATACGAACATATCTACAAGAAATTTGGATTGATCTGGTTCAGGAAAGTTTTAGTCTACAAATTGTAGTCTTGGCCGTCTGAGTCCACACATATCATAGTACTGATCAAGTTTCAAGTTGTAACGTGAGAAGAGAAATGTAAAGGAGTGAAAAATGTGAAGGGACAAAATTTTTTGTATCTTTTTGCCATTTCAGCCAAATGAGTTCACATACTTGACAAAAAAAAATGAGAAAGGACAACAGTCTATATGTCTAGGGTATAATTAAAAATTAAGAGATTGTATTTTATTTTCGCTAAGAGACCCTCGAGACCTCCAATAATCATAATTTTACCTTCACGTATTTCCTCATGTGGCAGAGTTTGGCATCCACAAACATAATGCTATACCCCGAATCTTTTAAAGCAGATTGAAAAGATGTAGTAACCTAGAAAAACAAAAAAGATGTAGTAACTTTCTGATATTTAGTAGATTTTACTTGCATATAATAATAAGTACAAATTTCGTTTCGTTATCAGTATCGTTTGATATTTTTTATACAACATGTTAGTAGTGTTCAAGGTTCGATAATACCCTTCACTAATTTTCTTATATTTTTTTATAAATTTATCTAATTAATAGAAACTTGAACACTATTAACATGTATAAAAAATTATCTAATTTTTCTATAATAATTACTAATTTCATTTCGTTATCAGTGTCATTTGATTTTTTTTATACATGTTTGTTGAACATTAATTTACACTGAAAAATACAACATAAAGTTCTTTATGAAACAAAACAAAAATAAAATTGTTCCTCAAAAACAATGAAACTATACTTGCACCACTACATTATTATATAAAATAGAGGTATTACAAAATTTTCAGCAGAAGAAACACATATCTAATTACGTTGATTACTAAAATTCCGTAGACCAAAACTTTGATGGGTCGTATGTTGATACTAAAAAAACAAGCAGCACTACAGTAGAGATATTACTGGGTCTTTGTCGATGTCATCCTTGCATATGATCCACAAACAAAAATACCCTGCCCTCTCTATTAGGCTAAAAAATAAAATGGAAGTAATTGGGGATGGACTCATCTTCCGATCTTCCTTTTGAATAATGTTCATCAACACATGCATGCATGGTAGGCCTGGCCATTTTAACCTGGACCCGAAAACCCGAATCGGTTCCGATCCGAAAATATCGGACCCGAAACTGAACCGAAAATTTACAAGTATCTATTAGGTCCAAAATTCTTCTACCCGAATGGATCCGGATCCGAAAAGAACCGATCCGAATAGACCCCGACCGGAATAGATCCGACCCGATAAGAACCGATTCAAATCCGACTTAAAAACTTTAAAATATCTTTTGTAACATTTTTAAGTAACATGAAGTTTGAAATGTAAAATATAGAATTAAAAATGTTCTATTTTAACTATAATAGTTTATTTTAAGTTTTTTTTGTAAAATTTTAGATATATATAATAAATTTTGACTAAATTCGATGGAATTTGAGTATTTCATTTTTTTTATATCCTAAATACCCAAACCCGACCAGGACCCGACCCAACCCCGGGACCGAAAATTATGGGTATTTTAATTATAGACCTGAACCGACCCGGACCCTACAAGACCCGACTCGGAACCGATCCGAAAAATTATGGATACCTAAATAGGTCTAAATTTCTAGGACTCGAAGAACCCGGATCCAACAAAACCCGACCCGATGACCCGGATGGTAGGCTCCTACGAGGCTTATCAATACTTTTATATAGACCGTACGTGGATCCCCCCACATTCTACGCTAATTATCATATAACTATTACACTTTATTAGTATCGTTAATGCCATCTTTGGTACTAATCCATTACACAAACTGATGGTTTTTTCATGCTTTCGGAAATAACATTAAGTTTTTGTATTGACAAAGGGACGAAGGGACAAATACAAAATAGATTGATTTAAAAAATATATTACCAGCATGAGTCACACGCACTGGAAGCAAAGAAAGAAGATAAGCTCACGAGTATACTAACTGTTCATATGGCATGAGATGAAACCTCCGAAGAAGATCTAATGGGTCCGCGTATTAGTCTCTCTAGACGCAACTCTTATAGATTTTTAATAAACGTCAATTGCGTGCACGTTTACCTCGCGTCTGTCACGACGTATCAAGCTTGTACCATTTATCTATTTGGTCGTCTTCATGATACATTTTGAGGCTACTCTAGCTGTGATGAAGGGTGTGTACCTCAACCATCTCCACCATGAATCATTTGAAATTGTAGAAAAGGTGGATTGATTCCAAGGATAAGAGCACGAATCCTTGTTCCTCAACGCTTCGAGTATAGATTTGGATTTTCCTTTTCGTTCGAAGATGAGTCTTTCTGATGGTTTAATACCTTTGATCACATTCTCTATGGACTCGGTCTCTGGCAGCTCTTCTATGCCGTCACCCGTGAATGAGGAGGATAAGATGATGGTAGAAAGTGGCTTCTCTTCCTCTTCCTCTTCCTCTTCCCCTTCAACGTCATAAGGATTGTTTGTGATACTGGTCGCTCTGAAAGATATGGTTCTAGGGTTTTGGTGACAAGATGGCCAAGCCCATGATGATGAATTTGAATTCGAAGAAGATGAAGATGGAAAATTCTTGTTTAGAAACGGGACTTCCATTTTGTTCTTTGTTTTCTTCTTTTTTTTTTTTGTTTTTGGATTGGAGTCAGATTGAGAAATTGCTTAGGGGAAGTATAAGGGTCTAGGGTTGGGCTGTGGGATATATTCTGAAACTTCATATTATATTGACTTATTGTTTTACCTAAAAAGAATGACGTTGATTGTAATTGACCAAGCATTAGATAGTTTGAGAGCTCTAGTTTGTAAAGAAAGCATGTGGATTTTTGTGTACAATTAGAGTATTTGGGTCTTTCAATACTTGGTATCCTCGGATATACATACGATGATACGAACATGTTTCTTTTAAAATAGATTATTTATTCTAGAAATTAGATTTTCAAACTAATGCGATAGCTTTTGTCCAAAGCATTATGGGATGTATTCAATCCTGAAACCTGGAATGATTTATATTGAAATGACAATTTTTCTTTCTTTTCAACACAAAATTTTAAAAAGTTTTTAAAATCCAATATTATTTAACTTGTTCTTTTAAAATATACTTTAAATACGTTTTTATTAGAGATATATCAAGTACTGAAATTTAATTGACTTCTTGTGTTTGATGGAATTTCTTAATTTGTTTTTCATAAATCTGATAATTATGAATAAAATTTTAAGAGTATTTTAATTAAAATTCTGGCAGCTCTTCCTTTCTTCCTTTTTGTGCGACATTATTAGTTTCACATGTGACCACACGGATATGAACCCATGCTTACGACTCATTTGAATATCCGGGGAGGTCTATCTGTGGGATACACCTCCCACCCATGGATTAGGTCTGTGTCTTTAATAGATTCGAGTTTAAACCTTTTGTGTGGCAACTCTTCCTCAGTTCACCAAAATAATATAAATTTCATGAAAATCAAAATCATTTGGAAACCTCGCAAATATAATATTTAATATACAGTATACACTATCAGTAAATTTTTGACTATTCCAACAGACATTATCATATACATATATATATATATATATATATATCTTTGGACACGAATATTTATCTTCAATTTTCATTATAGGTCACATGCACCACACACATATGACATATCACTAGTCTAGTTTCACGTTGCTAAGCTTAACACAAAGATACTCTAGGAACGGTGAGAGTTCCGTTAATTATGCTCTTAGATTCTGGCTATAAGATAATTTACAAAGGTTCGAGACGGATCTTATTTTCTTCTTCTGTTGACAAAATAAAAGAAATTGCAATAAAGTAAGGATATGAGTACTTCTCATGTTTTTATCATGAAAAGTTAAGTTCACAAGTTTCGTTTACGGTACTGGATTGCTTGCCTATACTAACTCACATTTAAAATGTGAAGTACTTAATTTCGGTCTTGAATAATTTAGGTAGGCGTGGCTGTATACATTCATCAACCATTAAATAGTTCAGGTAAACATAATAATAACCGTGTCTACCACCATTTGTGTTGTGTATTCTTCAAAAGCCTGTCGACAGACCAATACTATAATTATAATATGGATGCAACAAATAGATCTCCGAATTTAATTTCACAATATCTCCATATTTATTAGTAACAACTTGACAAACTCTAGAATAATGGCACGGGTCTAAGGGTTACTGCGTATGTGTCTGAAACAATCATGTAAAGTTTGAAGATGTCTGCTCAAATTTTTTTTTTTGAAGATGTAGCAACAAATTTAATCAAAAAGAAAAAGGTTTGGAGAAGTAACTTCTCGCATAGCTTTCTAAGTTTCGTTAAATTTGTACCTTGTAAGCAATTTACAATATTATCTAACCATATAACCAAATAAAAGGTATCAAAGTTATATATACTCACAGATGGTATGGTTCGAAAATATTACCGGAACAAAGTTGAGGAAAAAAATCAAGAAAAGAGAAATTAAGACTGGAAAAGGATTAAACCAAGAGGTTTTGTCTGAAAGACCAGGTAAAACTTGTTGGGTTTTCATTTAAGATATTGCTGCGGTTGGTTGATTTGTTCGTTTTAATCATTAAAGTGTTTGAATATATTGAATCGATGGAAGTGACGGTATCAAAAGACGCCAAAATAATTTGTTCGTTTTTTTCAAGTACTTCCACACTTTTGATTTTGTATTCTACTTACAGTTGATGTTGCTTCTTCTTGGGATCACAAATAGCTTGTCAAAGGATCTCCAAAGGAAAGATCAGGACATTCTGAATGCTATGTCACTTGTGAAATTCACCAAACAACAATTATACAAGATCTGAAATGATGGAGGGGAATCTTTGATCAATAAATTTCTTCTTTTTGTGAGAACTACAAGATTGAGTTCCTGGTTATGGATGATGAATTTTATGGAAAAGAAGCAATATAACCAACTTGCATCATTACAAGATGGAGTGGTTTTACACTATATTGGATATGCAAATTCAAGAGTTTAATGACCATTTTGATGAGGATAACACAGAATTACTTGGCTGCATTGCTTCCTTGAGTCCCGTAATTCATTTCATGAGTTTGATCAGTTAAAAGTTATGAGATTGTCTGAGTTTTATCTTGAAGATTTTGCTTCTATCGAACAGATTACTCTTGAGCATCAACTAGGTCTCTATATTGACAACATTTGGGAAGATGAAAGATTTTCTAATTTGAAGGATCTTGGAGATCTTGCATGTATGACGGTGAAGACAAAAAAAACTTTTTTCACATCCTCAGGTTTATCAGTTTTTAAAGCTAGTTTTGACTTTACCTGTTGCCACCGTTACAGATGAAAGATGTTTTTCAGCATTGAAGATAGTAAAGACTAGTTTGTGGAACCGGATAAACAATCAATTTTTAAATGTTTGTGTTGTTTTTTTTGTTTAAAAAGAATTGTTTGAGAAAGTAACAAATGAAGTAGTAGTAAAAAGATTGCATAATATGAAATATCGTAGAATAAATTTGTAAGGTACTTTTTAGTTATGAATTTTTCTTTTATCTAAATGAATTAGTTATTGAGGTATCCTCGATTAATGATAGTCCCGGGTGTTGATGCTTGGGCTGATCTGAATGAATTGGACTTCTGAACAAGTTTGGTATACGTCTTTTAAAGGTTCAACTACCGTTTTTCCAATTATTATGTATTTTGCTTTTGAAGCCCACTCGTACTCAACTTTTAGACCATGTGGTAACCTTTTTTAATAATGGAAAACGATGAGGTTGTGATAGATGATTACCTTTTGTATAAACTTCTTAGGGGGTTATTGGTTTAAGAATTTTAAAGGAATTATAAAATTTTGAGAATCCATTGTTATTGATTTATTGATTTTAAAACTCTTACCAAGATCCATTGTTATTGGTTTAAAGACTTTTAAATTCTATTTAAATCCTTTGTTATTCATAAAGTTTAGTTATTATTGATTTTGCTATTCTATTGAATTCTATCCTTATTGGGAGGTAAATTTCTTATATTTTTACTCATAACACTAGTCTTTGAAAATACCATGTATGCTCATAAGATTTTTGAAATCTGTGTAATAATAGAAACATACACATACAGCATATTCTGTCTCTGTAATTCATTATATTTTTCTTGTTTGACTATTGATATACGGCATTGTCGGTAAACTTTCATTTGATGTTTCGTTTGATAAAACAACCTATTGATACAATAATGGTGAAGAAACCAAACAAAACGTCAATGAAAACAAGTTAAGAAAACAAAGAACGGGAACACACCAAACATAACACAAAGAACTACAATAAAATGTATTTGTCTATGTCAACACACAAAACCATAATATCAATAAAAAGATCTGTTTCATCGACATTCTTTTGGAAAATTTGTAGAATGATTTTTGTTCCTCCTATTGCATATTTAAGTGTATAAACAGAGAAGAGAAGCACCACCTTCTTTTTATGTGTCTAAATGTGACATGATATTGGACTAAGGAGGATTAAGTGCAGATTTGGCAAAAACTATAGTGGCGTTGTGGATCTGCATCATCATGGATCTCTTGGATTTGCTTCTCTTCATACAACATTGGATAGTGCAGATCGCGAATCTGCCGATACAACTAAGTGTGTTTGTTATTATACCTTTTGTATAAGATCTTCATGCTTACGTGATATCCTGCAAAAAAACGTGGAGATGCCCACTCAATGAGAAGGGACCTAACACCTCTCCCAAAGGTTTCAAAATGATAAGCGGGACCAAAACTTCGGAACTCAAACCTAGAAATCACCAAAATCTTGAAATCGTATGTTAATCTGAAACTTCGAAGAAAGGAATCTGCTCCTAGCCACACATCATCCAGCACAACAATATAGGGCCATCTTCTTTAACTTCCACAATCAGCTTCCTTAAGCCATCAACTGCTTCAGAATCCTTCTGGTGCTTAAGTAACCGCCGATGATGGAGTAAAGTCGTACAATGGTCCTAAAGGTAGAACACTTAAAAGCGGCCTTGAGAAGAAGATATACACGAACTTCTCGCAAATTAATGGAAACTAAATGAGAAACCAGAAATACAAATTCAAGAGAAATAGTGAAAAAAGAAGACTTTCAAAACCTTTGATCTCTTCATGCATGGCAAAGCTGAGTAGCCAATGTGGTTTTCCTTTTTAGAGGAGAGAGACCACGAGATCATCATCACCATCATTAAGGAGCTTCGTCTTTACCTTCGTCAATGGCAAAGGCGGGTTGTGAGACTCATCCTACTCTCAACCCTCTCTTATGTATAGGTTTGATGTGAAGGAAACCGATAGGTCGGCATCGTTATTGGGTTAAATGAGAATAACATTTATTGGTGGAATTAAGATGAATATGTTGAGCGATGGGGAAAACCAAGCGTTGATAGGAAAAACCATTGTGTGTTGCAGAGTAAGATTAGCGGAGGCAAAGTTGCATAGTCAAGCGATAACAATGATCAGCCCTAATCTAGTAAAACACAAAACATAAAGTTTGGTTTCAGATAAAGCGAGTTTAGTTTAATAAACAACTTTCTTTTAAAACCAAGTTGACTTAATAATCAGGGTACCGAAATCAGGTGCGTAAATTGTCAAACCAAACACACTTAATGACCAGCCAGACCGAAGCGTGGGCCCCTCATTATTAAAAATCGAAGACCTGTCCGACGTGTCCATTTAAATGCTTTTCATTGCCTGATTTTTTTTGAGGACGTGGCAGCCTCACCATTGAGTATATTGTGATTTTAAAATAGATTAATTTTATAATAGAATTGAATTATATTCAGCGACACTTTATTTTAAAGAGAAAAATATAATGATGAACAAAAGAAAATATATAGTAAATTCAATTTTCTCTCTATTATAAAATGAAAATAGAATATCATTGAAACATATTTATTGTAAATTCTATTTAAGATGAAAAGTAAAATATCATTGGATTTTATAAGCGTCCTTGTATATGTCTGAAACATTAATCATGTAAAGTTTGAAGACGTAGCAGCAAATTTAATCAAAAGGGAAAATGTTTGAAGAAGTAATTTTTCGCATAAGTTAGCAAAATAAAAAAAAATTAACTTCTCGCATACCTTGAATGCATTTTATGATATTATCTAACTATAACCAAAAGAAAGTATCGAAGTTATATCTAGTAACCATATGAATATAAGATCCACCCCGAGTGTTAATGCTTAAGCTGACCTTGATGCAACATAACGAATTGAGCTTCTAAGCAAGTTATAGGTCTTTTATAGGGTCTTTTTTCTCCTGTTCAACGTCTTTTATACAGAGGCAAACTAGACCATTTAATTCATAGGTGCACCTTTGGTAATAAAAATAAAAAGTGCATATAAAAAGGATCGAACGTGGGAAAGTATGGGTGCATAAACTACATTTTACCACAATAAAAAAATTGGAATTTTAAAATAATTGTGGGTGCACTTGCCCCACATCCTGCAGCCTTCGCCACTGCTTTTATAGGTTCAACCATTATGTATTTTTACTTTCGAAGCCCACAAGTAATAGATAACGGTGAGGTTATGATAGAAAATGTTTATGGTCAGAGCTGCGGTAAGAAAATAAATGACTCAAGGTTGATTTTAATTGGTAACTAGAGGAGTTTTCGGATTGGTCGTCTTGATTGTAACTTTTTTAAACCTATGTAATTCTGAATAGCATTTGTATTCATGATAAGAAATTAGAAAATCATCAGGGCAACAACTGAAATAAACTCTTCTCCGTCCACGACAAAAGGAACATCAAATCACTGTGAAAAAAGTAAAGAAACATGTCGAGTATCGACCAACGACATCAAAGCTAAACAATGTATGTTCCAACTCAAATCACAGAGGTACGTACAAAGGTTTAGTGTTTCCATGTCAGGTATTTAGTTTTCAACGGAGATTGCAAATCAAGAATGATTTAACACCTCTCCCAAAGGTTTCAAAATGATAAGCGGGACCAAAACTCGGGAACTCAAACCTAGAAATCACCAAAATCTTGAAATCCTATGTTAATCTGAAACTTCAGAAGAAAGGAATCTGCTAGCCACACATCATCCAGCACAACAATATAGGGCCATCTTCTTTAACTTCCACAATCAGCTTAAGCCATCAACTGCTTCAGAATCCTTCTGGTGCTTAACACGCCGTGATGGAGTAAAGTCGTACAATGGTCCTAAAGGTAGAACACTTAAAAGCCGAGAAGAAGAAGATATACGAACTTCTGCAAATTAATGGAAACTAAATGAGAAACCAGAAATACAAATTCAAGAGAAATAGTGAAAAAAGACTTTCAAAACCTTTGATCTCTTCATCGTTGGCAAAGCTGAGTAGCCAATGTGGTTTTCCCGCAGGAGGAAGCGAGAGACCAGATCATCATCACCATCATTAAGGAGCTTCGTCTTTACCTTCGTCAATGGCAAAGGCGGGTTGTGAGACTCATCCTACTCTCAACCTCTCTTATGTATAGGTTTGATGTGAAGGAAACCGATAGGTCGGCATCGTTATTGGGTTAAATGAGAATAACATTTATTGGTGGAATTAAGATGAATATGTTGAGCGATGGGGAAAACCAAGCGTTGATAGGAAAAACCATTGTGTGTTGCAGAGTAAGATTAGCGGAGGCAAAGTTGCATAGTCGAAGCGATAACAATGATCAGCCCTAATCTAGTAAAACACAAAACATAAAGTTTGGTTTCAGATAAAAGCGAGTTTAGTTTAATAAACAACTTTCTTTTAAAACCAAGTTGACTTAATAATCAGGGTACCGAAATCAGGTGCGTAAATTGTCAAACCAAACACACTTAATGACCAGCCAGACCAAAGCGTGGGCCCCTCATTATTAAAAATCGACACCTCCGGCGTGTCCATTTAAATGCTTTTCATTGCCTGATTTTTTTTGAGGGCGTGGCAGCCTCACCATTGAGTATATTGTGATTTTAAAATAGATTAATTTTATAATAGAATTGAATTATATTCAGCGACACTTTATTTTAAAGAGAAAAATATAATGATGAACAAAAGAAAATATATAGTAAATTCAATTTTCTCTCTATTATAAAATGAAAATAGAATATCATTGAAACATATTTATTGTAAATTCTATTTAAATCCTTTGTTATTCATAAAGTTTAGTTATTATTGATTTTGCTATTCTATTGAATTCTATCCTTATTGGGAGGTAAATTTCTTATATTTTTACTCATAACACTAGTCTTTGAAAATACCATGTATGCTCATAAGATTTTTGAAATCTGTGTAATAATAGAAACATACACATACAGCATATTCTGTCTCTGTAATTCATTATATTTTTCTTGTTTGACTATTGATATACGGCATTGTCGGTAAACTTTCATTTGATGTTTCGTTTGATAAAACAACCTATTGATACAATAATGGTGAAGAAACCAAACTCATATGATAACAATCGTTTGATTCGATAAAATCTGGGGAAGAAACCAAACAAAACGTCAATGAAAACAAGTTAAGAAAACAAAGAACGGGAACACACCAAACATAACACAAAGAACTACAATAAAATGTATTTGTCTATGTCAACACACAAAACCATAATATCAATAAAAAGATCTGTTTCATCGACATTCTTTTTGGAAAATTTGTAGAATGATTTTTGTTTATTACTTTAGAAAGAGAAACTTTTTGAAACAATATGTTGTGCAAATCCATAATACTCAATAACAATCTATGGAAATAAATGCAAAATATTTGATAGAAATTTAGAAAATATTTATTAAATCTATTAAACTTTCAAAAATCTGTCAACTTTTAAAATCACTAAACTCTTTCCAAATTCTGGTTCCAATAACCTTAAAGTCTTCAACTTATCGAGAATTAGGTATTGCATCAATCAAATATATCAATAAGATTTGAATGAATGTGAAAGATAACTTATAGCTAAAATTAGTGAATAGAAATACCATCTCATGTTAGTATTTGAAGTATTTTTCTAAAGTTAAATTTGAAGTATTTTTCTAAAGTTAAAGTTTTTTTTGGAACAAAACTTTGAAATATATATAAAAAAACATTTATTGAATTTAAAATTATTAAAAATTTATTTCTGAAGATTTTGAATCTCATCTTCTCATTTTAATAGAAAACAAAACTTGAAGAAAAAAACATTATACTGTTTTAAATAATTTTAATTTTTAAAGAAAAATCTCAAATATTTTTTTTTGGGGCAAAAAATCTCAAATATTTTAAAATCTCTACCAAAATCATCAAATCCTACCACAACTACCATCAAATCCGTTTAATTTTCACCAAATCTAAATCCCCAAAATCCTCCAAATCCCCTAATTGTTTTGATTGTAACTCTTTAACCTATGTAATTCTGATTAGCATTAGAGTTTCGTTAGTAATAAGAAATGCCAAAATCATCAGGGCAACAATTGAAATAAACTCTTGTCAGTACACGACAAAAGGAAAATCAAATCATGGTGGAAAAAGTAAAGAAAAACCGTGTGAATGTTTCTTTGGTGAATGTTTCTTTATATGATCTGAAGCTACAAAACCTTCGATCTTAATCCATCCTCACGGATAAGTATCGACCAACAAGATCAACGCTAAACAATGTGTTCTAGTTCAAATCACAGAGGTTTAAGTGTTCCATGTCAATTATCTAGTGTGTAACTGAGAATAACCAAGAAAGATAACAGAGAACATAAAGTACATAATGAACAACTCATGAATCTTAGTTGCAAACAAATATCTTTCCATCGATGTGCATCATCATCATCATCATCAGGTAAATTCAAAAGATTGAACACATAAGGGATTGGGGAAGACGCTGTTTTGATAATTTGCACACAAAGGATAAACTTCAGATGATTAATCGAACAGCATCAACATCATCACCATCCACATAGACCATTTTTAATCATAAATTTTGAAAAAAGTTTGAGAACGACAATGCACTATCCCCAAGCTTACGGTTATGCGACGCAGCCATTTCTTTCTTCATCTGGGTAAGTATATTCTCCATCGTGTACTCCCTTTGCCAGTTGGCAAGAAGTCCGAACTTCTTTGGATCCACCTATAAATAAATGCAAAAACCAAGTTACAAGTGCACTTCAAGGAATAAGAAGATGGCAGAATGGTAACTTTTTAAGCTTACCACTCTTGTTTCATGGTTGACACAAGTCATGTTGACACGTGAATGGAACCGGACAGTTGGGGGTTTCTACGGGTAATCTTTGTCACAAAAGAGCTTCAACTGATAGATCCTACCTTCATGAACAGTCTGTGCATAGGATGACATACAAATTGATAGCTGTTAGTACAGCAAACAAAAGAAACAGGAAGTGACTAGTGTAAACACCGATGCCTGATATCGTTTTCTGATGAAAGACACGACCTTCAGAAGGTAAAATAGTTAGCCAAGTATATTTAGACTTTTCATCAAGTACAAGGACCAGTTTACACATCAGAAAAAATAAGATCAAAACAATTTTCATAAACAATTGTAAAACAGTGCCCAAAAGATGGTTTCCAGTAATGGACTAAGGGGGAAATCTTCAATGGTTATGATGATGATGTTAAGAACATTAGTGGGTACTTCTAAAAACAATCACGCAGGTACTGAATTTGCATGTGATGAAGAAGAAAAAGAAAAAGATATAACTACGTTGTGAGGACCGATGATGGTGCCAGTCCAAGAGCGCATGTAGATGTCATCACCATCATCCATTCCATAGCTTACAGTTCCATCTCCAATACCTTTGTCCCCACGTTCAAGCTCCTCCAGCAACCGGAAGTTCCTCGGAACTATATTGCATAAGAAACCAAACCAATCATCCACAAAAACCCAATAAACAAAGTTCGCGAAGAGATAGAAAGATAAATACTTGCTATCCTGTAAGGTCATGGAAGGAACCAAACTCCAGAAAATGATAACACTTTACACAATTACCGATGAATCTAACATATGAACACCCGTCGATCAATTTACCGAGAAAGGGTGAAAATTAAGAGAACTAGTAGATCGATGAAGCGTACGGAAACGTAATTGAAACCTACCGATCTAAGCTAATACGAATTTTGAAAACCCTAAAACCTAATTGGGATTTTCAAAACCCTAGAAAATCGAAATCGAGACGAAGGAGTTGAAATTGATTACCGACGACACTCGATCCTCCAGCGCCAAGAGTCATGTTCGATCAAGTTGGGGATTTGATTCGATTTGAGTTTTGAGATCTGAGCTCTGATCGTGCCCGAGAAACGAGAGAGAGAGTTGAGATAAAAGGGAGATTGGGAGAGAATCTTGGTGAAAAGACAGAAAGCTAGAATGTGAGGGGCAAACTGGGCATTTCAATTTAAGGGAGACGGTAAGAGTTCAAATTTGCAATTCTAATACTCAGGAATCTATTTTCTGTCGTATAATTCCTTAATATTTCAACAATTGGATATGCATCCCGTTTGTAATTTTCCAATTCATTCGTTTTGAGTACTTTCTTTCCAATTCCTTGGCCCACTTTCTTTCTTTGTTGCAGAGATATGAGCCCAATCAATCCGAGCATTTTCTTCGACCTTAGTGGGCTAGACTATGTATATATGACTTTTTTTCTTTGGGTCACAATGTTATATATAATTATTTAATAATTGTTTTTAAATAATTATATGATTAAATGTATATCTCTTTATTCCTGAAATAGTTGGTTACGTTTTAATTATTTAAAAAGAAAATTTAAGTAAATTTTGGTATTTTGAATACCTAATATTTTAGCATTTCTTGATGGTAATAAAGGAATTTCAAAGTCTTCACAATTTAGAAAGAATTTGTAAAATTGATGGATGGTCATTAAATCATGTAGAAAAATCAAATAAATTTAATATATATATATTATTTAAATTTTTATGGTTAATTATAAAATAAACATAATTTCTAGAATACAATTTAGATAGCTGAAAATAAATAAATAAATTTATTTGAATCTAATTAAGTGACGACAAAATTAAAGTGATGCTATTAATATTAAGTTATTTTTCACTTATACAAGAATTTAAATTAATATTAAGAGAATATGTATATTTAAAATAAATTATTTTTTATAAAACTGATACATATTCTTTCAGTTATGTAATATCCTTCTATACACTTTAACTAAATCAAAATTTTGTATATTTTATTTTCAGATTTTAATGGTAATTTTATAAATCAAAACATGAAATAATCTGTTTTCAGTAGTCTTTGATTAGCCAAAAAAACATAATCTTGAATTCTATGAAGATGTTTTGTTCAATATGTTTCCATTGTTTTAAGTCAAACCGAGAGGCGATCAAAATAAAGCAATATCATTTGACCGCATACCATCATGTTTTTTTTAATGCTTCCATTGTTTGTTGGAGAAATTTCATAACTACACTTTGTGTAGTATCACAATTCAACAATACCATCAATAGAAGGACATTTTCACAAATACACTTTCATTAATGTGTAAAAGACAAAATTAACCCTACTATCTCTAAGATATCACCGACTTTTCTCTCAGTCGTGACCTTCTTCTCTCTGTCGAGATCCATCGTTTCTCTCCTCAGGATCCATCGTCGTCGTCGTTGTCATCGAAATTAAATTAGATCATCGAAATTAAATTAGATCATCGAAATTAAATTAGTCATCGAAAGTCATCGTCATCGTTCGTTGAGATCTCCGAGCGAGCTAACACGAATTCTCGTCTCACATGATGCGCCGGCCCGACGAGCTATTCATCGAAATGTCGACTCCAAATTCACAAATTGTAAGTTTCTAATCTGTAATTTGTTGACTATAGGTTTAGACTTCTAATTGGAAGGGATGGTTAGATATAAGAAAAATAGTTTACGTGATGAACATCCTTGATTTTTAAAATTTGCTTTTATCCAAAAGGCAAACAAGGTTGATTTGGAGTTCAAGTTGAGATTAAGATTTTGGAATAGCAAACACTTGCATTTTTTAGAATTATAATCCCTTATAAATCTGGATTTATGGATATTGTTAAAAGTACAACTCGACGATTTATAAGTCTTTATAAAGAAGATCGATTTAGCAATAGAGGAGTAGTGTCTATTACTTCTAGTGTTGAGATGTAGTGTCTATTACTTGCAGTGTTGAGATTAAGATTTTGGAATAGCAAACACTTGCATTTTTTAGAATTATAATCCCTTATAAATCTGGATTTCTGGATATTGTTAAAAGTACAACTCGACGATTTATAAGTCTTTATAAAGAAGAACGATTTACATGAACATTGTCTATTACTTCTATTACTTCTAGTGTTGAGATATTGTGGAAATACATGAACATTGTGCTTGAATAAAGTATCTATAGATCATGATTAGAAAGTTCATATCATTGTTTTATAAAGTAATATAAATTCTAATTTTTCTTTTGTTTTTGTTTTCCAGTTGGATAGCAATGACTTTTGGTCAAATTTGAGTTTGCCTCCTAGGATATATGGACCTGGAACAGAACCACCAGATAATCACAAAGTGATCATCCAGCATTCGAACATGGACTATGTCTCTAAGGTTTCTAATATATTAGGAGAAAAAGAGTTTGCTCAAATAGAGATCTCACACATTGGAAGCATTGTCAAGCTGGCAAGAAGGACTAGCGTTCATTTTTTAGAGGATTTGTTTCATTTCATCATGCAGCGAAGAATAATGACCAAAGAAGAAGGTCTGTGGTTTACATTCTCTGATCAACCAATGAGATTTTTGATGCGAGAATTTCAGTTGACAACAGAATTAGCTTGTGAGGAAGATAAAACAAAAACAGAGCCAATATTTAGAGAATTGAGGAAACCTTTTCCTTGGATGCTAACCAAGGGGGACAAGTACACGGTGAGTACCTTGTATCATCGGCTTGAAAAGAAAGCACGAACAATGTCAAGACTGGAGAGACTATGTATTGGAATAGCAATCATCACAGAAGGGGTAATTATAGCAGGAAACACTAGCTCTCTAATCCCGAAGAAAAGGTTGATGGCTTATCACAATTATGATAGATTCTCAAAGATGGCCTGGGGAAAACTTGCGTATTCAGTTTTGTTAAATAATATTAGACGGTTGAGAGCAAGTTCTTGGACAGGAGAAAGCTATGAAGTTTCAGGTTTTGTGATAGCTATTAATCTGTGGGCTTTGTCGTCAGTCCCTAAGCTTGGAAAATCTCTGGGAAAGCCATGCCAGGAAACTTCTTCTTCAAGTCCATTATGTCTACATTGGCACTCAACGAGGTCTATTACAATTTCTGAATTGTTGGAGTTGGAAAGGAAAAACAATGTGAGTTTTAACCAAAGTTCCCTTTATAAATTTATTGTTACTGTATTGTTGAAAAATAGGTTTATAAACATACTTCTTGAAACAGGGTCACAGGAGACTTATAGTTAAAATGTTGTTTTATCTTTGTCACAAGGTGTGGTTACTACTGTGATCGTATTCTCTGAGAAATTCAAACATTTGGTGAACCTGACACATCGATGATCTGGACTTTGTGATATTGTACAACTAGTTCAACAAGGATACAAATTGAAGAAAAGCGATTGGGAACAAGGATTTGTGGATATTTTTCTTACAACATAAGACCTTGCTCGACAAAGCAGGGCAGAAGACAAAGATGTACAACAAAACTCTAAGGTCAATGGGGTTTTTGAGATTTTATAAGGCTTTATCAAATTTGAAATTGTTAAATATTATAAGCATTTATAAATATTTTTATTGAATTTTTTGAAATAGGAGCAAACACAAGATGAAGAAGAACAACTAGTGGAAGCTGATGCTGAATTGGGCGACGTTGATAAAGAAAGAGAAACTTCAAAAGCCAATGAAGTAAACTAATTTATAAACCTTTATAAAATTGGACTATCATTTATTTAAAAATTGTAAGCCATCATATGTTTGTTATTGTTTTCTCTCTTCTTGAAATAGGGGCAGACACTTGAGAAAGAAGAAGAAGAAGAACAAATTGAAGCGATTGGGAACAAGGATTTGTGGATATTTTTCTTACAACATAAGACCTTGCTCGACAAAGCAGGGCAGAAGACAAAGATGTACAACAAAACTCTAAGGTCAATGGGGTTTTTGAGATTTTATAAGGCTTTATCAAATTTGAAATTGTTAAATATTATAAGCATTTATAAATATTTTTATTGAATTTTTTGAAATAGGAGCAAACACAAGATGAAGAAGAACAACTAGTGGAAGCTGATGCTGAATTGGCGTTGATAAAGAAAGAGAAACTTCAAAAGCCAATGAAGTAAACTAATTTATAAACCTTTATAAAATTGGACTATCATTTATTTAAAAATTGTAAGCCATCATATGTTTGTTATTGTTTTTCTCTCTTCTTGAAATAGGGCAGACACTTGAGAAAGAAGAAGAAGAACAAATTGAAGCTGATGCAGGACTCGAGGATCCTCTTTACAAGGTAAAGAACTCTCTTTATAGCTGTTTATAAAATTTAAAGATTAATATGTTTACATACCATCAGCATTTCAGTTACTGTTTTTTTTTCTTTTTTCTTTTGGAAATAGGAGCAGACACAAGATGATGAAGAACAACAGGTGGGAGTTGATAGTGAAGTCAATGAAGTAAGATAATTTATAAGATATTATAAACTTAGACTACTTGAGGGAATTATAAGCCATCGTAAAATCTGTTATCGTTTTTTTTCTCTTCTTGAAATAGGGGCAGACACTTGAGAAAGAAGAAGAAGAACAAATGGAAGCTGATGCAGGACTCGAGGATCCTCATTACAAGGTAAAGAACTCTCTTTATAACGGTTTATAAAATTTAAAGATTAATATGTTTACATACCATCAGCATTTCATTCTGTTTTTTCTTTTTCTTTTGGAAATAGGAGCAGACACAAGATGATGAAGAACCACAGGTGGGAGCTGATGGCGAAGTCAATGAAGTAAGATAATTTATAAGATATTATAAACTTAGACTACTTGAGGGAATTATAAGCCATCGTAAAATCTGTTATTGTATTTTTTTCTCTTCTTGAAATAGGGACAGACACTTGAGAAAGAAGAAGAAGAACAAATGGAAGCTGATGCAGGACTCGAGGATCCTCTTTACAAGGTAAAGAACTCTCTTTATAACGGTTTATAAAATTTAAAGATTAATATGTTTACATACCATCAGCATTTCAGTTCTTGTTTTTCTTTTTCTTTTGGAAATAGGAGCAGACACAAGATGATGAAGAACAACAGTGGGAGTTGATAGTGAAGTCAATGAAGTAAGATAATTTATAAGATATTATAAACTTAGACTACTTGAGGGAATTATAAGCCATCGTAAAATCTGTTATTGTTTTTCTCTTCTTGAAATAGGGGCAGACACTTGAGAAAGAAGAAGAAGAACAAATGGAAGCTGATGCAGGACTCGAGGATCCTCTTTACAAGGTAAAGAACTCTCTTTATAACGGTTTATAAAATTTAAAGATTAATATGTTTACATACCATCAGCATTTCTGTTACTGTTTTTTCTTTTTTCTTTTGGAAATAGGAGCAGACACAAGATGATGAAGAACCACAGGTGGGAGCTGATGGCGAAGTCAATGAAGTAAGATAATTTATAAGATATTATAAACTTAGACTACTTGAGGGAATTATAAGCCATCGTAAAACCTGTTATTGTTTTTTTTTCTCTTCTTGAAATAGGGGCAGACACTTGAGAAAGAAGAAGAAGAACAAATGGAAGCTGATGCAGGACTCGAGGATCCTCTTTACAAGGTAAAGAACTCTCTTTATAAAGGTTTATAAAATTTAAAGATTAATATGTTTACATACCATCAGCATTTTTGTTACTGTTTTTTGTTTTTCTTTTTCTTTTGGAAATAGGAGCAGACACAAGATGATGAAGAACAACAGGTGGGAGTTGATAGTGAAGTCAATGAAGTAAGATAATTTATAAGATATTATAAACTTAGACTACTTGAGGGAATTATAAGCCATCGTAAAATTTGTTAGTGTTTTTTTTTTCTCTTCTTGAAATAGGGGCAGACACTTGAGAAAGAAGAAGAAGAACAAATGGAAGCTGATGCAGGACTCGAGGATCCTCTTTACAAGGTAAAGAACTCTCTTTATTACGGTTTATAAAATTTAAAGATTAATATGTTTACATACCATCAGCATTTCATTCTGTTTTTCTTTTTCTTTTGGAAATAGGAGCAGACACAAGATGATGAAGAACAACAGGTGGGAGCTGATAGGGAAGTCAATGAAGTAAGATAATTTATAAGATATTATAAACTTAGACTACTTGAGGGAATTATAAGCCCTCGTAAAATCTGTTATTGTTTTTTCTTCTTGAAATAGGGGCAGACACTTGAGAAAGAAGAAGAACAAATGGAAGCTGATGCAGGACTTCGAGGATCCTCTTTACAAGGTAAAGAACTCTCTTTATAACGGTTTATAAAATTTAAAGATTAATATGTTTACATACCATCAGCATTTCTGTTACTATTTTTTTTTTTTTCTTTTGGAAATAGGAGCAGACACAAGATGATGAAGAACCACAGGTGGGAGCTGATGGCGAAGTCAATGAAGTAAGATAATTTATAAGATATTATAAACTTAGACTACTTGAGGGAATTATAAGCCATCGTAAAACCTGTTATTGTTTTTTTTTCTCTTCTTGAAATAGGGGCAGACACTTGAGAAAGAAGAAGAAGAACAAATGGAAGCTGATGCAGGACTCGAGGATCCTCTTTACAAGGTAAAGAACTCTCTTTATAAAGGTTTATAAAATTTAAAGATTAATATGTTTACATACCATCACATTTACATTCTGAGTTTTCTTTTTCTTTTGGAAATAGGAGCAGACACAAGATGATGAAGAACAACAGGTGGGAGATGATAGTGAAGTCAATGAAGTAAGATAATTTATAAGATATTATAAACTTAGACTATTTGAGGGAATTATAAGCCATCGTAAAATCTGTTATTGTTTTTTTTTTCTCTTCTTGAAATAGGGGCAGACACTTGAGAAAGAAGAAGAACAAATGGAAGCTGATGCAGGACTCGAGGATCCTCTTTACAAGGTAAAGAACTCTCTTTATAACGGTTTATAAAATTTAAAGATTAATATGTTTACATACCATCAGCATTTACATTCTTGTTTTTCTTTTTCTTTTGGAAATAGGAGCAGACACAAGATGATGAAGAACCACAGGTGAGAGCTGATGGCGAAGTCAATGAAGTAAGATAATTTATAAGATATTATAAACTTAGACTACTTGAGGGAATTATAAGCTATCGTAAAATCTGTTATTGTTTTTTTTTTCTCTTCTTGAAATAGGGGCAGACACTTGAGAAAGAAGAAGAAGAACAAATGGAAGCTGATGCAGGACTCGAGGATCCTCTTTACAAGGTAAAGAACTCTCTTTATAAAGGTTTATAAAATTTAAAGATTAATATGTTTACATACCATCAGCATTTCATTCTTGTTTTTCTTTTTCTTTTGGAAATAGGAGCGAGACACAAGATGATGAAGAACCACAAGTGGGAGCTGATGGCGAAGTCAATGAAGTAAGATAATTTATACGCTATTATAAACTTAGACTACTTGAGGGAATTATAAGCCATCGTAAAATCTGTTATTGTTTTCTTTTTCCTTCTTGAAATAGGGGCAGACACTTGAGGAAGAAAAAGAACAAATGGAAGCTGATGCAGGACTCGAGGACCCTGTGGTAGTTGAAAGGCAGAAAGAAGGAATAGGAAATAAGGTAAAGAACTCTCTTTAGAAAGGTTTATAAAAGTTCTTTTCTTATTGTGTTATCAAATTTGGAGGATGAATATGTTTATATAGCAAATTTATAATAAAGCTATCGTTTTTCAAAATTATAAATCTGTTAATGAGCAGGAGCAGAAGAAGAGTGGAGAGAAAAGAAAAGATGAAGCGCATGAGAAAGATAAGGAGAAAAATCAAGATGAAGATGGTTCCATGTCTAACAGTGAGAAACTCGATAAGCTAATCCAAATGGTTTATGATTTGGGTAAGCAGTAGAAGTAATCCGAATGTCTTAGGAGTTAAGGTAAGCAAATAACTTTTCCAAGCATTTATAAAAACTTTCACATGTTTTTTTCTTTAACTAATATGACATGATTTCTTGAAGGTACCTGACGGTTCATCAAATAAACAATTTATAAGAATGCAGCCAACTTCTTTGATGATACAAAAGGTGCACCCAATGATGAAAATGAAGAAGAATCAAATCCTGGTGATAAAAGAAATGCAGCAGATGATGGAAATGATGAAGGTTTGTTTTATTTGCTAACTTAGAACCTCTTTTTAGAATGGTTTTGTCAATTCATATATCTAGTTAGTTAAATAATCTTCTAGCCATCTCAGAGTTCTATTTCGACACTAACCTTCCAGCCATTGCACAGTTCACAGCCAGGTAAATAAGGTTTTGGGGTTGAACCAAAATTTAATCGTTTGCTAACTTATCTGATGATACTATCTGTTTCAACCTAGGAGGTCCAGTAGGAGAAGCTTTCCCCTGTATTGAAATCGAGGATATTAAAAAGCAGGAACTTATCTTCTCAACGCTCAAAATGCAACCTTTGTCGATCTCCTCCTTGGTCGGTTCCTATATTGGCCGGTTCATCCATTTCTGGGATTCACGAAACATTGAGAAAAAATGAGAGTTCATGGGTATTTTACCCTCTCGCTACGAGATGAAAAGGTGAGAATCATTACTCTAACATAATCCTTTTTAGAATGGTTCGCTCTTTTCTTTGTTCAGTTGCATCCCTTATTTAAGAAAATCAACACCGACCGACCCTATATACTTAGCACGCTTTGTACTTCACATATGTTGTTGGCTAGATTCGCTTCGTCCAAGGATTAAACCTCAACACCAAGTAAGTAGGTATTTAATCAGATCCAGTCATGTTTATTATTCTATAACATACCTAATGCCTTTTAAATATATGTGATGATTTAATAGCGTGAACCTGAGATGCAATGAGCGGCTGTAGGGGATCATGGGCTTGATGTTATGGATTTTCTACTGAAGAATGACTCCCTTACTAAGAATCATCACTAATCACTAGCTCATTGTAGCTTCTACTTTAAGCCGCAAGACTCCAAGACTAAGCACAAAAAGTACGTTTACTTACAATTTTTCACTCCAATAAAATTCATTTTGTTAAGATTACCTACCTACACTTGGTTTGTATCCCCGTGATTTGTGTGACTATACTTAAAGCTATAAAAACAATGTTTCATATAAAGCATGGTGCCTTTGTCTTTAAGAAAAGGTGATGAAACGATCCGAGGATAGTAAATAACATGTACGCTTTTCCAGATTTATTGAGGAATGTAAGACCAAACACTTTTTTCAGACACTTTCCAAGGAGGATAGCTTCAGAGGCATTCCAGAGAGTGAAAAACTGCCTTGAAGTTTATTGGGAAAGTAGTGATGAATATGGAGCTTAAAATCGCTTTGCAGGTAAGGAGCTTAGATGGTAACGTGTCTAAGAAAGTTGGTCTTGGAAATTCCTCTGATTCCATTGGTGAGGCAGATTTAATGGATGGATCATATGGGAATGCACAACGACATAACTCAGTTCCTGCAGTAAGAAACATGGCACATAGTGGTCAGCTGAATCACAGCCATTGCAGCATCTCCTGATGACTGGTAAGAAAGATTCTTAACTTGCCAGTATATTTGATGACTTGAGTAAAAGACAAGACCTTATTCGGATAGTTTCAATCTGCCATTATATCTGAGAAACTAATTTCATGAGCAATTGGTTTCGGCATCTCCATCCAGTTATTCTGTTTGTTTATAGATTTAAACATGTTTAACGTTATGTTCAAGCTAAATTTTTGTCTAATAGGGAATCCTATAACACGTTATTAAGGGATGCTTTTTCGTTTCAGTTTTTAGAATTCTCTCTGTTGTAGTAAAACCACTGAAATGAAAAAGGACATGGGACAGACGTCCATGCTGCCCTATATCAACTAATCAAGTTTTTGTTCGAATAAATATGTGCTATTGAACAGTCTGATAAAGTGATGAAACTATTAGTAACTTTTTGTAGCCTAAGTTTGGCCTTCCTTTTAGAAACAATTTTAATAAGAGTTAATCGACTACATGTATTTCCCAAGTTAAATTCGTTCTGCAGCAGTACAAATACGAGAGCAGTTCTATTAGATTCTTGCCTTCTTGGAAATCAGTATATATAATATCAAAGTAAATTTTCACATTTGGAGTGTGTCATGCTACTTACTTTTCAGTTTTAAGAATTGTAAGCATAGTTGTAATGTCAAAAGATATATGGCATATCATAAAATAGTTAACAAATCCTTATCCAAATTTACTAGAAAAATAAAGAAACAAAAATTAACAAGTAAAATATATATTTATAAAATATAAACTCAAAAAAACAAAAGAATTTGCATAATTATTAAAAATTATAAATTAACAAATGATAAAATCTATAAGACAACGGTTGTTAAATTCATAAAGAATATAAAAGATGCATAAAGAATATAAAAGATCAAACGTTAAATTCAACAAGACAACAAATATTACGCTTAATTATTATTTGCTTCAATGTTGTAGACATTCTCCAATTTATTAATTTTAAATTATGTATAACTTTTGTAAATAATATAATCAAAATAACTTATAAACAAATAATCCGTGCGTAGCCCGGGCAAACACCCTAGTCTTTATAACACCTTAATAGAAATGGCTTATAAGCCCTTATAAAATCAGTAATAAGAGTTTATAAACTATTGTCTATAAGCCATTATAAATTAAGTAATAAGAATTTTATAAGAGATGTAAAGAACAATACGAGATGACTCGTTTCAAGGAACAAGTTTGTGATTGTGGTCTAGTGGTTAAATGCGGCATCCAGATACGTCTAGGCCCGGGTTCGAAGCCCAATTCATACAATTAAGTTATTTTTCATAAAACTTTGTATTTTGGTATCTTAATAACACCTTAATAGAAATGGCTTATAAGCCCTTATAAAATCAGTAATAAGAGTTTATAAACTATTGTCTATAAGCCATTATAAATTAAGTAATAAGAATTTTATAAGAGATGTAAAGAACAATACGAGATGACTCGTTTCAAGGAACAAGTTTGTGATTGTGGTCTAGTGGTTAAATGCTGCATCCAGATACGCCTAGGCCCGGTTCAAGCCCAATTCATACAATTAAGTTATTTTTCATAAAACTTTGTATTTTGGTATCTTAATAACACCTTAATAGAAATGGCTTATAAGCCCTTATAAAATCAGTAATAAGAGTTTATAAACTATTGTCTATAAGCCATTATAAATTAAGTAATAAGAATTTTATAAGAGATGTAAAGAACAATACGAGATGACTCGTTAAATTCAACAAGACAACAAATATTACGCTTAATTATTATTTGCTTCAATGTTGTAGACATTCTCCAATTTATTAATTTTAAATTATGTATAACTTTTGTAAATAATATAATCAAAATAACTTATAAACAAATAATCCGTACGTAGCCCGGGCAAACACCCTAGTCTTTATAACACCTTAATAGAAATGGCTTATAAGCCCTTATAAAATCAGTAATAAGAGTTTATAAACTATTGTCTATAAGCCATTATAAATTAAGTAATAAGAATTTTATAAGAGATGTAAAGAACAATACGAGATGACTCGTTTCAAGGAACAAGTTTGTGATTGTGGTCTAGTGGTTAAATGCGGCATCCAGATACGTCTAGGCCCGGGTTCGAAGCCCAATTCATACGAATTAAGTTATTTTTTCATAAAACTTTGTATTTTGGTATCTTAATAACACCTTAATAGAAACAGCTTATAAGCCCTTATAAAATCAGTAATAAGAGTTTATAAACTATTGTTTATAAGTCATTATAAATTTAGTAATAAGAATTTTATAAGAGATGTAAAGAAATATAGGAGATGACTCGTTTCAAAGAACAAGGATGTGATTGTGGCCTAGTTGTGAACTGAAGCCTTCAGATTCGTCTAAGCTCGGGTTCGAGTCCCTATCAATACGATTAGAATTATTTTTTCGTAGAACTTTATATTTATAAGCCATTATAATACTTTATAAGAGATGTAAAGAAGAATAGGAGATAACTCGTTTCAAGGAACAAGTTTGTGATTGTGGTCTAGTGGTTAAATGCTGCATCCAGATACGTCTAGGCCCGGGTTCGAAGCCCAATTCATACGAAATAAGTTATTTTTTCATAAAACTTTATATTTTGGTATCTTTATAACACCTTAATAGAAATGACTTATAAGCCATTATAAAATCAGTAATAAGAGTTTATAAACTATTGTTTATAAGTCATTATAAATTTAGTAATAAGAATTTTATAAGAGATGTAAAGAAATATAGGACATGACTCGTTTCAAGGAACAAGGATGTGATTGTGGCCTAGTGGTGAACTGATGCCTTCAGATTCGTCTAAGCCCGGGTTCGAGTCCCTATCAATACTATTAGAATTATTTTTCGTGGAACTTTATATTTATAAGCCATTATAATACTTTATAAGAGATGTAAAGAACAATAGGAGATGACTCATTTCAAGGAACAAGTTTGTGATTGTGGTCTAGTGGTTAAATGCATCATCCAGATACGTCTAGGCCCGAGTTCGAAGCCCAATTCATACGAATTAAGGTTATTTTTTCATAAAAATTTGTATTTTGGTATCTTTATAACATCTTAATAGAAATGGCTTATAAGCCCTTATAAAATCTAACCTATATTAAAAGGGAAATATCCTCAATGGGTAGGGCTGCCACGTCTGTTTAAAAAATCGACCAATCAGAGAAATCCTTTCTGCCACTTCACCTCTGCCTAGCCAATTCTTAAAAAACTCTGGCCTCGTGCGCTTGGGCTCTTAATTCTCCTGAAATCAATTCTATGAGTCTCATGTACGGCCCATATGAAAAACACTTGACAAACCCTAATCACCTAAAATAGTCGATCTACAATCAATTTCTGTTTCATCTTCTCAGTTTCATCTTCTTTCAATCTCCGTTAACCATCCTCCTCTGCAATCAATCTTTTGCTTTAATTCCCTCTTAATTATTTCCTTTCACCTCCCTCTCTTTCTTATTTTTTATAAACTCTTTCTTCTTAGCTTGCTTACAAATCAAAACCAGAAAACCTCATCTCAGTAAGCTCAACCGGAAAATCTCATGTCGCTTTGTATTTCACATCTCACCAAGTCCATCTCGAATTACGATTCCGACTCATACATTTCTGGGAGGCGAAAAATGCAGCAAAGAAGGGAGCTTTATTGGACTGGAGATTCACATCACCGACGAACAGGTGAGTGTCTTTAACCCAAAATTTTCGTCCCCTAGGAGAGTTCATAAATATTCTAAAACGCTGAATTATTTATGTCCCGACAGGGCACAGTGATGCAAGGGTTCATACCATCAAGCCGTTTTCAACGATACTTAAGTTGCAGTATCTTACTTCTTTTAACCAGAAAATAAAACTTTTCTTTCTTTAAGTTTTGTACCTCTTTAAAAAGAACTTCACTAGAGTTTCTATCTCTCTTTCTGAACACTTTGTTCTTGAAAACAGGGCTTATGATAAGGCTGCGATAGGCTCTAATGGTAGGGAAGCAGTAACCAACTTCGAGCTGAGTTCATACCAGATTGAGATTAACTCCGAGACCAATAACCAAGGTTACGTAACATAATCTAGAATGTATACTTTCATAGTCAATCTATAAAACAGCTTCTGATTTTGTTTGTTTTATTTGTTTAATTAAGATGGCCATGACAAGCTTGATCTCAGCTTGGGAATGTCACTTTCACCCGGGAATGCGTCAAAGCAAAACGGAAGGCTCTTTCATTACCCTTAATACTTATGAAATTCAGCGTGGAGTTAGTTTAACGGTAATTTCTCAACACCAATATCTGAAAATGGTTTAGAAAAGGTTTCTTTGAATTATTATTGTTTCTTTATAGTATTATGATTCCGTAAATGACTTCTCTTGCGTTGGTTTGTGTTAAGTTTTGATATCAATTTTGTGATTTTTATCATCTACGATGAAGTTTAACAGAAGAGGCGTACTTTAGCTGTCTTTCCTTTGTTTAGAGTTAGATTTTTTTGTATGGAGTGTAAATTTATTTATTTAATTTGAAACCAATAAGTCCAACTAATCTGTGGTTTGGTTCATCCTATTTGTTTTTTTTTTCGTTCTGGGCTATTACTTTAGTTGCTTGATTAGATTGTTCTATAAATCGTTTCCCTTATGTAATTGTGCATTGTCTCAACACTTTCAAACACGTGATGAAAGAATTAGCTATCTATGAACTCAGTAGGTTTGATTGTAACTTTTGTTAATTTTCAAAGGCGGAGCATTGCGCTGATGCATAAATGATCTACAGGTTTTTGGAGGTTAATGACACTGGAAAGACACATGCTTCGTACGATATATATAGCTTATGCTTTCCACATGGAGTTTAAGTCTAAGGTGGAAAACGCCACTGAGATCTTCAATCTCAGAATATCTAGGTAATGTTCTTCGTCATGGTCATCGTAGTGTCACAGTCAGCTTTTGTCACATGGCATGATTAAGAAGTGTTAAACTTTGAACAAAAAATTCATGGTTAGAACTATGAGATCCTGATAAAGTAAGATAATTAATGTTTCTGCCTACCAGCAGGAACCAGAGTAGAATGACCTCCTTCAAGAAGTTGTGGCACTATATTGTCTAGGAGATATAATGATAGTCAGTCTCACATTAACTTTTACTTTTGGAAATCATTGAAAGTTTCTAATAATCTCAGAAATATTAAATCATTTTGTATTTCTCTGTTTTTTAAAAAAAATTTAAGCATATGCAAACTTTCCCAAAAATCTAACTTATTTTGCAACTAACTATTAATCAGTTGCGCCAATACCAGCAGAGAAATTGAGAATGAGAGTCAGAATATTTTAGCACCTAAGGATCATATTAGTTTTCAAAGCTAGAATCATGCAAAAAAGGAGTCGTAACAGAGCTATACACTCCGAGGAAATGGTATTATCGTATATTTAATTCTTCCCATAATGTTTTGATTAATCTTTAGCTTGCTATCATATTTTCTAAGATGATTCTTTTGTTGTCAGGTTGTAATTAGCAGCTTGGCCACAAACAAATTGATCACCTTAAAGGATCACTGCTCCATTTAGCTTAACATTGGACATCTTGATCCTGATGGTATCTACACTGGCCAGTTGTCGACACTCCCCTCTGCGTATTTGTCTGTGCCCAGATTTGTCATAGCTCTCAACTAATCTACTTTAGATTTACTTTGTCATCATCTCAGATCTTAGATTAGTCTTCCATAATTGTATTTTTAGCAAAAAGTATGATTGTGTTGGTCTTTCAACGTTTTCATTCTTATGAAACATAACGATGATACTAAAAATGTTTGTTTAAGTAGTTGTTTCTAAATAATTATTTGTATAAAACAGTGGTGGATATGAAACTATTTTACTAAATGCTATTTAGATTCCACCGTCTCACTCATCAGGCTAATTTGTCAAGGTCTCTAGCCTACCATGCATGGCGAGGATCTAGGACTACATTATGTTTCCTTTTCTGACTGTTGTTTTGTACAACCTGAACTAAGAAAAGATTTTTTGTCTGACACATTAATAACCTACTTGATGAAGGTCAGTAATATGTGGAGTTTTAAATCCAGTTTTTTTTTTTTTTGAATTTTCTCTACATATACTACATGCTTTCAATATAAAAATCAGTGAAATGGACCCATTGGAGAAGAAACATACAGAATAGATGTAATGAGATAATTCTACGACTCACACTGTGATTTCAACTATTCTTCCACCACTTTCTTAAGGCAAATAAAACGAATCGATATAGATACTCGAGTTATATAATGAAAATCCAAGGACCAATGCAAAATTGATATAATTTTCAATAGCTTAAGTAAAAAGTTATTTTTAGTTGACAAATGGAGACTTCAAAAGTTTAAATTAGTTGCCAATTTAACAGTAGTTTTCATAACAACCTAAATCAAAAATCAAAGAATGATTAGCTCATAATAAGAAATTTTGAGTTCTAATTATCTCAGAAATATTAAATCATTTTGTATTTCTCTGTTTTTAAAAAATTTAAGCATATGCAAACTTTCCCAAAAATCTAACTTATTTTGCAACTAACTATTAATCAGTTGCGCCAATACCAGCAGAGAAATTGAGAATGAGAGTCAGAATATTTTAGCACCTAAGGATCATATTAGTTTTCAAAGCTAGAATCATGCAAAAAGTAAGTAACAGAGCTATACACTCGAGGAAATGGTATTATCGTATATTTAATTCTTCCCATAATGTTTTGATTAATCTTTAGCTTGCTATCATATTTTCTAAGATGATTCTTTTGTTGTCAGGTTGTAATTAGCAGCTTGGCCACAAACAAATTGATCACCTTAAAGGATCACTGCTCCATTTAGCTTAACATTGGACATCTTGATCCTGATGGTATCTACACTGGCCAGTTGTCGACACTCCCCTCTGCGTATTTGTCTGTGCCCAGATTTGTCATAGCTCTCAACTAATCTACTTTAGATTTACTTTGTCATCATCTCAGATCTTAGATTAGTCTTCCATAATTGTATTTTTAGCAAAAGTATGATTGTGTTGGTCTTTCAACGTTTTCATTCTTATGAAACATAACGATGATACTAAAAATGTTTGTTTAAGTAGTTGTTTCTAAATAATTATTTGTATAAAACAGTGGTGGATATGAAACTATTTTACTAAATGCTATTTAGATTCCACCGTCTCACTCATCAGGCTAATTTGTCAAGGTCTCTAGCCTACCATGCATGGCGAGGATCTAGGACTACATTATGTTTCCTTTTCTGACTGTTGTTTTGTACAACCTGAACTAAGAAAAGATTTTTTTTGTCTGACACATTAATAACCTACTTGATGAAGGTCAGTAATATGTGGAGTTTTTTAAATCCAGTTTTTTTTTTTTTTGAATTTTCTCTACATATACTACATGCTTTCAATATAAAAATCAGTGAAATGGACCCATTGGAGAAGAAACATACAGAATAGATGTAATGAGATAATTCTACGACTCACACTGTGATTTCAACTATTCTTCCACCACTTTCTTAAGGCAAATAAAAACGAATCGATATAGATACTCGAGTTATATAATGAAAATCCAAGGACCAATGCAAAATTGATATAATTTTCAATAGCTTAAGTAAAAAGTTATTTTTAGTTGACAAATGGAGACTTCAAAAGTTTAAATTAGTTGCCAATTTAACAGTAGTTTTCATAACAACCTAAATCAAAAATCAAAGAATGATTAGCTCATAATAAGAAATTTTGAGTTCTAATTATCTTAAATTTGTTGGACAGAAATAGTTTAAATTTTTTTATATTATCTGACGAGTTTTATTTCTATAGTCGATACCATTAATACAAATACATTCAAATATAAATGCTAAAAAATTTAATTACATTGAAATTGCAAAATAACCCGGCGTAGCCCGGGAATAGCTCTAGTCAGTAATAAGAGTTTAAGATTATTTTATAAGAAATTATAAATTAAGTAATAAGAGTTTATAAACTATTTTTATAAGCCATTATAAATTAAGTAATAAGAGTTTACTCTATAAACTATTGTTTATAAGCCATTATAAATTAAGTAATAAGAGTTTATAAACTATTTTTATAAGCCATTATAAATTAAGTAATAAGAGTTTACTCTATAAACTATTGTTTATAAGCCATTATAAATTAAGTAATAAGAGTTTAAGATTAGTTTAAATGGTTATTATTTTAAGAGCTTAAGATTATTTTATAAGAAATTATAAATTAAGTAGTAAGAGTTTAAGATTATTTTATAAGAAATTATAAATTAAGTAATAAGAGTTTATAAACTATTTTTATAAGCCATTATAAATTAAGTAATAAGAGTTTATAAACTATTTTTATAAGCCATTATAAATTAAGTAATAAGAGTTTAAGATTATTTTAAATGGCTATTATTTTAAGATTGTTGTATAAGCCATTATAAATTAAGTAATAAGAATTTAAGATTGTTTTCAATGGCTATTATTTTAAGAGCTTAAGATTATTTTATAAGAAATTATAAATTAAGTAATAAGAGTTTATAAACTATTTTTATAAGCCATTATAAATTAAGTAATAAGAGTTTATAAACTATTTTTATAAGCCATTATAAATTAAGTAATAAGAGTTTAAGATTATTTTAAATGGCTATTATTTTAAGATTGTTGTATAAGCCATTATAAATTAAGTAATAAGAGTTTAAGATTATTTTATAAGAAATTATAAATTAAGTAATAAGAGTTTAAGATTATTTTATAAGAAATTATAAATTAAGTAATAAGAGTTTAAGATTATTTTATAAGAAATTATAAATTAAGTAATAAGAGTTTATAAACTATTTTTATAAGCCATTATAAATTAAGTAATAAGAGTTTATAAACTATTTTTATAAGCCATTATAAATTAAGTAATAAGAGTTTACTCTATAAACTATTGTTTATAAGCCATTATAAATTAAGTAATAAGAGTTTACTCTATAAACTATTGTTTATAAGCCATTATAAATTAAGTAATAAGAGTTTAAGATTAGTTTAAATGGTTATTATTTTAAGATTAATTTATAACCCATTATAAATTAAGTAGTAAGAGTTTAAGATTAGTTTAAATGGTTATTATTTTAAGAGCTTAAGATTATTTTAAATGGCTATTATTTTAAGAGCTTAAGATTATTTTAAATGGCTATTATTTTAAGAGCTTAAGATTATTTTAAATGGCTATTATTTTAAGATTGTTGTATAAGCCATTATAAATTAAGTAATAAGAATTTAAGATTGTTTTCAATGGCTATTATTTTAAGATTAATTTATAACCCATTATAAATTAAGTAATAAGAGTTTATAAACTATTTTTATAAGCCATTATAAATTAAGTAATAAGAGTTTAAGATTATTTTATAAGAAATTATAAATTAAGTAATAAGAGTTTATAAACTATTTTTATAAGCCATTATAAATTAAGTAGTAAGAGTTTAAGATTATTTTAAATGGCTATTATTTTAAGATTAATTTATAACCCATTATAAATTAAGTAATAAGAGTTTACTCTATAAACTATTGTTTATAAGCCATTATAAATTAAGTAATAAGAGTTTAAGATTATTTTAAATGGCTATTATTTTAAGAGCTTAAGATTATTTTATAAGAAATTATAAATTAAGTAATAAGAGTTTAAGATTAGTTTAAATGGTTATTATTTTAAGATTAATTTATAACCCAAAGTAGAAGACATGGTGAATTTGAAGAAATGAAGATTTTTCAGCTTTTAAGTGCTATCTTTGTTTCCTTTCAATTGATTTAACTGTTTGATGTCTTTGATAAAAGAACATCTTTTGTTTCCCATCACTCATATCTTGCGTGATCACACTAATCCACGTTGAAAAGTTGGCCCGCCAAAACAAGATTCAAATGGGAAATCAAAATTTGCAAAAGTGATTTTATAAAACTTTCAAAATTGATTAACAATTTTCACATGATTTGAAAACCACTTATAATATTTATAAAGGCCTATAAATTATTATTCAGAAATGAAATGATTAAAACATTTATAAGAAAGACACCGAAATCACATTAACATACTACTACAACATAAAACGAGAAGGTTCAAGAGTTACAACATACAGCCTAATGAGTTCAAAACATAAAACGAAAATGATTCAACAACATTTGAAAAAGAAAACCATAGGATAGCCTAGATAAGTTATGGACCAACAACATTAGAAAAAACCAAACCATACGATAGTACACAAGAACACCTTATAGATCGCCCTACGTCCCAGCGGTACGGTTGTTGAGAGCAAGCGAGTCAGCTGGTGTGCTCGAAATTTTCACTCCTTCTCCAACGGGTGCTTCATCTCCGGAAGCAAGGGGATCTCCTTTGAAACTGAAGAACCTGGTAGATAAGATTGGGAAAGATGATATTCTTCTCCTCATCAAAGTGGCGAGCCATGGCCACAACCTGAACATAAGCGAGTTGTCCAAAGTTGATTGCTTTCGGCAGTTCAAGATAGCATAAATCAGGCGCATGCGCTGCTTGATCATTGCATCAGTATCCGGTCCAGGAAGCCAGTTTCGTTCACAGACACGGTAGAAGATTTGATATGGAGGAATGGGTGCAGTGAGAATAAAACCAGTCCAACCAGAGGAACGGTAACCCGTGAGAGTCGAGATAGCCAACGAAAGATCACAACTTTCCCAATCAAAAGACTCATTGACATGAGGTGTCATCATAATGATGTTGATCACATCGGGATCGAAACGAAACCGAGTGCCACGGATCAAAACCGAATCAGAACTGAAGTAAAGGTTTGAGATCAACTCTCTAACAACCCTAGGATAGAAGGCACGAGCATGCAAGACGGTATCGCCCACTCAACCCTATCTAGGAGGCGAAACGCCGGTAAAATCGAGTCTTGAGGAGAAAGATTACCTTGCACAATAAATCCATGAAGACACATGTCTTCGTGCTTGAAAGCGAGCATTTTCGTTGGTGAAGCATTGGTGAGACTCGTCGTTGGGAAAACCGATGTCGGCGAAGATAGCACGGTTTGAGTTGAGACGTTGCTCAAAAGAAACGTATGGAATGGGAGCAGGATTGAAGTTAGGAATATCCATTACCACTTTTTGAGATTTTTATGAAGAAAAGGTCTAGAGAGATTTGAGAGAATTTGAGAGAAGAAAGAGAGAGCTTTAAGAAGAAACCAAGAATTTGGGGATATAAAGAGGATGAGCAATGCAAAAGGGTCAAGGGATGATGATGAACTCGATAACCGAAAAAGCAAACGGTTGAAGAGAAGTATAACCGTCCCATCACTCATATGCGCGTGATCACACTAATCCACGTTGAAAAGTTGGCCCGGCCAAAAACAAGATTCAAATGGGAAATCAAAATTTGCAAAAGTGATTTTATAAAACTTTAACAAGATCGATTTATAAAAAATGTATTAGAATTATGAAAAATCAGTTAAAACTGTATTTATAACCCTTTATAAACCATGTATTTATAACCCATTATAAAACTTTCAAAATTGATTAACAATTTTCACATGATTTGAAAACCACTTATAATATTTATAAAGGCCTATAACCATAGAAAAATCAAAATGGTCAAGGGATGATGATGAACTCGATAACCTAAAAGCAAACGGTTGAAGAGAAGTATAACCGTCCCATCACTCATATCTTGCGTGATCACACTAATCCACGTTGAAAAGTTGGCCCGCCAAAACAAGATTCAAATGGGAAATCAAAATTTGCAAAAGTGATTTTATAAAACTTTAACAAGATACGATTTATAAAAAAAAATGTATTAGAATTATGAAAAATCAGTTAAAAACTGTATTTATAACCCTTTATAAACCATGTATTTATAACCCATTATAAAACTTTCAAAATTGATTAACAATTTTCACATGATTTGAAAACCACTTATAATATTTATAAAGGCCTATAACCATAGAAACCAAGAATTTGGGGATAAAGAGGATGAGCAATGCAAAAGGGTCAAGGGATGATGATGAACTCGATAACCTAAAAGCAAACGGTTGAAGAGAAGTATAACCGTCCCATCACTCATATGCGGCGTGATCACACTAATCCACGTTTAAACAAGATTCAAATGGGATGTAAAGAACAATAGGAGATGACTGGTTTCAAGGAACAAGTTTGTGATTGTGGTCTAGTGGTTAAATGCAGCATCAGATCGTCTAGGCCGGGTTCAAGCCCAATTCATACTAATTAAGGTTATTTTTCATAAAACTTTGTATTTTGGTATCTTTATAACACCTTAATAGAAATGGCTTATAAGTCCTTATAAAATCAGTAATAAGAGTTTACTCTATAAACTATTGTTTATAAGCCATTATAAATTAAGTAATAAGAATTTTATAAGAGATGTAAAGAACAATAGGAGATGACTCGTTTCAAGGAACAAGTTTGTGATTGTGGTCTAGTGGTGAATTGAAGCCTTCAGATTCGCTCTAAGCCCGGTTCGAGTCCCTATCAATACGATTAGAATTATTTTTCAGTAGAACTTTATATTTATAAGCCATTATAATACTTTATAAGTGATGTAAAGAACAATAGGAGATGACTCGTTTCAAGGAACAAGTTTGTGATTGTGGTCTAGTGGTTAAATGCAGCATCAGATCGTCTAGGCCGGGTTCAAGCCCAATTCATACTAATTAAGGTTATTTTTCATAAAACTTTGTATTTTGGTATCTTTATAACACCTTAATAGAAATGGCTTATAAGTCCTTATAAAATCAGTAATAAGAGTTTACTCTATAAACTATTGTTTATAAGTCATTATAAATTAAGTAATAAGAATTTTATAAGCCATTATAAGAACAATAGGAGATGACTCGTTTCAAGGAACAAGTTTGTGATTGTGGTCTAGTGGTGAACTGAAGCCTTAATCTAAGCTCTGGTTCGAGTCCCTATCAATACGATTAGAATTATTTTTCAGTAGAACTTTATATTTATAAGCCATTATAATACTTTATAAGTGATGTAAAGAACAATAGGAGATGACTCGTTTCAAGGAACAAGTTTGTGATTGTGGTCTAGTGGTTAAATGCAGCATCAGATCGTCTAGGCCGGGTTCAAGCCCAATTCATACTAATTAAGGTTATTTTTCATAAAACTTTGTATTTTGGTATCTTTATAACACCTTAATAGAAATGGCTTATAAGTCCTTATAAAATCAGTAATAAGAGTTTACTCTATAAACTATTGTTTATAAGCCATTATAAATTAAGTAATAAGAATTTAAGATTGTTTTCAATGGCTATTATTTTAAGAGCTTAAAGATTGTTTTATAAGCAATTATAAATTAAGTAATAAGAGTTAAAGATTGTTTTAAATGGCTATTATTTTAAGAGTATTTTATAAGCCATTATAAATTAAGTAATAAGAGTTAAAGATTGTTTTAAATGGCTATTATTTTAAGAGTATTTTATAAGCCATTATAATACTTTCAAATATGATTAACAATTTGCACATGATTTGAAAACCACTTATAATATTTATAAAGGCCTATAACCATAGAAACCAAGAATTTGGGGATAAAGAGGATGAGCAATGCAAAAGGGTCGAGGGATGATGATGAACTTCGATAACCTAAAAAGCAAACGGTTGAAGAGAAGTATAACCATCCCATCACTCATATCTTGCGTGATCACACTAATCCACGTTTAAACAAGATTCAAATGGGATGTAAAGAACAATACGAGATGAATGGTTTCAAGGAACAAGTATGTGATTGTGGTCTAGTGGTGAATTGAAGCAACCAGATACGTCTAGGCCGGGTTCAAATCTCAATTCATACCAATTAAGGTTATTTTTCATAAAACTTTATATTTATAAGCCATTATAATACTTTATAAGAGATGTAAAGAACAATAGGAGATGACTGGTTTCAAGGAACAAGTATGTGATTGTGGTCTAGTGGTGAACCGAAGCAACCAGATACGTCTAGGCCGGGTTCAAGCCCAATTCATGCAATTAAGGTTATTTTTCATAAAACTTTATAACACCTTATTAGAAATAGCTTATAAGCCCTTATAAAATTAGTAATAAGAGTTTACTTTATAAACTATTGTTTATAAGTCATTATAAATTAAGTAATAAGAGTTTAAGATTATTTTACATGGCTATTATTTTAAGAGCTTAAAGATTGTTTTATAAGCAATTATAAATTAAGTAATAAGAGTTTAAGATTAGTTTAAATGGTTATTATTTTAAGAGTATTTTATAAGCCATTATAAATTAAGTAGTAAGAGTTTAAGATTATTTTACATGGCTATTATTTTAAGAGTATTTTATAAGCCATTATAAATTAAGTAATAAGAGTTTACTTTATAAACTATTGTTTATAAGTCATTATAAATTAAGTAATAAGAGTTAAAGATTGTTTTATAAGCAATTATAAATTAAGTAATAAGAGTTTACTTTATAAACTATTGTTTATAAGTCATTATAAATTAAGTAATAAGAGTTTACTTTATAAACTATTGTTTATAAGTCATTATAAATTAAGTAATAAGAGTTAAAGATTGTTTTACATGGCTATTATTTTAAGAGCTTAAAGATTGTTTTATAAGCAATTATAAATTAAGTAATAAGAGTTTAAGATTATTTTACATGGCTATTATTTTAAGTTTATAATTAGGTTATTTTTCATAAAACTTTATATTTATAAGCCATTATAAATTAAGTAATAAGAGTTTAAGATTATTTTACATGGCTATTATTTTAAGTTTATAATTAGGTTATTTTTCATAAAACTTTATATTTATAAGCCATTATAAATTAAGTAATAAGAGTTTATAAACTATTGTTTATAAGTCATTATAAATTAAGTAATAAGAGTTTATAAACTATTGTTTATAAGTCATTATAAATTAAGTAATAAGAGTTTATAAACTATTGTTTATAAGTCATTATAAATTAAGTAATAAGAGTTTATAAACTATTGTTTATAAGTCATTATAAATTAAGTAATAAGAGTTTATAAACTATTGTTTATAAGTCATTATAAATTAAGTAATAAGAATTTTATAAGAGATGTAAAGAACAATAGGAGATGACTGGTTTCAAGGAACAAGAATGTGATTGTGGTCTAGTGGTGAACCGAATCAACCAGATACGTCTAGGCCGGGTTGAAGCCAGTTGATATGATTAATTTGTTTTTTTAATCATTTAACAAAGGAATGGTAAAACCGTAATATAAAAATAATTAAGCAAGTGATATAAATAATTTATTATAAGGAAAGACAGAGATGATGTATTATTCATTAATATTATAATATATAAAGATTTATAAAAAGAGATAATGTATTATAATTAGTGTAAATAACTTATAACCCCTTATAAATTAAGTAATAAGAGTTTAAGATTATTTTATAAGAAATTATAAATTAAGTAATAAGAGTTTATAAACTATTGTTTATAAGCCATTATAAATTAAGTAATAAGAGTTTATAAACTATTGTTTATAAGTCATTATAAATTTAGTAATAAGAATTTAAGATTGTTTTCAATGGCTATTATTTTAAGATTAATTTATAACCCATTATAAATTAAGTAATAAGAGTTTATAAACTATTTTTATAAGCCATTATAAATTAAGTAATAAGAGTTTACTCTATAAACTATTGTTTATAAGCCATTATAAATTAAGTAATAAGAGTTTAAGATTAGTTTAAATGGTTATTATTTTAAGATTAATTTATAACCCATTATAAATTAAGTAGTAAGAGTTTAAGATTATTTTATAAGAAATTATAAATTAAGTAATAAGAGTTTACTCTATAAACTATTGTTTATAAGCCATTATAAATTAAGTAATAAGAGTTTATAAACTATTGTTTATAAGTCATTATAAATTTAGTAATAAGAATTTAAGATTGTTTTCAATGGCTATTATTTTAAGATTAATTTATAACCCATTATAAATTAAGTAATAAGAGTTTAAGATTATTTTATAAGAAATTATAAATTAAGTAGTAAGAGTTTAAGATTATTTTATAAGAAATTATAAATTAAGTAATAAGAGTTTATAAACTATTGTTTATAAGCCATTATAAATTAAGTAATAAGAGTTTATAAACTATTTTTATAAGCCATTATAAATTAAGTAATAAGAGTTTAAGATTAGTTTAAATGGTTATTATTTTAAGATTAATTTATAACCCATTATAAATTAAGTAATAAGAGTTTACTCTATAAACTATTGTTTATAAGCCATTATAAATTAAGTAATAAGAATTTTATAAGAGATTTAAAACATTATAAGTAATAACTTAATATTTATAAGCCATTATAATACTTTATAAGTGATGTAAAGAACAATAGGAGATGACTTCGTTTCAAGGAACAAGTTTGTGATTGTGGTCTAGTGGTGAACTGAAGCCTTCAGATTCGTTTAAGCCGAGTTCGAGTCCCTATCAATACGATTAGAATTATTTTTTAGTAGAACTTTATATTTATAAGCCATTATAAATTAAGTAATAAGAGTTTAAGATTAGTTTAAATGGTTATTATTTTAAGATTAATTTATAACCCATTATAAATTAAGTAATAAGAGTTTATAAACTATTTTTTATAAGCCATTATAAATTAAGTAATAAGAATTTTATAAAAGATGTAAAGAAATATAAGAGATGACTCGTTTCAAGGAACAAGTTTGTGATTGTGGTCTAGTGGTGAACTGAAGCCTTCAGATTCGTTTAAGCCGAGTTCGAGTCCCTATCAATACGATTAGAATTATTTTTTAGTAGAACTTTATATTTATAAGCCATTATAATACTTTATAAGTGATGTAAAGAACAATAGGAGATGACTCGTTTCAAGGAACAAGTTTGTGATTGTGGTCTAGTGGTTAAATGCAGCATCGGATCGTCTAGGCCGGGTTGAAGCCCAATTCATACAATTAAGGTTATTTTTTCATAAAACTTTGTATTTTGGTATCTTTATAACACCTTAATAGAAATGGCTTATAAGTCCTTATAAAATCAGTAATAAGAGTTTACTCTATAAACTATTGTTTATAAGCCATTATAAATTAAGTAATAAGAATTTTATAAGCCATTATAAATTAAGTAATAAGAATTTATAAAAGATGTAAAGAAATATAAGAGATGACTCGTTTCAAGGAACAAGTTTGTGATTGTGGTCTAGTGGTGAACTGAAGCCTTCAGATTCGTTTAAGCCCGAGTTCGAGTCCCTATCAATACGATTAGAATTATTTTTTCGTAGAACTTTATATTTATAAGCCATTATAATACTTTATAAGTGATGTAAAGAACAATAGGAGATGACTCGTTTCAAGGAACAAGTTTGTGATTGTGGTCTAGTGGTTAAATGCAGCATCCAGATACGTCTAGGCCCGGGTTCGAAGCCCAATTCATACGAATTAAGGTTATTTTTTCATAAAACTTTGTATTTTGGTATCTTTATAACACCTTAATAGAAATGGCTTATAAGTCCTTATAAAATCAGTAATAAGAGTTTACTCTATAAACTATTGTTTATAAGCCATTATAAATTAAGTAATAAGAATTTAAGATTGTTTTCAATGGCTATTATTTTAAGAGCTTAAGATTATTTTATAAGAAATTATAAATTAAGTAATAAGAGTTTAAGATTAGTTTAAATGGTTATTATTTTAAGATTAATTTATAACCCATTATAAATTAAGTAGTAAGAGTTTAAGATTATTTTAAATGGCTATTATTTTAAGATTGTTGTATAAGCCATTATAAATCTATGTAAAAGAATTTATAAAGGCCTATAAATTATTATTCAAGAAATGATTAAAACATTTATAAGAAAGACACGAAATCACATTAACATACTACTACAACATAAAACGAGAAGGTTCAAGAGTTACAACATACAGCCTAATGAGTTCAAAACATAAAACGAAAATGATTCAACAACATTTGAAAAAGAAAACCATAGGATAGCCTAGATAAGTTATGGACCAACAACATTAGAAAAAAACCAAACCATACGATAGTACACAAGAACACCTTAACCATCGATCCTTCTACGTCCCCGCGGGCCACGGTTGTTGAGAGCAAGCGAGTCAGCTGGTGTGCTCGAAATTTTCACTCCTTCTCCAACGGGTGCTTCATCTCCGGGAAGCAAGGGGATCTCCTTTTGAAACTGAAGAACCTGGTAGATAAGATTGGGAAAGATGATATTCTTCTCCTCATCAAAGTGACGAGCCATGGCCACAACCTGAACATAAACGAGTTGTCCAAAGTTGATTGCTCGGCAGTTCAAGATAGCATAAATCAGGCGCATGCGCTGCTTGATCATTGCATCAGTATCCGGTCCAGGAAGCCAGTTTCGTTCACAGACACGGTAGAAGATTTGATATGGAGGAATGGGTGCAGTGAGAATAAAACCAGTCCAACCAGAGGAACGGTAACCCGTGAGAGTCGAGATAGCCAACGAAAGATCACAACTTTCCCAATCAAAAGACTCATTGACATGAGGTGTCATCATAATGATGTTGATCACATCGGGATCGAAACGAAACCGAGTGCCACGGATCAAAACCGAATCAGAACTGAAGTAAAGGTTTGAGATCAACTCTCTAACAACCCTAGGATAGAAGGCACGAGCATGCAAGACGGTATACGCCCACTCAACCCTATCTAGGAGACGAAACACTTCGGTAAAATCGGAGTCTTGAGGAGAAAGATTACCTTGCACAATAAATCCATGAAGACACATGTCTTCGTACTTGAGGCGAGCATTTTCGTTGGTGAAGCATTGGTGAGACTCGTCGTTGGGAAAACCGATGTCGGCGAAGATAGCACGGTTTGAGTTGAGACGTTGCTCAAAAGCGTATGGAATGGGAGCAGGATTGAAGTTAGGAATATCCATTACCACTTTTGAGATTTTATGAAGAAAAGGTCTAGAGAGATTTGAGAGAATTTGAGAGAAGAAAGAGAGCTTTAAGAAGAAACCAAGAATTTGGGGATATAAAGAGGATGAGCAATGCAAAAGGGTCAAGGGATGATGATGAACTCGATAACCGAAAAAGCAAGCGGTTGAAGAGAAGTATAACCGTCCCATCACTCATATCGCGTGATCACACTAATCCGTTGAAAAGTTGGCCCGACCAAAACAAGATTCAAATGGGAAATCAAAATTTGCAAAGTGATTTTATAAAACTTTAACAAGATACGATTTATAAAAAAAAATGTATTAGAATTATGAAAAATCAGTTAAAAACTGTATTTATAACCCTTTATAAACCATGTATTTATAACCCATTATAAAACTTTCAAAATTGATTAACAATTTTCACATGATTTGAAAACCACTTATAATATTTATAAAGTCCTATAACCATAGAAAAATCAAAATGGTCAAGGGATGATAATGAACTTCGATAACCGAAAAAGCAAGCGGTTGAAGAGAAGTATAACCGTCCCATCACTCATATCTTGCGTGATCACACTAATCCACGTTGAAAAGTTGGCCCGGCCAAAAACAAGATTCAAATGGGAAATCAAAATTTGCAAAGTGATTTTATAAAACTTTAACAAGATAAGATTTATAAAAAAATGCATTAGAATTATGAAAAATCAGTTAAAAACGTATTTATAACCCTTTATAAACCATGTATTTATAACCCTTTATAAACCATGTATTTATAACCCATTATAATACTTTCAAATATGATTAACAATTTGCACATGATTTGAAAACCACTTATAATATTTATAAAGTCCTATAACCATAGAAAAATCAAAATGGTCAAGGGGATGATAATGAACTCGATAACCGAAAAAGCAAACGGTTGAAGAGAAGTATAACCGTCCCATCACTCATATGCGCGTGATCACACTAATCCACGTTGAAAAGTTGGCCCGGCCAAAAACAAGATTCAAATGGGAAATCAAAATTTGCAAAGTGATTTTATAAAACTTTAACAAGATAAGATTTATAAAAATGCATTAGAATTATGAAAAATCAGTTAAAAACGTATTTATAACCCTTTATAAACCATGTATTTATAACCCATTATAAAACTTTCAAAATTGATTAACAATTTTCACATGATTTGAAAACCACTTATAATATTTATAAAGTCCTATAACCATAGAAAAATCAAAATGGTCAAGGGGATGATAATGAACTCGATAACCGAAAAAGCAAGCGGTTGAAGAGAAGTATAACCGTCCCATCACTCATATCTTGCGTGATCACACTAATCCACGTTGAAAAGTTGGCCCGGCCAAAAACAAGATTCAAATGGGAAATCAAAATTTGCAAAGTGATTTTATAAAACTTTAACAAGATAAGATTTATAAAAAAATGCATTAGAATTATGAAAAATCAGTTAAAAAACTGTATTTATAACCCTTTATAAACCATGTATTTATAACCCATTATAATACTTTCAAATATGATTAACAATTTGCACATGATTTGAAAACCACTTATAATATTTATAAAGGCCTATAACCATAGAAACCAAGAATTTGGGGATAAAGAGGATGAGCAATGCAAAAGGGTCGAGGGGATGATGATGAACTCGATAACCGAAAAAGCAAACGGTTGAAGAGAAGTATAACCATCCCATCACTCATATGCGCGTGATCACACTAATCCACGTTTAAACAAGATTCAAATGGGATGTAAAGAACAATACGAGATGAATGGTTTCAAGGAACAAGTATGTGATTGTGGTCTAGTGGTGAATTGAAGCCTTCAGATTCGTCTAAGCCCGGGTTCGAGTCCCAATTCATACGAACTAAGGTTTTTATAAGCCATTATAAGAACAATAGGAGATGACTCGTTTCAAAGAACAAGTATGTGATTGTGGTCTAGTGGTTAAATGCAGCATCCAGATACGTCTAGGCCCGGGTTCAAATCTCAATTCATACCAATTAAGGTTATTTTTTCATAAAACTTTATAACACCTTATTAGAAATAGCTTATAAGCCCTTATAAAATTAGTAATAAGAGTTTACTTTATAAACTATTGTTTATAAGTCATTATAAATTAAGTAATAAGAGTTAAAGATTGTTTTAAATGGCTATTATTTTAAGAGCTTAAAGATTGTTTTATAAGCAATTATAAATTAAGTAATAAGAGTTTAAGATTAGTTTAAATGGTTATTATTTTAAGAGTATTTTATAAGCCATTATAAATTAAGTAGTAAGAGTTTAAGATTATTTTACATGGCTATTATTTTAAGTTTATAATTAGGTTATTTTTTCATAAAACTTTATATTTATAAGCCATTATAATACTTTATAAGAGATGTAAAGAACAATAGGAGATGACTGGTTTCAAGGAACAAGAATGTGATTGTGGTCTAGTGGTGAACCGAAGCAACCAGATACGTCTAGGCCCGGGTTCGAAGCCCAGTTGATAGGATTAATTTGTTTTTTTTAATCATTTAACAAAGGAATGGCAAAACCGTAAATTTAGCTTGAAAACTGTATTTATAACCCATTATAAACGATGTATTTATAACCCATTATAATACATGGGCTATAAACATAGAAAAGCATGGGCCTTTACTTTGCTTAAAAAAAGAGAGAGATGTAAACAACAATACGAGATGACTGGTTTCAAGGAACAAGAATGTGATTGTGGTCTAGTGGTGAACCGAATCAACCAGATACGTCTAGGCCCGGGTTTGAAGCCCAGTTGATATGATTAATTTGTTTTTTTTAATCATTTAACAAAGGAATGACAAAACCGTAAATTTAGCTTGAAAACTGTATTTATAACCCATTATAAACTATGTATTTATAACCCATTATAATACATGGGCTATAAACATAGAAAAGCATGGGCCTTTACTTTGCTTAAAAAAAAAAGATGTAAATTAACAATAGGAGATGACTGGTTTCAAGGAACAAGAATGTGATTGTGGTCTAGTGGTTAACCGAGGCATCCAGATACGTCTAGACCCGGGTTCGAATCCCAGTTGATAGGATTAATTTGTTTTTTTTATCATTTAACAAAGGAATGGTAAAACCGTAATATAAAAAATAATTAAGCAAGTGATATAAATAATTTATTATAAGGAAAGACAGAGATGATGTATTATTCATTAATATTATAATATATAAAGATTTATAAAAAAGAGATAATGTATTATAATTAGTGTAAATAACTTATAACCCCTTATATATATATATATATATATATATATATATATATATATATATATATATATCTTATAATAATATTTTAGAATGCATTATAAAAAATCTCGTTATTAAATATTTTAAAGAAGAAATTAGAGTAAATATAAATTAGAAATGAATTACCGCTTTCAATAACTTATAAAAGCCGCATGTTAGATTTTATATATGATAGAGAGACATGTGTATTGTTTCTTTTATATGTGTCAAAAAAGTATTTCAGAAAGACATGTGTCTTGTTTCTCTTGTTTGTGTCAAGAAATTATTTTTTTTTTCTGAAATCTCTTCATCCTTTTCTCTCTCTTTTGGCATCTCCAATTTTCTTCGACATTGCAAACATCTCTGTGCCCTCGATTGGGAGTGTAATCTAATATCACTTCAAAATCACTTTTGTGGGAAGGTTATCCAACTTCATCCTCTTTTTCTTTCTTTCATTTTATTTCTTTCTTTAATTTTATTTATTCTCTGTTTGAAAGTTTTTTTATGAGAAGAAGAGAAGTCTTCCAGATTTCATTTCAAAGATGAAAAAATTGAAGAAAGGTTCCGAAGTAGAAGTCACTTGTGAAAAAGAAATGTTCAAAGTTTCTTGGAATAAGGCTATCCTCCAGGAAAATCCGGCGAAAATGAAAGGAAAAAAGCTTCGGGTGTGTTTTACAACTTTGGTGGACAAAGACAGTTTAAGTCCTTACACAGAAACTGTTGAACAATGCTTTATCCGTCCGGTTCAACCACAGTATCTGAATAAAGCTTTCGTATTTGAGAGAGGATCAGTGGTGGATGCTTATGCTCATGCTGGATGGTGGAAGTCTGTTATTGTAAAGGAAGTGCCAAAGGATAGGTTTTTGGTTTACTTCGATTTTATACCAGACATAGCAAAATTCGACAAATACCAATTGAGACCTAATGCTGATTGGACCGGCTCTAAATGGGTAATTAGCCAAAAAAGGTATTGTTTTCTTATTGTTTATAAACTTTTATAATTTTGGTTTCATGATCACTTTAGCTTATATATCTTTGTCTTTGGAAATGAAGCAATTGAGTGAAGACATTTATAGCCCAGGGAAGATAGTAGAAATGACTCGTAGGATCCGTAAAATGGAAAACATATGGGTCCCAGCATTGTTAATTAAACAGATCGAAGTAGATGGTGAAAGAAAATTTATAATCAAAAGATTAACCCAGTTTCTGCGTTTGAGTGATGATGATGAAGAGGAAGCAATATTTAAAACAGTTGATATTTGCAAAACCAGGCCATGTCCTCCTCAATATTTTTTTGCAAAGTATATATTGGGAGACATTGTTGAAGTGTTTGTTAGCTGTGGTTGGCTTAAAGGAGAAGTGAGGGAAATTCTCTGTGGTAATAAGTACTTAGTGCAGTTCAAGGCCGTAAAAGAGGAGGCTGTTTATAAAAGCTCTGCACTTAGGCAGTCAATGGATTGGCAAGATGGTCATTGGATTCACACACGAGAGGTATTTTCTAACACATAAACTGTATTCAGTTTTGGTTTATTGTGAATAACAACTGATTAATAAACTTCCTTCACCATTTTTCAGAGAGAATCTATAGAAGAAACTCATTCATAGGTTACAAGCAAATCGAAAAATGATGATGCAACCCCACTTATATCCCCTCAAGAGAGCCCTAGTAACACTCATGTTTTAGATGGCGCTGAGGATGATTTGATGAATGATGCTCCCACTGCCACTCATGAGAGCAGCAGTAGCACTCTTGTTTTAGAGTCCAATGAAGATGAAATCTTAACCCCTGAGGAAAGCTACAGTAAAACTAATGTTTTAGAAGCCACTGAGAATCCAATATCTCATGAATCAGGTGATACGATGAATGATGATGCTACCTCCCCAATCATTAACCCTCAAGAGATACCAATAGGTAATAATGATTTACGATTTATAAACTCTTATAATTACTTTATAAAATAATTTATATATATACGTATCATCTTATTCTGCCATTTTTCCTAACACTCATGTTTTAGACGGCACTGAGGATGATTTGATTAATGATGCTCCCACTCCAACCATTGCAACTCAAGAGAGAAGCAGTAGCACTCTTGTTTTAGAGTCCAATGAAGATGATATGATGAACGGTTATGCCACCGAAATCAGAACCCCTGAGGAAAGCTACAGTAACACTCCTATTTTAGAAGCTACTGATAATGAAACCCCAATCAATGAAGCAGTAGTTGTACGTTTTAAACTATCACTCCATTTGTGTTTGGGATTGGCTTATTTTCCTTGTTATTGAAATATATGTTTTTACTAATGGTGTGTAGGCATTCGAGTTACCATTACCTCATGAATCAGATGATACTATGAATGATGATGCTTGCTCCCCAATCATTGAAGCTCAAGAGATACCAATAGGTAATAATGAATTAGAATTTATAAGTCATTATAAAACATCTCTTTCACATTACCATACTGAAATTGTTCAGGTGAAACGATGAGTAATTCTGATGATAAGATTGCTTTGCCAAAAGAGTGATCGAACCTGGTACGAGGAACGCTTTTGGCTAGAATTAACAAGCGTAGTAACCTGAAGTTGGTTGGTAAAGTTGAAAAGGTTTTGGGCCATGAATTCAGAAAGCTTGAAGATTCATTCTTGGGTCCTATAATTGAGATGGGAAGGAGGCAGGAGCATATGGTGTTTTCAAGGAATTTAATTCATCACTTACTTTTAAGGAGAATTGATATAGGCGACAAGGCTCTGTGGTTTTCTTTCGGAGAACAAGCAGTGAGGTTTTCTCTAAGAGAATTCCACTTGGCAACTGGTCTGCCTTGTGTTGTTCACAAAGATGAAGAGAAAGTGGAGACTTCCAGAAGGAAAAAGAAGAAGAAAGATCCATGGATGAATAAGGAACAAACTGTAAAGAGCTTGCTTAACCTACTTGAGAACAACAGTACAGAGTTTACTGCTGATCAGAGATTGAGATTGGGGGCTTCAATCCTTGTGGAAGGTATATTAATGGCAATCAATCTAGTGACTCGTATACCAATTGAGAATCTGCTGAGAGCAAGAGATTTCAAAGAGTTTTGCAAGTATCCCTGGGGAAATTTGGCCTTTAATTTTTTACGTGATGAAGTGAAGGGTATTACCTCTGAAGTGTTGAAGAGAGATCAATATGGGATTTGTGAATTTATATATGCAATTCAACTATGGGCTTTATCGTCTGTGGATCAAATAGGCACAATCTTTGGAATTAGGGAAAATGAGATTAAGTTTCCCTTGTGCTTGCATTGGATAAAAACCAAACCCCTTACTATGGAAGAGGTGACCAGATTCGACAACAGTGAGAAGGTAACATTTTACAAATGTTTTATAAATTTGTTTTAATCTTTGCATTCTTTGTATTTTTATCGATTGTTTAATCAGTTAATAAATATTAGGTTGATGTCAAATGTATACTTGGAGATCCTGAAATACACTGCGACTTGGTTGAAGACGTTGACATTCAATTTGGAAAAGTTTTTGATCTTGTCAGAAGAGGATACCATCTGAAGAGACAAGATTGGCTTAATGGAAGTGTCAACATTGCTGTCGCTGAAGCTGAAGTGGAGAAAAACAATTATGATCCTTGGATTGATGCAACTGATAAAGAAAAGATTGAATTCCTCACTAAGCAGGCAGAGATTTAAAAAGAAAGAGTGGGTTATCTTGAAGGTCTTCTGAACATTATTCGAGAAAACGAGAAGGTAAACTATTTTTTCATATTCTAAATACTGTATATTTGTATTCACATATAATTTTTCAGGAAAATGAACAGAATGCCGAGAGGGAATTGGGTGAAGAAGAAACTTTCCAGTCTTTTATAGATTCCCGAAAGCAGGAAAAAACTAAGGTTGTTCTGTGTTTTGATGTCTTATAAGGCTTTATTAAATTCGAAACTGATAAGTTATAAATCTTTATAAATTGATTTATGAAGTGAAACATAAAAGATCAATCAAGTAAGCTGATTTATAAACCTTTATAAATTGATAAGCTTTCAAATATTTTAATATAGTTTAACTAACTTTTTTATTGTGTTATCAAAATTGAAGGTTGGAGAATTAAATGAAAATGCATCTAAAGAGTCCGTGCTAGTTAAAAAGAAGAAACGAGCAAGAGAAAATAAGGTAAATACCTCTGTTTATAATTGTTTATATAACGTTGTTTGTATTTCATATATCACATTCCTGATTTACTTTATTGTTTTGCTTATAAAGGAAGCTGAAGCCAGCACCTCCAAAACAAAGAAAACTAAAACAATCTGCGGTTCTAGCTGATGTTGTGATATAAAGAGTATTGGAAGAAATGATGCTCTTTCAGTTTCCACTGTTTTTATCTAAAATCAGTGTTTCCATTTTCAAAATGTTATCTTTTGTTGATGCCTTTGATGAGAAACATCTTTTGCATTATAAGGGCTTATAAAGCTATCCAAAATCACTTATAACCCATTATAAAACTTTGTATTTTATCATCTTTATTACAAAAAATTAAAAAATATAACCCCTTATAAAATCAGTAATAAGAGTTTTGGATTTATAAAAATGATTAACAATTATAACCCATTATAAAAACTCTCATTGGATTTGATTTATAAAATAATAAAGCATTAGAATTATGGAAAAAATAATAATACATTATAAAACTTTGTATTGTATTTTATTATTACCTTTATAACACCTTATTAAAAAGGGTTATAAACCCTTATAAAAATCAGTAATAAGAGTTAACGTTTAAAAAAATGATAACAAATTTCAGATGGTTGGAAAAATCACTTATAACCTATTATACAACTTTGTATTTTATGATCTTTATAACACCTTATTAAATATGTCTTATAAACCCTTATAAAATCAGTACTAAAAGTTTAGGATTTATAATAATGATAAACGATTGAAAACAAGAATGTAATGTGGTCTAGTGGTGAATTGTTGTCACTGGAACCTACACTTTCGTCTAAGCCCGGGTTCGAATCAAACGAATGCTTTTTTTTATCATTTAACAATGAAATGGAAAAACCGTAAAATTAGCTAGATTTTCATTATCTTCTCTCGACAAAAGAAGAACACGTGTCCGACTCTCCATTTTAGATTCAGTCACTTTCTTCTATGTGTTCTTCATTCTTCTCTAACTCCATAAATTCAAAGAAGAAGAATCAACAATTCATGATTGAATTTTCAATCACCAATCCCCCGCGTCTTCTTCTTCTCCGCGCCTCCATCATTTTGTTCCTCCTCCTTTCGAATCGTAAGACACTGTGGCAAAGGTAAATGAGTTGATTGAGATTAAATAAATCGATTAATCACTCTAATTCGAGCTTAATTTTGTTCTTTTGAACCTAATTGATATACCCAAAATCTCAATTTGTTTCAATTTGTTGGATTCATCTTGTTAAATTGGCCGGAATCAATTTCTTGATTTTTGATTTTTGGAACCTAATTGATATAACTATAATCTCAATCTTTCATCTTGTTAAATTGTTTTTTTTTTTCTTTTATCTTCCTCTTGCTCTTGTGTGTATCCTCTCTATCTCCGATTCGTTTATCTCGTTTATCTTTTTTTTATGAGTTCATGTGGTGGTTGATCTGAGTCAATATCGCTTCCCGATGAAAACAGGTAGCTCGCGCATCGGCTTTTAGCGTGGGTCTCGTCTACGGGAGCATGAAGCTCAAGTTCTTGAAGGTAATTGAAAACACTTTTCTCTCTTGATATCAAAGTTTTGAAATTGATACTTATTGTTAATTTGAGATTGATTTTCTCTCTTGATTGTTTCAATTTTTGCGAAGCTTGTTGTTTATGATTATGACACCCACGGTATGACTAAATTTTCCTTTATATATGGTTTTGTCTCCAAGGTTTTAGCAGAAGAAAAGAGTTGTTTCTGATTTCGTTTTAAGGAGTAGCCAAGAATGGAAAATTTGAAGAAAAAAGAAAGACCTTTGCCCATTTCCAAAGGTTGTGAAGTAGAAGCCTCTCCTGGAGAAGATGGGTTCCAAGGTTCTTGGTTTAGAGCTATCCTCGAGCAAGATCCAGAGAAAGTGAAAGGGGAAAAGTTTCGGGTCTGTTACAAAACTTTGCTCCATGAAGACGGTGTAAAGCGTTGCAGGGAATATGTTGAAAGATGTTTTATTAGACTCGTCCCGCCAGAGTGTCTGAATGAAGGTGTCAAATTCAAGGAAGGGTTGGTGGTGGATGCTTATCTCAATGATGGATGGTGGAATGGTGTTATCGTAGGTAAAGAGACAGATGAAAGTTTTTTGGTTTACTTTGATCATCCACCAGACATATTAAAATTCGACAAAACCCAACTGAGACCTCATCATCATTGGACCGGCTTTACATGGCAGCAAAAAAAAAAAGACAAGGTATTATTTTCTTCTTATATTCAAAGTTTTAAGATTTTGAATTGTTGAGGGCATTAGCTAATATTTGACTGTTTCTTGAATTGAAGGAAGTAAGTAAAGACATGTTTAGCACAGGGAAATTGGTGGAAGTGACTCGTACGATTGGTAAAAAGAAAAATGTTTGGGTCCAATCATTAGTAGTTAAAGAGAATTTTTGGTTAAGAGATATTTGGGTCCAAGCTCACAGCATTTGAGTGATGGTGAGGAAGAGAAATGTACAGCAGTTGACATTTGCAAAATCAGGCCATCTCGTCCTCTTAATCTCTGTGCAGAGTACGAGTTGCAAAACATTGTTGAAGTGTTTGTTGGATATGGTTGGCGCAAAGGTGTAGTGAAAGAAATTCACATAGACAACCACTACAAAGTGTGTTTCGAGGACACAAAAGAAGAGGCGGTTTTTAAAAACTCTGATATTAGGCGATTCATGGAGTGGCAAAACAATGTTTGGATTGAAGCACATATGGTACTTTCTCGTACTTATATTTTGTTCAATTTTTTTTCTTCTTTTGGAAATAAGAACCACTAATTGGTACATTCCCTTCATAATTTTTCAGAAAGGATTTGAAAACGAAGACAATGCGGATGTTCCTAACCCAACCATAACTTCTAATGTGTGCCACAGTAGCACCACTCCTGTTTTAGAATCCTCTGAGGTTGATATGATGAGTGATGCTCCAACAGAAATCAGGACGCCTTGAGATACCCTCAACAAGAATCATGAAATGGATAATGGTACAACAATTGATGCTGAGCCCCCAATAGGTAATAATACTTTCTCTAACTAAGGATTAGTGATTATAAAGTATTTATTATAAAGACCTACAAAATCCTATGAAATAATATACAAAGGTTTATATATATGTATAATGGCTTATAAAGGTTTATATAAAATTAACTAGCCCAAGCTTTTAAATATCAATAAGCCATTATAAAACTTAATAAGCCATTATAAACCAAAATTGCTTATAAAGGTTTATATAAAATTAACTAGCCCAAGCTTTTATAAAATGATACATTTTTGTTGATAAGTATAATAGCAATTTTTAAAGTGTTGCTTGCGATGGGCTTAAAAATGGGCCTTCCAAATTGGGTCCTAAAGAAAGAATGTATAAATCAACACTTAAGGTTTTTTTCCTCACTTTTCATCATCTCGGATGTTCCACCTTTCGCCGATCTCGGCATCTTTATCAGTTTCAAACCCTAGTAGATCTGTTCATCAGTTTTGCTCCCCTAGCCGATTCGATCCGTCAAATTTTCTTGCCATCGATTTTGCTTAACGTCGGTAGTGCGATTCTTCTTCTCATTTTACATAAAAAAATTGACTAGTTTAGTTAAAACTTTGGGGCTTTGAGTTTTAGTATGTCTAAACTTACATTCGTTTAGATTAGGTCGTTCGGGATATTAATGTGATTCTATTCCTATTATTTAGAAGTTTTTATAAATTTGTTGCCATCGATTTTACTTACCGCCGGATATGTGATTCTTCTTCTCATTTTATATAACAAATTTCAATAAATTATTTAAGAGTTTGGGCATTTGAGTTTTAGTATATCACAACTTACAATCGACGATATCTTTTTGTTATTTGCGATATATGTCATCTCTTGTTCTTTCGATATTGATTTGGTTCCATTATGATTACAAGTGCTTATAAAATTTACTTTATAAGCCATTATAAAACATATCACTGACCTTGCAAAATTTTGAAATGTTTCAGGTGAAAGGATGAGTACTTCTGCTGATAAAATTGTCTTGCCAAAAAGAGTGTTCGAACCTGGTTCAGAGAAAGGAGTTTTGGATCGAGTCAATAAGCATTGCACCCTTAAGTATGTTGCTATTGTTAAAGAGGCTTTGGGCAGTGATTTCAAGAAGATTGAAGATTCGTTCTTAGGCCCTATAATTCAGATGGGGATGAGGGATAAGGCTATGGTGTTTTCAAGGAATCTGATTCATGAGTTGCTTCTAAGGAGAATTAAAGTGGGCAAGAAGAATTTATGGTTTTCTTTTGGAGAACAGGTGATGCGGTTTTCTCTACGAGAATTCCATTTGGCAACAGGTCTGCCTTGCCTTGTTGGCGAAGCAGAAAAAGAAGAAGAGGCTTCAGCAACAAAAAGAAGAAGAAGGATCCATGGATGATGAAGAATCATATTGTGAAGACCTTGGTTGAACTATTTGTGAAAAATAGTGAGGAATTTACTGCTAACCAGAAGCTGAGATTGGGGGCTACTATCCTTGTGGAATTGATATTGATAGCCAACAATCCAGTGAATAAAATACCCGTTGAGAGACTGCTGAGAGCTAGAAACTTTAAAGAGTTCTGCAAGTATCCCTGGGGGAATGAAACCTATGATGCTCTACGTGCTGCAGTGGAGAAGATTACAACTACAGATTTGGTGAAGGAGCAATATGGAATTTCTGGGTTTATATATGCCATTCAGCTTCGGGCTTTGTCTTCTGTGGATCAACTTGGCTCATTTTTTGGTGATGAAGATGAAGAAACTCAGTTTCCATTGTGCTTGCATTGGATAAGAACCAAATCGCCTACAATGGATGAGGTGACCAAAATTGCTAGCAACAAAAATTTATCATTTTATAAACTCTTATTAAATTTGTTTAGTCTCTGCATTTTTCTTTTTTATCGATCGTCTAATCATGGTAATACTTATCAGGTTGTTGTCAAATTCATCCTTGGAGATCCGGAATTGCATAGCAACTTGGTTGAAGATGTCGACACTGAGTTTGGAAAAGTTGTTGATCTTGTCAAGAGAGGATATCGTTTGAAGAGACAAGATTGGCGTAGTGGAAGTGTCAACATTGCTGTTGCGGAAGCTGAGATAGAGGAAAACAATTATGGTCCAGGGACTGATGCAACTGATAAAGAGAAGATTGAATTCCTCACCAAGCAGCTAGAGATTTATAAAGAAGGAGTGGAGCAGCTTGAAGATCTTTTGGGCATTCGTCGAGAAACCGAGAAGGTAAAATATTTTCTATATTTGTATCATGTTTTAAATGAAGAGAAAGATTCATATGCTTCTAACTTGTAACAGGAAACTGATGAGTTTCATGCGACTCCTCAAGGTGCCACAAAAACCAAGGTTTGTTATTTTAAAATCTTGATATTGTAAATCTGTGTATTTGTATTCACATATAATTTTTCAGGAAAATTATAAGAATCTGGAAAGGGAATTGGAGGATGATGAAAATTTGCAGTTTTACATTGATTCCATAAGGCAACAAGTTTCTAAGGTTGTATTTTTGACGCTTTATAATGCTTTATTAAACTCGAAATTTCTAAGTTATTTTAAAGTTATAACCATTTATAAAATCTTTTTTAATGAAATAGAAAAGACTCAAGATGAAGAAGAACAACTAGTGGATAATGATGCAGAGGACGGTGAAAAAGAACGAGAAACTTCAGAAGACAAAGAAGTAAGCTAATTTATAAAGCTTTCTAAAATTACACTATCAGTTTAAAAAATATAAGTCTTTCTAAATCTGTCATTGTTTTATGATTTGATAAAGCTAATTGATGTGTATGAACCTTTATAATAGGGTCAAATAGAGGAAGCAGAACGAAATGGTGAAGAAGTTGCTATCAGTGGTGAAGGAAGTGAAACCTCCAAAGACAATGAAGTAAGCTTATTAATAAACTTTTATGAGTTGAAAAATCTTTTCAAGTGTTAAGTAAATCTCTTATTGTAACTTTTCTTATCAAAACCGAAGGATGAAGAAGTAAATGAAGATGCATCCAAAGAGTCCGAGCAAGTTGCTGACAGTGGTGAAGAAAGTGAAACCTCCAAAGACGATGAAGTAAGCTTATTAATAAAGTTTTATGAATTGGAAAATCTTTTCAAATGTTAATTAAATCTTTTTAACTTTTCTTATCAAAATAAAAGGATGAAGAAGAAAATGAAGATGCATCCAAAGAGCCCGAGCAAGTTATAGAGAAGAAGCAAGGAAAAAGAAAGAAGGTACGAAATATTAAAATCTATTTACAAAGGTTTATAAAATTATCTATACACTCCTAAAAATTCTAATTTTTTTTAAATAGGATCGGATGGAAAAGGTTGAAGATGTAAATGAAGATACAACAAACATTTGCAAGGAAGTTAAGAAGAAGAAACCAAGAAGAGAGAAAAAGGTAACACCTTTTATAAGATCTATTTACAAGGTGGTTCATAATGAATGTGTTTTGGGTTACTGCTTTTTGTTAATCTGTTATTGCCTTTTGTTAAATAGAGGAACACCGATGAGGAACCTGTCAACGATGATACAGTAGTTGATGAGGACGGTAAAGCAGATGAGCCGAATCAAGTTAGAAAGAACAAACGGGGAAGAGGAAATAAGGTAAATAACTCTCTTTATAATGTCTTATAAAATGCTCTTTTGAATTCAGTAGAGTGCTTCCAAAAAATAGAATTCATGTTTTTCTTAATTGGTTTGCTTATAAAGGGAGCCGGTGCTAGAACCTCCAAATCCAAAAAACAAAAAATACAACCTAGGGATGTTTCTGCTGATGATGTTATAGGAGGTGTATTGGAAGATCTCAACCTCAAGGTGTGAACAATAAGACAACAACAAAGACGATTAACTTACCAATACACATAACAAATTCGAATTTGATAAACATGTTGTTTTTTATTGGAAATAGAAACAAGAAGAAAAAGAACAAGTTGATGATGAAGCCGAGAAGCCGGTGCAAGTTGAACAGAAGAAACGAGGAAGACCAGCAGGAAGAAAGGTAAATAAATCTCTTTACAACGTCTTATAAAATGTTCTTCTGAATTTCATAGACTACTTCCAAAATCATTTTTGTTTATGTCTTTTTTTTGAAATAGAACAAAACACATGAGGGGAAAGAACAACAAGGGGAAGCAAATGATGAAGCCGAGAAGTCCGAGAAAGGTGAAAAGAATAAACCAGGAAGAAAGGTAAAATAACTCTCTTTATAATGTCTTATAAAATGGCTTTCCAATGAAGTTTTTGTTTATAGCTTTTTTCTTTTGAAATAGGGCAAAACAAATGAGGAGAAAAAACAACAAGTGGAAGCAGATGATGAAGCCAAGAAGGCGGAGAAAGGTGAAAAGAAGAAACCAGGAAGACCAACAAGAAAAAAGGTAAAATAACTTTCTTTATAACGTCTTATAAAATGGCTTTCCAATGAAGTTTTTGTTTATAGCTTTTTTTTTTTGAAATAGGGCAAAACAAATGAGGAGAAAAAACAACAAGTGGAAGCAGATGATGACGCCGAGAAGCCGGAGAAAGGTGAAAAGAGGAAACTAGGAAGACCAGCAGGAAGAAAGGTAAAATAGATCTCTTATAACGTCTTATAAAATAGCATTCCAATGAAGTTTTTGTTTATAGCTTTTTTCTTTTGAAATAGGGAAAAACAAATGAGGAGAAAAAACAACAAGTGGAAGCAGATGATGAAGCCGAGAAGCCCGAGCAAGTTGAAAAGAGGAAACTAGGAAGACCAGCAGGAAGAAAGGTAAAATAACTCTCTTTATAACGTCTTATAAAATGTTCTTTTGAGTTTCATTAGCTACTTCCAAAAATCATTATTGATTTCTCTTATTTTTTGTTTATGAAGAGAGCTGTTGCTGGCACCTCCATCTCGGAAAAACAAAAGACACAAGCTGGGAAAGATTCAACTGATGATCCGGAGTAGAAGACATGGTGAATTTGAAGAAATGAACGCTCGTTCAGTTTTTAGTGCTATCTTTTGTTCCTTTTTGAAATTATAACTGTTATCTTTTTTAGTGGCTTTGATGAAAGAACATCTTTTGGTTTGTACTTTAATCATTCTGGTTTGAACTTAATCCTTTTTCTAAGAAACTTATTAGATATATATTCACATTGGTAAGCTGAGCCAATGACATCAAGTATCTTAGAAACATATAAATTCTGAAATAAATTTCAACTCTAAAATTTATAAGGGTCTTATAAAAGATAGTTGATTAACATAACCACACAATTTTTTAGTAACGTAAAACTTTTAGAAACACTTATAAATTCTGTAAAACATACTATAAAATGATGAATGTAATAATAAAAGGTTCAAAAGATATAAGATTCAAATTGTTATAACATCATATAAAATAATCAAATGAACACAAGTTTTGATAAAAAGACTCTTGTTATCCAATTGGCTCAACACATGTACTCTTGTTGTGTCCTTGCTGTCCACATCTGCTGCATTTGTATGATTTGGATGTTGATTCGGATTTGGACCGGTATTTTCCATACTCCCACGAACTTGGAATTCTTTTTTTCTTCCTTCTGCCACTAGGAAAGCGAGTAGATGGAGGGCGACAAACAAATTTTGCTACATAGGAGGGAATATCCAAATATGCTTTATCACCAACAGGATATATGCTTTCTGAATATGCTTGCTTAAACCTAATAAGAAAATTGAGAGAATTAGATGAAAGATACAACCAAGAAGGAAAAAATGTAAAACAAGTGTTAAAGAATATTGTTTATAAACCATTATAAATCCGATAACCTTTATAAAAATTTATAAAACATGACTGAGAGAACGCACCTTTCATTGGAGAAAAAATCATCGACATAATCATTTTCATGTTTATTTCCAGCTTTTGCAGCGGCAATAGCATGAGCGCAAGGAAACTTCTCGACATCAAACACCAAGCATGAACAATGCCTGTTTTGAAAATTCACCACTTGATCTCTTGTATCTCCCTTAACCTCATACTCTGAATCATTGATTTTGGAAACCTCAAGCCAGCGAGACTTAAGATTATATAACTCTTTCATCTTTTCCCCTACTTTGAGAGGTGGATATGACGATCTCCTTCATCACGACGTTCAGTGAACCACCTAGTCATAATCATCCTAATAGTGTCAAAAAGACAGACTATCGGATACTCACGACTATCTTTCAGCAAAGAGTTAATTGATTCCGCCAAGTTTGATGTCATGATGTTGTAGCGATTGGCAGGAGAATATGCTCGCGACCACTTCTTGAAGTCCGCATTACGAAGATACTCAGATACTTTAGTGTCGGACGCCTCAATTTCATCAAACAAATAATCGAAATCTCCTTTGGTGTAAGCATAAGCAGCCTCAACAATCAATGGGATAAGTGTTGAACTCTTAAACTTGTCCAGGACATTCTTTTCAAAATGGAAGATGCAAATACCATGGTGAGCAAGCGGATAATGTTGTAAAAGAGCTTTTTCAATAGAGGCTGCACGATCAGAGATAAAAACCAAATCCTCCTCGTCAGGAATGATGGTTTTCATACACATCATAAACCAACTCCATGAGGCCTCATTCTCAGAATCAACTATAGCAAAAGCTATAGGATACAAGTGAAAATTACCATCTTGTGCTGTCGCAGCAAGTAGAGTTCCTTTATACTTTGATTTCAGATGTGCACCATCAATAGAAAGTACCTTCCTCATCAGCTTAAACCCTCTGATAGTTGGACCAAACGACAAAAATACATATTTGAATTTCCCCACAGAATCAACTTCAATAAAAGTCTCTGAACCTGGATTCTTCTCTTTAAACATGTGAAACCAGCTGGGCAAAGCTTGAAAACTGTCATCAGGAGTACTCCTAGCCAGATCTTGGGCATGCTCTTGACACCTCCAAGCCTTTGAATATGAAATCACAACACCATGATCATCTCTAGCTTTGTCTATGATCTGTTTAGGCTTCAACCCAATCTTTCCTCCTTTATAACTATTGGTGACCATACTTCCCAACATTTTTGCAGTAGCTTGCCGATGGTTAACATGTCTCAGAGAAGTGTCACATGTATGCTTAGATACATAATGGCGCACAACAAAACTCTCAGATTCTTTAACTGATTTCGCACGAAAATTCCAACTGCATTTTTCATCCACACACTTAAGAATATAACATTGTTTGTCTTAATACTGTGTGGAGAACTCAAAGCCTTGACTAATGCTCATTTCCTTTTTATCCTTGAAAAACTTCCCGTAGAACAAATCATTATCATCATCGCGTTGATTTGCAAAACAAATTGGTGACAAGATTTCTGAATGGGAATGTGAATCCTCTCTCATGCTTTCTCTACCACATTTACTAGAAAAAGATGACAATTTTGACTTTTCAGATCCATATACATCAGGTCCCATTGAGTGCAATCCTCTCTAAAACAAAAACAATTAGAAAAACAGTTATAAAATATAATTTATAACCCATTATAAGATACTGATATATTCACATCAACAGAAAGTTATATGTACCTTATTGCCAATAACACCACTAGAAGGAGAAATATGAGTATCTCTTATACGAGTATGTTCTATACCAGAGACTTCGTCAACTCTATGAATGTTGTTCCATTCACTCTTGGGGTGTGTGTGTGTTCCTCTCTGCAAAAGTAAGCATGGATCTATTAAGTTTTATAAAGCATTATAAAATAAAATTTTTATTTAAAAAAACATCACAACCAAAATTAGCTCGAAATACAAAATTAGCTCACTAGTAGCAATACCTCTTTGTAGTACTTCATTAAATCCTAATGTCTAAAACAATATATAAGGCCTTATAATTACGAACGTTAAGGTAAGACTTTTGAAAAGTACCTCAAATGCGTTACTACTTCCAGCAATAGGTGAATCATGAGTACTGGAAATTTCATCCCGTGTATGCATCATGTTTGATATAATCAATGGCGATATTTGTGCTTTTCTCTGAAACATAAAAAGAAAAAAACATGAATGTAATAGTGAATCTCTATATTAATGAGTACTATATACTACCTTGAGGAATAACTGATAACGCTTATAAACAAAAAATGCTAGCAAAAGAATTTCATGTGGTTACCTTAATAGTTACACATAGATGAATGTCTGCATTCTCTTGAAGTTTGTTCATATATGACGTTACTTGACGATAATTCCTAATAAAAACTGGAGGAAGTTCTTTTGTACCAAAGTTTAATTTGGAAGGTGAGACATAGCTAAGATTTACACTGTTTTTGTTGTCATCGATCCCAAAATCTTCTAAAACAACCCCAATCAAATCATTGTAGCTGACATCTTCATGAATCATACTAAAAGAACATCCTCGATCAACATCGATTGTGAAATCCCAATGAATTCCATTTATTAGCTTCCATTCTCCACATACAGAACACACTTCAATCATTATAACCTGATTATAAGAAAAATAGGGATCAACATCAAAATGATTGCAGTCAAACTCACTTAGATGTACAACTAACCTCTTCAAGTATAAGAGACGTCTAAAGAAGATGATAGAAAAGATGGTGTTAAGAAGCCAACTCTGCAACTTTTATAAAGTTTTATAAATCTGTAGTTCTTTGATAGCACAAACCACTTCTTGTTCAGAGTCCCTCTTGCTTCTTCAAACAGCTGACCAACCTCTTTGATATTCAAAATCTGAACGCAAACCAGCCACATATAATTTCATCTCAATACTTCAAACACATCAATTAGATTTAGGGCTTTAAATAGATTAAATTAAAGTCGGAATTCAAACAAACTTACAAATCTATCTCTGATTTTGTCAATTACGTTCACCGGAGCTTGTAAGTGTTCACCGGAGCATCGTCGATCTCGTCGGATTTTGTCGGAGTAATTAGATTTACTCAACAGAGAGTCGTTGATTTCGTCCGATTATCACTTGGATTTGATTGCCAGAATGTCTTTGATATCTGTGAAATTGGTCACCGGAGAGAAGTAGTCAAACTTTTTCACATGAGAGAAGGTCTTGATCGACGATGAGATTTGGAGAGGGGAAGAGAAGATAATATGTTGTGTAGGTAAGGGTATAGTAGTCTTTCTACTCTTTAAAATTTAATGGTAAAGTTGGTTAGTGTATTTTTGAAAAGTAGTATCATAAAAGTAGTATTAGTGGCAATTTCTCTTGTTTGTTTAATTATAAATTTGTATTTAAAGTTCTTTGGTGTAAATTTGGCATTTGCGTTATTTCTAATATATAGAAACTAACTATACCAAAAAAAAAAAGAAACTATACCAAAAAAAATCACGCATAAACGTAGTTATGCAGACGCTTATAAGTTACAAATTGTATTGAAATCAGCCCTCTTTCATGTCTTATATGCTCTTGAAACATTAAAACAAGACAGAATCCTTTCAAAGAAAAAAAAACACTAAAACAAGACGAACCAGGACGCTACAAACAGAAACGGTCTCTGCCAAACTTATATATTAAAAAAACGGTGATACTTAATTTGGTTTTTATATATAGAACTTTACATATTAACCATGCATAAGCAAATTCCCAATATTTCAAATAAATCAAAATCAAAACTTAACTGTTTCTCTAAAACAGAACCAAATCATTGCATTTGCACTTAGGGCAACACATCCTTGCTAGTGAGACCAAAACATACATAAAACATTTTCGACATCCCACCACCACCATCACCGGCGTTTCCTCAATCCACGACGATGCAACCTCCTCCTTCATTTCCTCCTTCATTTCCTCCGTCGTCGATATGCACGAGCTAGCCGATGATGATGTGCTTCTCGGTGGCGATCCTCTTCCAAACATTTGCTTTGCAACCGATTCCGCTGTCCTCGCTGGTGGCTCGCCTCTGACTCTTTTACCATTCTTGTTTCTCATTTTTGAAACTTCGAACTTGTCGAGAGGATCTTTTTATTTCTGTTGTTTTAGGTGAAGAGGATTAAGAGTACTGATGGTTTCTTAAATGAATGTGTATATATATAGAAGGGTGAAGAGGAGCTAATTATGACAAATAATTAATTTTGTTGAATAAAGTAATAGTAATATGTTGTGGACAGAAAATGACATTGTTTATTTAGTAATTAATTTATTAACTGGAAGTGGGGAAAATAGTAAAGTAGAGTAGAGACAACTATATGAAACAGAAGGTAATTCATTAAACAATACATTAGTGCATTTAAACCAGCGCAGCAAACCATTTATTGCTTAAATGTCGAGGGGATGAGTATGAAATGTTGCAAAACTAAACTTAATTTGATTGGTAATGATATAACCATCGTATTATAAGTAAATGTTTATTTCAAAATTCGTTTTTTATTTAGTTCAAATTTTATTTATTTCACTTTCGTTTATTAGTTAAATAAATATACCTATATAATATGAAATAGTTGGTATAGTGATAAATTTACTGAGTTAAGAAAATACATAAAAAATTACAAACAACGGTAATTATAAAAAAATAAGAAAAAGCATTTAAAGATGCTTATGAAATATAATGTGATTAAAGTAGATTAAATTGTTTTAAAATAGTCTTTAGTAGATTCAATTCATTTTAAAATGATTAATTGATATTTTATTAGTGACATATCCTTTGTTATATGAAATAATAGGCGGTAATTAAATTTTATAAATGTAATTTTTTCTTTTTAATTATTTTAGACTTTTAAATATTTTTGAATACCTTTCAAAACTATATTATTGATATTTTTTAGGTAGATATCATTTGCACAGACAATATTTTTAGGTGGGTGTTATTTCACTTTTGTTTACTTATTAGCTTGTTTAAACTTTTTGAATATTTGCCTAAAACCATTTTGTTTTATTTGTATGTCCAGATAATGAACTCTCGACTTGTATAAGCATTTACAAAATTGGACCTAATAAGTAACTAATACTCGTATTTAATACAACAAGAAGCCAATAACTAAAATACAACAGACCTCGAAGAGTAAACGCGGATACATAGCTGTTATTGTTAATAACTTAAGAATCTCGTGTATTTAATGCTTCATAATTAAGATGACAATGAAATAATTTAAAATGATTTATAGACTAAAAATGTTGATGGCAATAATGGCGAATGTTGATTTGGAAGCCCAAAATGGGTTGATTTGGAAGCGAAACGTCCCTATTTTCAGTTTTAATTTGCTTCACGTAATTATAAAAATAGAAAGCTGGTTATATATTTTTTTCCAACGGACAAGTGGTGTTTAGGAAGAAAAAGTATTATAAACTTAAGCATAATATAAGCTTTAATAGGACTGTTAGTAATGAAATCTTACAAGTAGTTATTTCTCGTATTTTAGGTAGGGCTGGAATTATTATCTGAGATCCGATCCGGATCTGCTCCGAAAATAGGATATCAAGGGCGCCCGGATCTGGATCCGGATAGTAAAATGCCAGATCCGTTGAATCCGGATCCGGATCCGGATATCTGGAATTTTAGGTCTGGATCCGGATTCGTTTTTTTTAATATATATAAATTTAAATTTTTTTAAATAATTATTGTTGATTTATTAATATTTATACATAAAATTAGTCTTATAATATTACATTTTAATTTTAATAATATTATATGCATAAATACATTTATAAATTTTGTAAAAATATTTAATTTATGTAATATTTATAGATTTTTGTATTTTAAAAAATATTTTATTATTTTTTAATTATTTTGACAGATCCGGATCCGAATTCGGATACTCGCGGATATCATAATATCTAGACGGGTATCCGGAACCCGGATATTCGGGAGGCATGGATCCGGATATTAAAATCACGAATCCAACGGATACAGATCCGGATCCGGGTACCCCGAATATCCTGGATATCCAGATTCGTCCCAGCCCTAATTCTAGGCGATGAAAATAACTAAAGTATATGAAACAAACACAAAATCAAATGATCTAGTCAAAATGTGACATTTATATGTTAAAATAAAGGGTTTTAAAGCATCTCCAAAACAACTTCATTTTTAAGTGATAAAACTTCAAATTTGAAGTTTGAAGGTGCTCATCTTCAAAAGAACACTACAAACCACTTTAAAAGTTTTACATTTTATACTATAGTCATTCTTTATTGATAAAGTTAACAAAAATTATAAAACTTTTATTAGCAATAATAAATAATAAAAATATTATACACACTATTAATTAGTAAAATAACACATGCATTTCGAAATAATAACTGAGTTTTTTTTATAGAATACAAGGTAAAAGTTGTTGAAATCTTGTACTTTCGTTCGTTAATGTAATAATTTTGTTTAGATATAATTCTTTTATTATTATTTTTGCTTTATAGTTTGTATTAAATATGTATTGTAATGTTGTTCTGTATAATATTTCGCTTTATTGTTATTAATATATTTGTATTCTGCATAAGAATTTTTTTTTATAAGGACTAACAAGATAACTATATAAATTGATAAGATTATTTTAAAAATAGATAGTTGTAAGAATTTAAAAGTAAAGAACTTCAAATATAAAGTTTGTACACTATAACTTCAAATATAAAGTTTCACTGTACAAAACTTCAAATTTAAAAAATTTAAAGTGCTTTTAAAACATAAAACTTCATATTTGAAATTTGAAATTGATTTTTGGATGCTTTAACAACAACAACAATTTTTCTTCAAAACTAATTAGAGAACAAAATGTCAAATACTGTACTATCATTGACCTTCCATAAAATATAATAACTCAGCATCAGTTTTATTCCATGTGAAGGTATTTAATGAAAATTTAATGATAGCTTTAAACGATAAGACTAGTTTACTTGTTATCTTAATTAATCCCATGTCCCATTCATTACGACTCTGAAAAGTGAATGAACACCTACTTTCTTTCGATTTTTCTTCGCCAAACAACTTCTTTCTTTCTTTCTTTAGTTACGTTTCAAGTCATATAATTATATCTGATGATCAAACTAACTAATTAAATAAGTAAGAATATGAGTTTGATTCCAGGAGTGAAATCATGAAGTTGTATACTTCGTGCAATGTACATTACCATATAAATTATGGAACTCCTAGTATTTACTCCCTCTGTCCCACTTTAAGTGGGTTTTTAGGGTTTTTCTTTTGTCTCATTTTAAGTGATGTTCTCTTTATCCTAGATACAATTTATTGTTGTTTGAAAATTTTGACCAACTACAAAATACTACATCTTTTTTTTATTGGTTGAATTAGTTTAATTTAATACTAATACATAAAAAATTTGTATTTTCTTAATATTTGTGCAAAAACCTAAAACACCACTTAAAGTGGAACAGAGGGAGTATTAATTAAGTATCGTCTTTGATATCATACGAGGTTACAGAAACGAAGGTTTATTTTATCAACAGAAACAAAAGGTTATGTCATCTAAGTCAAAATACAAGCACTAAGTTTAAAAAAAAAAAAAAAAATACAAGCACTTATTCTAAATTTGGCTCATTTCATGAAAAGTTTGAAGCAATGATGTGAAGGTTGAAATGAAAACTAATTGTGTTTAATCAAATATGCTTGAAGTTGTGTATGGTTTTTTTTAATGCCATTTATGAATGAATGAAACATCACAACATATAGATTGCGTTCATTGACTCTGCAAGAGGATCGATGTCTATAATTGTCTTGTTATGGCTTGGTGATTTTTGTACCACTGTCCAAACGTTCTCTTTAGACTTTTTATTCCACTTTATACGGAAATTTAAATAAATGCAAACCGCATTGTCTGTATTCAATTAAAGCCAAGCCATTGCCTGTCCTAGATCATCTCTTCTTTGTCAACTTGATCCTTGATTCCCTTCATTCAATAATTTGTTTTAATTAGTCTTTTGAAAGTATAATGTGTATTTTTCAGCTATGACATCTACGTTAACAATTTGTTATATGAACTAAGCAGCTAACAATTTGCAGCTTGGTTGGGTCTGACTTTGGAAGAGTATGCCATAAACTTAGGTATTTAAATGGTTCAATTAGTCTATTTTTCCTGTCAATATTTGATAGATCATACATCAATGTTCACGTAGGTTCTTCTATAAACATGAACTTATTATGTCCTGAAACTTACAAATTGGTGAGAATTCATATGACTTGTAACTGAACTATTTTAAAGAGAAGGTGTATATATAGTTTGATTTCTGAAGTTATGATCTTGATTACCTAAAAACAAATACAATCGAAATCTTAATTACATACAATAATTTTCAAAGCTGTACAGCTAAATGTAAATTTGTATAGCAAAATGTAAATCTGTATAGCAAAATGTAAATATACCAACAACACCCAATCTGAATAACTACTAATAAAAACTCAAGCCAATAAACATATGACAGTTTGGCCGAGTGGTCTAAGGCGCCAGATTTAGGCTCTGGTCCGCAAGGGCGTGGGTTCAAATCCCACAGCTGTCAATCTTTTTTAAAAAATTTATTTTTATTGCTCCTCTCAAATTTAACATAGCCACACCTGGCCGGACAGGAAGTCTCTGTGTTCTGATGGCGACGAGAACTCTAACGAACCGATTCGAATCTCGCTTTCTGATTCGTCTCCTTCAATCTCCGTCTCTGTTCACGACCTCCAGATCCCTTCAAACCCTAGCCTACGAAGAAGTCAAAACCTCCGGCGACCGGGAACACGAATCCACTGCTCTCATCCTTCACGGCCTCCTCGGCTCGGGACGTAACTGGCGATCGTTTTCCCGCTCTCTCGCATCGTCTCTCTCCGTCTCCTCTCCCTCCGGTATACTCCGCCTCTCTCTCTTTACCTTTCTCCTTCGATTAATCGATTTCTTATTCTGTTTGTGTGTGTGTCAAGATTGGAAGATGATGCTCGTGGATCTGAGGAACCACGGGAGATCTACGGAGGTGGAAGGGATAAACCCGCCTCACGATCTTGTGAACTCCGCCAAGGATCTAGCTGAATTGGTTAAGGCAAACGGCTGGAGCTGGCCTGACGTGGTGATTGGTCATTCTCTAGGAGGCAAAGTCGCGTTGCAGTTCATGGAGAGCTGTGCTCGTGGTGATTACGGTGACTCTGCTTCTCCTCCTAAGCAGGTATTGTTGCAATCAAAGATGATCGCTTTTTGAGTTCTAATGAAGGTCACTGTTGATTTAAAGATTGTCATTGGTCACGTTATTCCGTTCTCGGAGGATTACGATAAGGAAATGTTTGCGTTTATTCATTTGGTGTGGTGCCCAATGACCATAGCAAAGTTGGATCACATTTATTCTCTTTTGCAATCAAAGAGTTCAATATCTTGCTTACTCAATTCAAATGAGGTCACAGTTGAGATGTGAGATGGCAAATCTGTGCCTTTCTCTGAGAATGATGATAAGGAGATGATGTGTATATTCATTTGGTGTGATGATGACAGCAAAGTTGGTTTTATAATGGTGTCTGTCTCTTTGATGCAGAACAGCTATGGGTGTTAGACTCTGTCCCTGGGGAAGTCAAGGCTGAACAAAGTGATGGTGAAGTTGAGAAAGTTCTTCATACGTTGCAGAGTTTACCTTCACCAATCCCTTCACGCAAGTAAAGTCTTAGTCTTTCCTCTTGACTCTGCTTGATTTAACCTTAGTAGTTCCATTTAGGGTTAAGTTCATACTCACTTTTGATATGAACTCTCGGCTGACCATTAGTGTACGTGGTGTTTATCATCTCTCTGGTTTAGCTTTGGCTGCTGATGCATATACTTATAGATAAGTGATTTGTGTGATAGCTTGCAGCTTATTATGTTACACTTATCAATGAGCCTCTTTTTGGCAGCTTGCAATGTATGTAAATCTAACGTTATGTCACTCAAATACAATGATTTTGTGAATTTAGGTGGCTCGTGGATCATATGGTGGAGCTCGGGTTTTCAAGATCGTTATCTGAGTGGATTGGCAGCAACCTCAAGAGATCAGGAGACTCGGAGACATGGGCCTTTAACCTCGACGGAGCTGTTCAAATGTTCAAGTCTTACAGGTTTCTTTTCTTTTCTGAATTATAAGTCTTACAGGTTTTTTGCTCTCACATCATAATAATCAAACCAATGATTCTACTTCTATAAATGCCCTTCCTTTCAATGACTTGTGGCTTGCCCATTGCAGGGAGACTTCGTACTGGTCTTTGCTAGAGAATCCGCCAAAAGAGACGGAGATATCTTTTGTGATTGCTGAGAAGAGTGACCGATGGGACCAGGATACAACCACGCGGCTTGAAACGATTGCTAAACAGAGACAGAATGTATCAGAAGGGAAGGTGGCGACTCATGTTCTACGTAACTCTGGCCATTGGGTTCACACAGATAATCCAAAGGGACTGCTAGAGATTGTGAGTTCCAACTTCTTGTCCACACACAAGTAGGACGCAAAACGCAAGGAGTCTTTGATTGGTTCTTTTCTTCTGTATTCAGATGCAGATATAGCAAATTAAACCAAACTATTTACATTGTGGGCGCGCTTTATGCTTGTTGGACACTTTTCCTGATGTAAAAGTTTATTTTGCCACACAACTAAAAATAATGCAACCAGACCACATAGGTTTTATGTTACTTTTTTCCTTTTCATGTTAACTAATCTATCACTTTTACAGATTTTCTATCTTAAATCTTATCTTATATATGTCTCGTTTGTCTTTTCTCTAATTTTTTTATATGCATTGCATCCGATGCTCTGATTTAGAGAAGTGCTTTGGTTACATGATATGAGTGGTTTGGGATCATTGTCTGATGTATATAACAGTTTAGAAAATCTTTTGCCAAATGCTCGTGAATTAATCGATATGTCCAAGTCTGTTGCACCTATAAGAAGTCCAATCCTCTAGTCCTCTACTCTACCATGGAAAGCTCTCTAGTGTTTAAGTCTATTGTTCAAAGTTTCTCTTATAGAGAAGAGATGAAAGCTGAAAAGGAGTCCCAGCTTTTTGCAAACAATGGGCCATTAATTATAAGGCCTGAATAAATTGGGCCTCCATTATTCTGTTGGGCTATAGAAACAACAACACTTAACCCTAACGTGGAGATTCGGAGTATTAAAGCAAATTCCGGTTATCCTTGGTCGTCTCTTTCGCTAGCTGAAGGCGGAAACACAAACGAAACCCTAGAGAGATTCCCTTCTTGCTTGCGTTTTCGAAATCATGGTAAGCTTCGGTCAAAACACTTGGATTTAGTGATTGTTATAGGTTTAGTGTTATTTTGGAGGTTAGTAGTGGTTATAACTCTGAATCCATCTCTCTGGTACCGTGTGGAAATTGTGAAAAACGTTTCTGAAGCAATCCTTAGTTCTTCAGATTTCGATCATTTGAGTTTTCTTCTGGAGATTCGAGAAATTTGCAATTTAGAAATTCAAGTATCAATTTTTGACAAAAAAAAACGTTTGATGTAGTCGAGGAGAAAGACGAGAGAGCCAAAGGAGGAGACGGTGACACTTGGGCCAGCTGTTCGTGACGGAGAGCAAGTGTTTGGTGTTGTCCACATCTTCGCTTCTTTCAACGACACTTTCATCGTCAGTCACCCTCCCACCCATCCTTCTTCTTCTCCTTCTGTCATATTTATTTATTAACCGTTAGTCAAATCTTCGTTTTTTTGCAGCATGTGACTGATTTGTCTGGACGGGAAACACTTGTTCGTATCACTGGTAAGAAATCTTTCGCTAGTAGATTTGTCTAATCAATACTTTAAAACCGGTTGTTTCCTATGACATGGTCCTTGCACTCTCTAGTCTAGTGAGTTAATATGAACCTGGTTTTAGTTAATATGGCCTCCTTAGATCAGGGTTAGATGCAGTTACCTTTGATGCGAAAGGACTTCTCCCTTGTCTCTTTCTGTTGATCATTAGATCATAGCTTCTCAGTAGATCAGGCTTCTAACTTTTGCTTTGTTATCCTTTTATGTAAAATTGCATTTTTTTTTTCTTGAATACACCATTGCTGATTAACTTTATGTAGGTGGGATGAAGGTGAAAGCCGACAGAGATGAGTCCTCACCTTATGCTGCTATGCTTGCTGCTCAAGATGTCGCTCAGCGTTGCAAGGTTTAATAAAGAGCTCAAGAGAACTATATGCATTACCAATCCGGCAATTTTCCTTAAAAATGTAATCAAATAATGATCAAATATTGTGTATATGCAGGAACTTGGAATCACTGCCATGCACGTGAAGCTCCGTGCCACTGGTGGTAACAAGACCAAGACACCTGGTCCCGGTGCTCAGTCTGCACTCAGAGCTCTTGCCCGTTCTGGCATGAAGATTGGTCGCATTGGTAAAAACAATATTGCAAAATCTTCCTCTAGAATGTTTTGATTTGAATGAAACAAATCTCTAAACATTGTTCTTGTTTTTTAAACGCAGAGGATGTGACTCCAATCCCAACCGACAGCACCCGCAGAAAGGGTGGAAGAAGGGGAAGGAGGCTCTGAGTATTTTCTGGCCTCAAGGTGGAAGATCCTTTATGGGCTGGGCTTCGTCCCTATGCGTTTCATTTTGTTTTGTTTGGTAGATTGAAAAAGAGTTTTTGATTACTATATGCGGCGCTGTTGTTGTCTAAACTCTTCACATATTTATGTTCTTCCTAGATGACCATCACATATCCATATAATTGGGTTGATTTATGCTATATTGTCTTTCTTAAAAAATTAATCATCAATATTCAGTGATTTATATATCACATTCCCATCACATACCACCTAAGTTAAGAATGACGAAGACGTCGTACAATTCTGGTAACCAAATATTCGTAGAATTTGGTTGATTTATTCTCATAAACATCTTTCTGTGTGCATGCAATTTTTGTCTTTTAAAAAAACTAATCATCAAAATTCGATTATCACAATCCCATTACATACCAACCAAAGTTAAGCATGACAAAGACGTCGTCCAATTCTGGTAACCAAATTAATATTCATAGAATTTGGTTGATTTATTCTCGTAAACATCTTGTGTGTGCATGCAATATTTTGTCTTTCTTAAAGGTTAATCATCAGAATTCAATTCTTTATATATTACGTTCCCATTACATACCAACCGAAGTTAAGCATATCAAAGACGTCGTCCAATTCTGGTAACCATTCATAGAATTTGGTTGATTTATTCTCATAAATATCTTGTGTGTGCATGCAATATTTGTCATCTTAATTAAAGGTTAATCATCAAAATTCAATTCTTTATATATCACATTCCCATTACATACCAACCGAGTTAAGAACGACAAAGACGTCGTCTAATTCTGGTAACCAAATTAATATTCATAGAATTTGGTTGATTTATTTTCATAAACATCTTCTGTGTGCATGCTATATTTGTCTTTCTTAAAGGTTAATCATCAAAATTCAATTCTTTATATATTACATTCCCATTACATACCAACCGAAGTTAAGCATGACAAAGACATCGTCCAATTCTGGTAACTATTTAGATCAGTATTCACTTAATACAAACAAAACGTATTCAGTTAATAATTAAAATTCAACTATCAACTATTAGAAAAATGAACGCAAATTCACAACCAAAAATATATCTAGCAACGTTATCAAAAGTATATGGAACTCTTTCTTTCCTTTTTAACAACATGCATATAGTACAATACTTGGTTTCTGGCCAGTAACATGCATATGTAAGAATATATACTAACTTAAGACATGTATTTTCTATAAAAAAAAACTGAATACATGTATTTCTACAGAAGTTGTTGGGTTTAAAATTTTAGAGAAACTTTTCGTGTGTCATGTATGGAACAATTAAGCTAGTTGGAGAGAAAATAGTTGAATTGGATGATATTTGGATGAAAACATAACTACATCTATCACTGGAAACAGAAAATCAAAACTAAGTAGCATCTTCTTTTTCTTCCGGATAGGTACTCTCTAAGCTTAGTTAAAAAAAAGCTCAATAATATTTGTTAGTCTGGTCTGCTTTTATGATTGTAAGTTTAAGAAGACTGAAGTTTGGTAGGTTGACATGAGGAATTGTCAAGTGCTTTGAGGGATTAGTCGACCAAGTAGTTATTTTTGTAAAATTCTGAAATATATCTTAGTCGACCAAGTAGTTAATTACAAGAGCATTGTTCTTTACGAGAATATTACAACGAGCCATTAGTTCGGATCAATGATATTTGTTTTGAACTTTCACCTTGTCTAAACCTCAATTATCTATTCACGTAAGTAACTTGTTATTTGCCCTAAACCGATGATCAACGCGGTTATTTCGCTGTTTTACAACACGGTGATGAGTCTACTTTGTTGAAAAACTGAACAGGCTGGTTAATGACTGAATAAATCAGTTTAAAGATATTTTGTTGAAGTTGACAACCAATTTGTTTTTAAAGAATTTTTTTTTTTTTGAGAAAGGGCTTAAAAGATATTTTTGAATGTGTGCATATATATAGATGTGTCATGGACCCATGCATCAAACAATTTCTCTCTACTTAACCTTTTTCAGATTACTAGAAAGTTTTTTTTTAAGTCTCTTACTTTATTTCCCTTTTCTCTCTCAAGATGGACGCCAAGATTACCGAGATAAAATTCAAGTTCTGCAATGCGCTAATTAATGGGGAAACAGTCCATGCTGCTTACAATCATGCCAATAAGTCGGGTTTGGAGGACAACGTGTTCGAAGCCGCGGCCGCCCCGATCCTTGAACTTGTGGAGACAAGCATCATGAGATCGGACCAGTGGCTTAACCATGTTTCTCGCCCCGTTTTCCTTCGATCCATTCCAGAGGCCGAGAAAGAGGCGGATGAAGCTTTGAAGGAATCAGAAAAGGCGTTGGAAAGAATGCAAGTGGCTGTTACTGCTGCAACTGAAAGGAAGAATGCAAGGAAAGAAGGAAGAAAGAAGGATGAAGCAAAGGAACAAGCAAGGAAGAAAACAAAGGTGGGAGAAGCAAGTAACAAACCAGGAGGGAGCAATGCATGATTATACATCGATCTCTCATCGTAATAAAGTTAAATTTATGCGTAAGAACAGTATTAGCAATCTCTCATCGTAATAAAGTTAATTAATGCGTAAGAAAATATTAGCAAAACATATTTCAAATATTATATTTATCGTAATAATCTTGTTTCGATCATTTTAGTTATTAAGTAATGTGTGGACGGGACCCCTTATGTTAAATTCAAGTGATCTATTGTTATTATATGCACATACTCACCATTATATTATTTGCAATATTGTCATTCTTAAAAGTTAATCATCAAAATTCATTTCTTTATACATTACATTCCCATTACATGCCAACCGAAGTTAAGCATATGACAAACACGTCGTCCAATTCTGGTAACCATTTGTACATCAGTATTCACTTAATACAGACAAAAAATATTCGTTTAATAATTAAAATTCAACTATCAATTGTTAGAAATATGTACCTAGCAATGTTCTCAAAAGTATATGTAACTTTTTCTTTTCTTTTCAACAACATGCGCATGAAACGATCGAGAGTCTCTGAGTCTGAAAAAAATTATAATTACTTTTGAAAGTTCAAATTTGAATCGTCTCTTGTCCACAGAATCGATTTTGAGGCTTCAAAATTTTATAAATAATTATCAAAAACTTAATTTTTAAAATCACAGTAGTCTTCAAATTATACTTATATAAAGTAGGAGTCTACTAGTCTTTAACATCTCATATCAATGGTCGTTTTCTTGGTCTATCAGCAAGAAGCTAAAAGTTCAGTTCTTTGATTCATGATAATACTAAGGAGTTTAGTTTGTCAGCCTTTTAAGATGGGCCTTTAACACACAGAAGGGCCCAGTCCAATAATATACAAAACCCTAGAAACGAAAGGTATATGAACCCCTCTTCCTCTATGGTTACGCGACGCGGCTGAGAACACAAGAAGCCAACAAAGATGCAGATCTTCGTGAAAACTCTGACCGGGAAGACCATCACCCTCGAGGTCGAGTCCTCCGACACCATCGACAATGTCAAGGCCAAGATCCAAGACAAAGAAGGTAACCACCAATCCCTACTTCACTCTCTCTATCTCTGTACTCCTCTTCAGATACTTGAAACCAGATCTCTTATCGTCCATTAGGAATCCCTCCGGACCAGCAGAGACTGATCTTCGCCGGGAAACAGCTCGAGGATGGCCGTACTTTGGCTGACTACAACATCCAGAAAGGTCTAATCTTTATACTCTAATCCTTCAACATTCACTTGTCTTGTCTGAATAAAAACAAAACTCAATTTGAAATGTTGTTGTCTGTGATCAGAGTCCACGCTTCATCTTGTGTTGAGGCTTAGAGGAGGAATTATTGAGCCTTCTTTAATGGCTTTGGCTCGTAAGTACAACCAAGACAAGATGATTTGCCGCAAGTAAGTTTCCATTTCTTTATCACTTCCATGTTTGGCGTAATTAGTTTTTCATATGATAAGTATTTGTCTATTTCTGGGAATAAACTTAGCTTCTCAAGCAAGTTACAATGCGTGCGAGGTTATAAATGTTCCCAATATTAACATTCCATTCTCCAAACTTTGTCAGCTGGTCAATTTTCTCATCTTTCCAGATGATTTTCTTGAATGGTACATTTGTTAATATCTTAAGGTAGCTAGTGTATGAATTGCTACCGTTCATTCTTTGAGTACTCCAAATTGTGAATTCTGATTGGTGATGCATCTTTTTCGTCTGCTATGTCTTCTGATTTTGATGTCTCAATTCTTAGAGATGGTTCCTAATGTTATGTCTCATCTGCGACTAGGTGCTATGCACGTCTTCACCCAAGGGCTGTTAACTGCAGGAAGAAGAAGTGTGGCCACAGCAACCAGGTCTGGTTTTGTTTTGTTTCTTGGTTTGTTTGCATCTATTTGGTTTATGTTTGTTATCTGAATAACATTCTATTGTTATCTTTTTGTGCAGTTGAGGCCCAAGAAGAAGATCAAGTAGACTCAGCTTAAGATTCTATCTTGGTTACTGCTTCTTTTCTTCCTTGCCTTCTCTTTGATAGAGTTGTTTTGTTTCGGTGAATTTTTATGTTATGTTCAGAGATTATGTCAGTAAAAGGAGTTGGTTCTGTTTATGCTGAATCATTTATTTGCTTCCTTTATTGTGTTGTGCATATGATATGCGTGTTCCGATCTATTTCAGCACACAAGGTATGTTGACGAAATGAAACGAGAAATTACTTGAGAAAACAATAATGTTGATTTTGGGATGCATGGAACTTGAGAATCTTTATGAACTATTAGTTAGCTCTATGTACAAAGCCATTCAGAATCAAAATGAATAATTTGTATCGTACCAAACTCAGCGATATCTTGCCGTCGTCGAGATCAAAATCGACAAAACCAGCACATAAGTTGAACTGTTGGTATATATAACAACAAATGTTAGAAAACACACATTCACAAAATAAGGCATACAAGCTGGTTTTAAACATTTTCCCAAATTAAAAAGGATGATGGTTTTAAAAGAATTTTGGTGTTTATAATTATTTGTGGATGCTTTAAAATTTTGTTGTGTCCATGTAGTTTCAAATTTTCAACATCTTAAATTCTGATTCATTTTTGTATCGACTTGGTCCTAGGTAATTGTTATATTCTCATCACCATGCCTAATATTCTATGACGTAACAAATACTTGTAATACGCCTTGCTCTTGTAGCTCGTCCGGTCTGTGATGGTACAAGTTATGCAACATGGTACGTGTTCGATGCTCCAGCAAGGCACATGAGACAGAGAGATAACACACACAGTCACACACACACAAACAACAACAACAAGAGCTTATGTTAAAAAAAAAAATTGAGGTATTCTAAAATACCTCCTTTTCTTTTTGTTAAAAAATTATAATCAAATATCCGTAATATAAAAGAAAATTGGGAAATGCAAAAAAAATATTAAAAATTAAAGGGAAAGAAAAAAAAAGGGGAAATGCATAACCATACTCATATGAGAATTGGGAAATTGCTAAACCGGTAAAAAATACTAAACCGGAATAGAGAAAAAAGGTACGTCACTGTATCTTTCCCATATTAGCCAACAAACTAACTCACCAGAGAAGCATAACAAAAATCACTTTACAAATCCCAAAAAATCGAAAAACACAATCTCTCAATTCCACAATGAGTGAGCCGAATCGGGTCCCCCAATCCATAACCCGACCCGTCGGAGGCACCGAGTACAGCTGGTGCAGAGCCATCGCCGGCGGCACAGGCATCGCCGTCATATCTCTCTTACTCTCCCGAACCCCGAAACTCGAGAATCTCCAGAACACCCTCGACAAACTCCAGATTCACCATCCCACCCTCCGCTCCACCTTCCGTTTCGACGCGTCCACCGACTCCTTCTCCCTCGCGACCTCCGCCGACTCGCGCGTCGTGATCCACCCCTTCGATTCATCATCGACGGCTCGGATCATCCGAGACAGCGACGATCCCTGCGCCGAGCCGCACGGGATCATCTTAGAGCACGAGCTGAACAAGAACACGTGGATCGATCCGCACCGCTGGAGCGACGGCGAGTGCGGCGTCTTCTTCGTCAGCCTCTACGATCTGAGCCGCGACGGCGAGGAGGAGAGAGTGCTGACGTTTCGGCTGAACACCGGGGCGTGCGATCGGACCTCGGCGGTTACGCTTCTGAGGGAGTTTATGAGAGAGACGACGGTTGGGGAGGAGGAGGATGATGGTTGTTGCGACGGACACGTGGCGGGGTTAGGTAAGGCGATAGAGGAGATGGTTCCGAGTGGGAAAGGGGATAAACCGTTTTGGGCGCGTGGGATCGACGTGCTGGGTTACTCGCTGAATGCGTTCCGGTTTTCGAATTTGAGTTTCGTAGACGCTGAGGATTCGAACCGGAGATCGCAGGTTGTGAGGATGAAACTGGAAAGAGATCAGACTCTCAAACTTGTGGCTGTAAGTGTCTCTACTGTTCAAGCAACTTCTATAATTGCGTGCAAGATTTGTTTACTATTATTGCGTATTAACTATCAAGCATATAGTACTTACTATTAGTTTATTTAAATAAAGTTTTATAACAATTTTTATTTAATTATTTACTTTTAAAATAATATAAAACATACTTTCGAAAAATGTATGATTTTTAGACTAATACAACTACTAAAACCGTATGTTTTACCTAAAAATATTATTAAATATAAATTAAAAAATTATTTAACCATTTACGAAATTAACTACAAAATATTTTTGATTATCCATTTTTAATAGAGTTAAAAATTATTTTAAAATATAAAAAATCGTACATATTAAAATATTAAAAACTCTTTTATACATTATACATTTTGAAATGGATGGAGTAATTGATAATTTCAAAATTGTATATATTATATATGATATATAAAAATTAAAGCTAAAGATATTTTGTACAGCCCAAGTAGTCATCCTTATGTATGAACATTAATCTCATATAGATGCTGAAAATGACCAAATCTAAATTAGAAACTCACATGTTCATGTTCATGTTTTAGTGGAAAGTTTGTATTTTTAGTGGCAAAATCAAATATTGTATAGTTTGATAGATAATATTTCGAGTTTTTTCACACTTATTATTATTTTCATGTTCATTTAAGAAAAACATAAATTGGTATCGTTAGAAGCAATTAGTTAACGTTTGATAATTATTTACATAGACATGACATTGTATGCATACGTTTGATTTGCAAAACAGTAAAGACTAAAGAGGATCTTGGTGGAACATTGAATCACGTTGTTGCAGGGATGCAAGGCAAGAGGGATCAAGCTGTGGGCTGCAATAGCAGCAGCCGGGATGATCTCTGCATATTCTTCTAAGAACTTACCGCAACACCAAGGAGAGAAATACGCAGTGGTCACTCTCTCAGACTGTCGTCCCATTCTTGAACCTCCTCTTACTCCCAATGACTTTGGTAAAAGCCCATTTCTTTGCCACTAGATCGATTCCTCTTTATATATAATATGATGAGGTGTTGCCATGAGCCAATGCTTTAAACATTTCAAGCTTACTAGTTATATCTATTGCGTGATAGAGTTCAAGATCCCGTTTCTTGTCTTTAATCCAAACTTGATGTATGTTTTGTTCTTGTTCTTCAGGTTTCTACCACTCGGGGATCCTTCACACACACGACATAACAGGAGAGGAAAAGCTCTGGGACTTGGCCAAGAGATGCTACGACTCCTTCACATCCGCAAAGAACTCCAACAAGCATTTCACAGACATGTCTGATCTCAATTTCCTGATGTGCAAGGCCATAGAGAACCCTAACCTCACTCCTTCATCCTCTCTAAGAACCGCTCTCATCTCCATATTCGAAGATCCTGTGACAGACGAGTATTCCGAACAGGCATTGGCCTCCGCCGGGGTCAAGGATTACATAGGCTGTGCGTCTATCCACGGGGTTGGACCGTCTGTTGCGGTTTTCGACTCGCTTAGAGACGGGAAACTAGACTGTTCGTTTGTGTATCCTTCGCCGCTGCATTCAAGAGAACAGATGGATGAGCTGATTCAACATATGAAAGCTATTCTTTTGGAAGGATCTGTTTCTTCCTTTTGATTTGTTCTAAAACTCTCTTTTAGGTCACGTCCAAAGACACTGATGGTCTCTCTAATAAGAAAAATATTGTGCTGATAGTTCCAGTTTCTTTGATGTGAAACGACCCTCAAATTTACCGTTAACACATTAAAGAAAAAAAAAAATATATCATTACAATCTTCGTGGTACTCGCCTCCACAAATCATAACTTCTAATTTGTAAAGACTGTTGTCTAAGTGAAATAAATAACTCATTTGTTGTATTGATCCACTCATTCACTTCCTCAATAGCTATTGAAAGTGTGTCCTCTGAAAGAACTTGTTGTGAGTTGTAATTCGTTTTATCCGTTTCAAGGTTTCTTGAATTAACTTGTTTGTCTCTTATTTTTATTCAGATGTTAAAAATAGATTTTTTTTTTTGGACTAGAAAAATAAGGTGAAACTCATTACTCTTTTGAGAAACAAGAAGATAGAAATAGTTGCACTATTTTATTTTAGTGGAATCAACGAGCATGGCGGATAATAATTTAAACGAAGAGCGGTAAAAAAGGCTTATGGAATGGCTGAAAGAGATCCATAGCGCAACACAACAAACCTCAAACTATTTTTAGAGAACAAGACTCTGCCACAAATCCAAACTTAATTTACTTGCGTAGTAATCTTCATTTTGCATTGTGCTCGAAGCATTATAACTCTTTTTACGGAAAGAAAAAAAAAAGAATCAAAACATAAAAAGGTGAAGTGTAAAAATGGCAACGGATGGGACCACTTTTCCAGAAGGCGACGCAGAAGCAGAACTCAATCCTGGACAGAACAAGAGTTTTGAAGTAGATCCTGTTTCTTCTGAGATCGCTTCTGATAAGGTATGATAATGTCTTCTATACGTTTTATGAGATATGTTTCATCTGTATACACACTTTAATACAAATGAAATGGAGAAACTTCGAGCTAGTCAATTAGCTGAAATAAGATTTGCTTATTTCTGTTTGATTTCTTTTTTAAGTTTCTGACGAATCTTAGTCTGAAAAGGTTAATTAGAAATCCCAAATAATATACTAATTATGAAATGGGTTAATCACCTCATAACACAAATCCATGCACTGCATGCACATCATACATGAGTTTGTATTAACATTCTTTTATGTTTTGTGTGTTAAAAAATGGGGTAAAAGATACAGCAGAACTTGGAAAGGAAGGAAAACGCAAAGGCAAAGAGAGACGCAACTCAAACGCTGAAGAAGACCATTATCATTTCAGCGGTGATCGTGGCCGTAGCGGGAGCCGCCTTCGCTATCACCAAAAAGCTCAAAGAAAAATGATTTTGATTACATCACTTAATCCTCATCTTCCTCTTTAATTAATATGTAACTATTTTTACCTTTCACAAATCTGAGAAAATACATCTATTATTATATATCTATATATGTTTTTTGTCAAATATAAATTTTGAAATAATAATGCAATGGAATATTAATTAATATTTATTTAATTTTTTTGAAACGATCGTATTTAAACTATTTTTTTTTGGATAAATCGTTTAGTGAATGTTAATAGAGTTGATATAATATTTCAGTAAATTCTCAGTTTTTGCTTCAAAACTTTTGTGATACCTGCCAGTGCCACAACCAGGACTTCATATGTGTTAAGGCCATAGCTAGAGATCTGATAGGTCATTTCCAAGCGAAAAGAGTTTTACCTGGTTGTGGAGACCACGCATGTTCCTCCTTGTTGCTCTCTGCTTTGATGCACACCTCGTCGGTGTAGGGGATGAATTCGACCATCCCTTCAAAGCCCAGAAGACAGATGCACAGGCCCGTTTACATAAGTACACGGCTCGGCTTAACGGTTCGAGACGTCGAAGTCTCGGCGCGGCCCCAGAGTACTTTTGGTCGCTCATCAGCGACCAAGCGAAGCCGGCTTAACGGACGTTCGCCGAAACCCGGCCCAACGAACTAAAGCCCATTAGCACGACGCGAACTAGGTCACAAAAGGACGAAGGACGGCTATAAATAGAGAGGGAGCGACAACGGAAAGGGGATCCGAAAAGAGAGATAAGAACGGCTAGAACTAGGGTTTTCACTTATACTCATTCGCACCGTTCTGTACTTTTCCGACCGACGCTCTCCGAGCTCCGGTCTTCTGTTTAGTCGATTCTTTATCTTGTAACCGTCCGTACGTTCTTTCGACCATTAATAAGACGTCTTTGCTAAGCCCGCGTTTTACCTTTATTTACCGTTTCCCGCACAAACAGTTGGCGCCCACCGTGGGGCCTAAAACAAAGTAACGCCGAAAAGATGGCGACTAGAGACGACGGATCCTCCTCTTCGGAGGAAGACCGCGCGACTCGCGAACCGATACCCACCCCGGTAACGGCAACCCCAGCGCCGCTACCTCCAGCTTCTATCGACACCATTATGGCGCGTCTCGCACAACAGGATGCAGCCCAAAAGGCAGCAACCGAGCAGATAGCGGCCCTGGCCAAAATACTTGGCCCTCTCGCCGCAAACGTGGAAGCATCGATGGCCCAGATCCGACGTCAGTTGTTCAACACCGAACCAGCGGCTGGTGCAACCCTAACGCAACTTGGAGTCCCAGAAAATAGCGACGGCAACGCCGTGCAAACCCCTGGCGGCCTCGACGCTTAGACCATGAACAAACTCGCCGCACTAAAGCAGTCGGTAGTCGGTCGTCGACATCAACTCAAGGATGCACCGTGTCACCACTTCCGCACCCCAGATCGAACGTGTCCTTGCCGAATCTCTCCGGACACCATTCACACAAAAGATAACTGGCGTCCGACTCCCGAAAATGGAAAAACTGCGCCTTCCGACTTTTGACGGTGTCTCCGACCCCTCCGTTCATGTCACATCCTTCAACATCGCGATGCGGCGCGCCAACTTTCCTGACGAAGAAAAAGACGCCAGCTTTTGCCAATTGTTCGTCGAAACCTTCGAAGGCCCAGCTCTCGGCTGGTTCACCAGCCTCCGAGAGAACTCTATCGGCTGCTTTCACGACCTGTCCACCGAGTTCCTCAAGAACTATATCATGTTCACCCGTCAGGAGACGACCGCCTCAGACCTCTGGAACCTGACTCACGCAAACGGCCAAAGCCTCCGAGACTTCATGGAAAAATTCAAGGCCGTTCTCTCGAAGGTCGATGTTCCCGACCATATCGCGGTGGAATCCCTAAAGAGCACCCTCCATCTAAAGTCACGTTTCCGAGATGACCTTTATCGGAACCCGACGAGATCCATATCAGACGCTATCGCCCGTTCTCACAACTTCATCCGTATGGAAGAAGATACTAGAGCCAAAGCAGCAAAGGAGGCCGCGAGCAAGCAAGCATCCGCTCGGGCGAACGATACACGGCCGGAGCCTCGACAACATTCGTCCAGTGGAAAACCAAGTGCGAACAAAGGGTATGTCAGTTCTATCGACGAAAACGAGACCGCGGGATCTGCGGCCGTTACGCGAGAAAAAGGATGGAACCACTGGGACCGAGACTCCGCCCCAAAACCCTCGGCCGAGTCAGAGCCGACAAATTCAAACGCCGCCGAGCCGGAGAAATATTGTTCGTATCATAAAGTCAAGTCGCACGACACGAAGGACTGTAAGGTCCTCTTCGGGCGATTCCTCGAATCCATCAACAAGGGAGAAATCGAGATCGAGACTCCCCCTCAGAAGCCTAAGAATAACAAGAGCTGGAGTAAGAATAAGGAGAAGAAAACTCAAAAGACTCAAGCCAAGGCTTCCCCGAAGGACACGCCGAGAAGCCCAGACAAAGTCCCCGTGAATAACATTGACCCGGACGACGACTCCACAGACGATGAAGAATGCCCGACGGCGTCCCTCGACTCACGAAAGTCACCAACTACGGGCAGCCACCTATCTATGACCTCATGCGATTTACGCACTACCTTGAAAAGAAAGCTGGGAGATACAAGACCAGTCCTTGAGACAGATCTCCGCGCAACCATCAACAAATCGAAAGCGCAAAGCGCAACAGATAAGAAAAGCGTCCAATCCTCGCCGACATTCGACCTGCGCGATCATCTCAACTCCAAAAACGAAGATCTACGGATAGCGCTAAACCGTTCCAAAGGATCAGACCTGCGACGTTACCTCGATAAAGCAAAGCAGTCTCACGAAAGTGCCGAAGAGCCGAGAAACGTCGGCGATCTCCGAGAACAGCTGGAGTCCCCGAGAAGCAAGCGCAACCGCCGCATCAACGTAATCATGGGGGGACTACTGCCGGGAGCAGAATCCGTACGATCAGTAAAGAACTATCACCGCAAGGCGATAACTGAACACAAGTGGCCAACACAGGAAGTCAATGGCCCCTCGATCACTTTCTCAGCCGAGGACACTCACGGAGTCCAAACTCCGCACAACGATCCACTTCTCATCGAAATCAACGTTGGCGACTGCCAGGTCACGAAGGTTCTAATCGACACCGGCAGTTCGGTCGACCTCATCTTTCGGGATACGCTCGACAAAATGGGAGTCGACATGCGCGACATGAAGCCATCTACGCGAACGTTAACTGGGTTCAACGGCGCTTCGGAACAGATTATCGGGACGATACGGCTCCCTGTTTACGCAGGAGGCGTCACGAGGACAGTAAAATTCTCAGTCGTGCGAGCCAAAGCCCCGTACAACGCCATCCTGGGAACCCCCTGGCTCCATTCGATGCACGCCATTCCGTCCTCGTACCATCAATGTGTCAAGTTTCCTGGGAAGGACGGCGTCATCAAGACAATCCAAGGAGACCAGAGAGCCGCGAGGGAGTTGCTCGTCGCAACCATTAAACAACAGCAAGCGCTCTCGCTCATCAGTTCTGTCGCCAAACCAATTCGAAAAATATATCCGCAGGAAGAAGAATTCCGCGACGTTCCCATCGACGAGGCCGACACGACGAAGGTGGCGCGAGTCGGAGCCTACCTCTCTGACGATATGCAACAACAAATCATCTCCTTCCTGAAGGAGAACGCGTCAACCTACGCCTGGACTACCTCGGATATGAAAGGAATTGATTCATCCATCACTTCCCACGAACTGAACTTCGACCCGACATTTAAACCCATCCGACAAAAGAGACGAAAGTTGGGCCCCGAGAGAGCGAAGCCGAACGCACGAAGTCGCATTGCACTACTCGCGGATTTCATAACAGAGGTTCGATATCCCGAATGGTTAGCAAACCCCGTCGTGGTCAAGAAAAAGAACGGGAAGTGGCGGATTTCCGTTGATTTCACTGATCTAAACAAAGCATGCCCCAAAGACAGTTACCCGCTCCATCATATCGATCGACTAGTAGAGTCGACAGCCGGTAACGAACTCTTAACCTTCATGGATGCGTTCTCGGGATATAATCAGATTCTCATGCATCCGGACGACCGCGAGAAGACAACATTTATTACAGATAGGGGAACCTACTGTTACAAGGTGATGCCCTTCGGACTAAAAAACGCCGGAGCGACGTATCAGCGCCTCGTCAACCGGATGTTCGCCGACAAACTCGGCGACACCATGGAGGTGTATATTGATGATATGCTGGTAAAGTCGCTACATGCCGAGGACCATCTCAACCACCTGCGTGAATGTTTCAAAGTCCTAAAAAAGTACGGAATGAAGCTGAACCCTGCCAAATGTACTTTTGGTGTCACCTCGGGCGAGTTCCTCGGATACATCGTGACGCAACGAGGCATCGAAGAAAATCCAAAACAAATCACGGCGATCCTGGATCTACCTAGCCCGAAAAATAGTCGCTGGCGTAACGCCACCGGCGAATCGCCCTCAACAGGTTCATCTCGCGCTCCACGGACAAGTGCCTCCCATTCTAGGAGCTCTTGCGAGGAAACAAAAAGTTCATCTGGGACGAAAAATGCGAGGGAGCGTTCAACCAACTAAAGCACTACCTCACGACCCCTCCGGTCCTCTCAAAACCGGAGGCCGGCGATACCTTGTCCCTGTATATTGCAGTCACATCGTCCGCGGTAAGTAGCGTCCTCATTCGAGAGGATCACGGTGAGCAGAAACCTATCTTCTACATCAGCAAACGCATGACGGCACCAGAGACTCGCTACCCAACGCTCGAAAAGATGGCCCTCGCCGTTGTCACGTCCGCGAGGAAGCTTCGCCCATATTTTCAGTCGCATACTATTGAGATACTTTCCAACCAGCCCCTCCGAACAATAATGCAGAATACGAATCAGTCCGGTCGGTTGACGAAATGGGCAATGGAACTCAGCGAACACGATATCGTATACAAAAACCGCACAGCGGCAAAATCCCAAGTCCTCGCCGACTTCCTGATCGAGCTAACACCAGAACTCGAACAAGACCTGATATTGCCTAGCAAAAATTGGATACTGCACGTAGATGGTTCATCTACGAACAAAGGTGCGGGAGCAGGCGTGCAACTAAAGTCACCCACCGGCGAACTTATTCGGCAGTCATTTAGCTTCGGCTTCGCTGCATCCAAAAATGAGGCCGAGTACGAATCACTGATCGCGGGACTCCGCCTCGCCAAGGCAGTGAAGGCCAAGCGCCTCAGCGCTTACTGCGACTCCCAGCTTGTCGTCAGCCAATACCTAGGAGACTTCGACGTCCGGAACGAACGTATGGACGCTTACCTCAAACTAGTCCAAGATCTCTCCCGAGAGTTCGAATTTTTCGAACTAACTAAGGTCCCCCGCGGAGAAAATGTTTGCGCCGACGCGCTGGCCGCTCTGGGAAGCAAATTGCACGATCAAGTAGAACGAACGATACCGATCCATAAGATCACCGAGCCAAGCATCGCCCTTACTAACGCACCAGATCGCACCATAGCATCATTGACTGTTGCAGCAGCAGTCAGCGATATCGAGCTACCGGCAACAGAGTCTAGCCCACCCGACTGGAGAAAAGAGCTCATTGATTACTTGGTCGACGGCAAGCTGCCATCCGACAAATGGGAAGCAAGGCGACTTAAAAGGCGCAGCACAAATTACGTCTTCACAGAGGGCGAGCTCCACCGATGGACAGCAACAAAAGTGCTCCTCAAGTGTATAAATGGAAACGACACAAGACTCGTCATGGCCGAGACACACGAAGGCGCGGCAGGCAACCACTCCGGAGGGCGAGCCCTCGCCCTGAAAGTAAAAAGGCTCGGGTTCTACTGGCCAACGATGAACGCAGACTGCGAAGCCTACGCGAGAAAGTGCGATAAATGCCAACGGCACGCTTCAACAATCCACAGCCCGACCGAGCTACTCCAGACATTAACGGCACCCTACCCATTCATGCGATGGGAAATGGACATAATCGGTCCGCTGGTCAGTTCTCGCCAGAAGAAGTATATCTTAGTACTTACGGATTACTTCACAAAGTGGGTCGAAGCTGAGTCATACGTACGAATCACCGACAACGAGGTGCAACAGTTCGTCTGGAAAAATATCATCTGCAGGCACAGACTACCATACGAAATTATCACCGACAACGGATCCCAATTCATCTCCCGACACTTCAAAGAATTCAGCGAGAGATGGAAGATCCGCCTCAACATGTCCACACAAGGAACCCCCAAAGCAACGGCCAAGCCGAGTCAACGAACAAAATCATTATTGACGGCTTAAAAAAGCGACTCGACTTAAAGAAAGGCTGCTGGGCCGACGAATTGGACGGCGTCCTATGGTCCCACAGAACAACTCCGCGTAGTGCAATGCAGTCCACCCCTTTCTCGATGGCTTACGGGGTCGAGGCAATGGCACCCGCTGAAGTGAACGTTACCAGCCTACGTCGATCGCGAATGCCGGCTAACGCGGAACTCAACCGGGACATGCTCCTCGATGCCCTCGATGATATCGAAGAAAAACGCGATCAAGCGTTACTCCGAATTTAAAACTACCAACACCGAATCAAGAGCTACTATAATAAGAAAGTCAAGACACGATCACTTCGGCTTGGTGACTTCGTCCTCCGGAAGGTATTCGAGAACACCAAGGAGTGGAAGGCTGGCAAACTCGGGGCAAATTGGGAAGGCCCATATCGAGTCACCGAAGTAGTTAAACCAGGGGTCTATCGCCTCGAGACCTCGACTGGGGAAACGGTTCCGAGAGCTTGGAACTCGAAACACCTCCGACTCTTCGTTTCTTAAATCACGCGGATATGTAAAAAAAAAAAAAAAAAACCACCCGAGCGAATGAGCCATCCCGGCCACTCTCACTCAGGTTCCCCGAACTACAAACGGCTTGATTCCCTCGGGATACGTAGGTAACCCTCACGGGTGCAGCTATTACAGCCGAGTAAATGCGCAACACCAGCCACTTTTACTCGGCGCCCCCCCCCTCGAACTACGAACGGCTTGATTCCCTCGGGATACGTAGGCAGCCTTTACAGACGCAGCTGTAATAAAAAAAAAGCAACTACCCTCCGAGGTAACAAACCCGGGAATGGGCAAACAATTGCTTCACGAGACAACGATGCATATACTCGAGGACTCCGGTCTCTCGACGCAATGCATCCGCACTCGGATCCTTCCACCGAGCATGTCCTGATCAGACCAATGCTCATGGGGATCAGATCACACCACGATCATAGTCAAAACGACTGAAATGACGATTCCATCTCATCATCAAATTCACGGAGCAAGGATTGGCCAACCAAATGCTTCGGAATATACCGAGATTCGACGAGGAACCGTCGTCATTTTCAAAAAATATGTGCAATGTACGAATGTTCTTTTATTGTCATCTCGAGTCCGGACCTCCGAGATTTGGTAGATAAAAGTCTAACACTTCCGTACCCCTTAATTTGCCAAATTCGACTGAACGAATGTTCGAAAGCCTTACGATGGCATCAATAAGTTTTACGCGAAAAATGGAACTTCAGTCGAATTAACGGTCGGTCTACGATCCAGTCCGACATAAGTAAGCTTCCAAAAAATCGCAGTAAATAAACTTAGCAAAAAAATATATATAAAAGGAAAAGTCATTCGGATTAAAAGCGAAAGAGAGTACAGGTCGACTAAAAGGACCGATTACAAAAAAAGAGCAAATACATCAAGGGAAATGAAGGTTCGCTTAGTCGACTCTAACTCCCTCCGCGTCTTCGCACGCCCCGTCGGCTCGAGCAGCGTCCTCGATCACGTCCGAAGGATTTGCGACGACGTCTTCCGAGTCCTTCGGTGGCTCCTCGCTGACACCCCGGCGCGGAGATCCTCCTTCTCGCTCCCCGGGTTCCTTGACCGCGACGCCATCATCATCTTCATCGGTCGTACTCACCTGTTGACTCGAAGACGAGTCAGACGACACCACAACATTGGATTCCTCGCCTATCGGGACGGGTGCAGGCTCCTCGGGAATGGCGTCCTCTGGTACGGAGTCCCGAGCCCCCGACTCCTGAGGGGGACCTTCTGCCAAAGGGTGATCAGCATTATCTTCGGCGATAGACGTCTCACGGGAGGCGGTTGGTGTACGGAGCATCGAGACAGCGTTGGCATCAATTATCTCAATGTTCGAGCCGAACTGATCGAGCCCCGCCATAAGTCGTTCATCGACGAATTGAGAAGCGAGGACCAGCGGAGACAGGGTCAAATCCGCGTCGGGGATGTCGCCGACGTCAAGCTTCAAGGATTCTTCCTCGAGACGTTTCTCTTGATCCGCGAACACGTCGATCGTCCCTTGCGGGATGTCGCTTCCACCAGCCTTCAAAGCCTCTAGACATCTCTTCGTCCCGTAGGCTTGGCTCAGGAGCAGTCGAGCCGTATCAAACGGCTCACGGCGGTTCTGATAGTCCCGAATGTTGTCGAAACGACCTTTACATTTAGCAATCATCGCTGTCTCGACCCTGACCCGCTCTTTCGTCACTTCCAGAACCCACAACCTCCGCAGACGGTTCAGCTCTCTCTTGTGCTCATTCTCCCTAACCTTCGCAGCCTCTTTCAGGCTGGCCATCTCTCGATCCATGCTCGCGATCTTCGAGCAAGCTGCGGCGAGATCGGCTTCGACCGTGTCGGCTCGTTTCTGGTGAAACCGCCTGCGCTCGATCGCTTTGTTCTTCTTGTCGGTCTCTTCCGCGAGAGCGCTTCCCCACTTCGCTTCTTTTCGGCGGAGAAGTTTGTTTTTGGCAACCGCCCTCTTCCGAAACTTCTCGCCTCAAGAACCGACACCTTTAACGCGGTGTCGTACCTCTCGATGATGGCATTCATATCCCCATCTCCCTGTGAAAGACGCATACAAGACACTCGTCAAACAGCGACACTAAATTGCAAATCAAAAGAGGAAATTCTAGAAGGTACTTACCAGAAGCCTCGTTCGCGCCGCGTCGGCGTACTCTTCCCCGAAAACCAAATCGGGTGCCAGGGGAAGAGATCTGGGTTCGCTCCTTATCTAGCTAAGCAGCTCAGTGCATTTCAGCGGAGCATAAATGAGTGGAGCCGGACCCTCGTAGGAGAACGAGACACGGTTGGGAAAATAGGTCTCTTGACCTTAGACATTGTCGGGGCACCATCCTTCGTGACATCCGAGGCTCCGGGAGCATCCTGGGCGTCGTCGCGAGCTCCCACCTTCTTCTTCTTCTTCTTCTTCTTCTTCTTCTTCTTCTTCTTCTTCTTCTTCTTCTTCTTCTTCTTCTTCTTCTTCTTCTTCTTCTTCTTCTTCTTCTTCTTCTTCTTCTTCTCTAAGTTAGAATGAACTGGAGGAACCGTCGAGTTGGTATCGTCTCGCCCGATGGAAGCGGAGGAGCTCGGGAGAGAGAGCCGAAGTTCCTCAAAATCCCTCCCGGATAATAGCATATTGGCACATGGTCATGAGATCGACTCCTCGCACCCTCTTGACCATCTTCGACACGCCAGCGCTGCTGTGGCTGTTTCTTCGCAATGAAGACGCTGAGTCGGACACTAGGACTTCGTTGAGGGAGGTCCAAGTTAACGTATCCATCATCGCCTCCCGATGGATGAGGTCGAAACCCTCGATGGGAGTCCCATCGGGATCCCTCGCAAGGCTGGGTGACGATGCGACGGCCTTCCCCTTCTGCTCGAGACAATCTTCGGCGTGGCGACATATCGATATATAATTCTACAACAAATCTAGAGAGAAGTGGAGGAAGAGAGAATATACCTGGGTGTGCGAAGAAGAATGAGAGAAATAAGGAAGGCGGACTATTTATAGGAGAGGGCGTGCAACTCTCGGCGTAATCATTACCCCAAATGGGCGGCATGGGCCTCAGCTCACTAAAGAGAGCTTGAAACCTACGCCCCTCTTTAATGCATCTCGATAACCGATCGGATCCTTGCGACGTTTCAACTCCTCTTCGACATCCGAATCCAGAGCAGCCGACCCCATTCGAAAATAACCGAGGCTCGGATGACTAAGCAGAGATACCATCTCGTGTCCCTCCGCCATCTCGACAAAGAAAATGCCACTCCAGCCATCTGTCTTCGAACCCACAAATCTGCAAATTCATCGAACCCGACCGACGCCACGAGCCATTCAGCATCTGGCTGATGGCCCCGTCTCGACGTCTCGCATACGCGGTCACCATGCGAGGGATTGGAAACCAGAGCTTCGTATCGTCTTGGAAGTAGGACTCGTAGACGCACTGATACCCGAGTGGTGGCGACCACGGTCTTTGCTCCGGGGTGGGGATAAGAAAGGTGACTCCAACTCCTTGATATTTTCGGAGAAGGACCTTCACGCTTCCCGCGCACGACGTCGTCGAGTTGACGTTTCCCCAAGACTGACCCCTCACGACTGGAGAACGGAGGAGCTCGGGAGAGAGAGCCGGAAGTTCCTCGAAAATCCCTCCCGGATAATAGCATATTGGCACATGGTCATGAGATCGACTCCTCGCACCCTCTTGACCATCTCTCGGACACGCCCGCGCCTGCGCGGCTGTTTCTTCGCAATGAAGACGCGCTGAGTCGGACACTAGGACTCGTTGAGGGAGGTCCAAGTTAACCGTATCCATCATCGCCTCCCGATGGATGAGGTCGAAACCCTCGATGGGAGTCCCATCGGGATCCCTCGCAAGGCTGGGTGACGATGCGACGGCCTTCCCCTTCTGCTCCCGAGACAATCTTCCGCGTGACGACATATCGATATATAATTCTACAACAAATCTAGAGAGAGAAGTGGAGGAAGAGAGAGAATATACCTGGGTGTGCGAAGAAGAATGAGAGAAATAAGGAAGGGCGGACTATTTATAGGAGAGGGGAGGCGTGCAACTCTCGAGGCGTAATCATTACCCCCAAATGGGCCGGCATGGGCCTCGAAAGCTCACTAAAGAGAGCTTGAAACCTACGCGCCCCCCCCCCTCTTTAATGCATCTCGATAACCGACCGGATCCTTGCGACGTTTCAACTCCTCTTCGACATCCGAATCCAGGAGCCGCGTCGACCCCATTCGAAAATAACCGAGGCTCGGATGACTAAGCAGAGATACCATCTCTCGTGTCCCTCCGCTCATCTCTCGACAAAGAAAATGCCACTCCAGCCATCTGTCTTCTCGAACCCACAAATCTGCAAATTCATCGAACCCGACACGACGTCACCCTTCGATGAATTGGGGGGACTTACTGTAGGGGATGAATTCAACCATCCCTTCAAGGCCCAGAAGACAGATGCCCAGGACCGTTTACATAAGTACACGGCTCGGCTTAACGGCTTGAGACGTCGAAGTCTCGGCGCGGCCCCAGAGTACTTTTGGTCGCTCATCAGCGACCAAGCGAAGCCGGCTTAACGGACGCTCGCCGAAACCCGGTCCAACGAACTAAAGCCCATTAGCACAACACGAACTAGGTCACAAAAGGACGAAGGACGGCTATAAATACAGAGGGAGGGACAACAGAAAGGGGATCCGAAAAGAGAGAGAAGAACGGCTAGAACTAGGGTTTTCACTTATACTCATTCGCACCGTTCTGTACTTTTCCGACCGACGCTCTCCGAGCTCCGGTCTTCTGTTTAGTCGATTCTTTATCTTGTAACCGTCCGTACGTTCTTTCGACAATTAATAAGACGTCTTTGCTAAGCCCGCATTTTACCTTTATTTACCGTTTCCCGCACAAATAGTCGGCTTTGTTACTGGTTACTTCTAAACAAACTGAGTTTGTGTTTCCTTTTTGGACAGATGTTTTGTCAGCCAGAAAGTCTCATAGATATCTAGGAACATCGCCGACGTGAGTCACGTGACCAAGGTAGGGTCTGGAGGACGGTTCTCCACGGATGACGCCAGCATTGTTGCCTGGGCAAGTGTTTGTTGGTGAGATATAATCTTTCACCAAGTCGCATGATAAGCCCGATTCACAAGAAAAATGACAGGCTAGACGCTCTTTAATGAATGAAGCATTGACATGGAGCTGAATTGCTTGCATGTTTGTGAGTCTTTTACCAGAATGGACTAGACAATGACTTACATTTGGGACAAGGGTTTTCGGATTCAGCATTTAAGCAGACTGCTTAAATTTTGTTAAGATGATCAACAAATCGGGGGATTGATCAGTATTTAAGACATAAGTAAAATATATTTATGCTACTACGGAATCGTTTGAGAGTTGCATCTTAGATCTTATCCCTTAAAACAATTTTTGTGTTAGTTTTTTTGTTTTTTTTTGTTGACATCGAAAAAGTGTTTCATAACTTAAATAAGAGGTAGTCTAGAAAGTCAGATCAAAATAAAACAACCAATTTAACAAAGATCATTATGAAAATGACGTGTAATCTTAGCTAATGAATCAATAATTGCATTCTGAGTCTGAGGTTTGTAGGAAAGCATGAAAGATTGAAATCTTCTTTAAAATGCCAATATCTCTACACCTCTGCTGAGAATATAATCATAGAGATAATTCGATCAAAAATTCTAGTAAGTAGAATGACCCATCATACTTTTTATTGCCCATCCAAATATTTCTAGCTTTGAATGCAAGGATGAGATTCTTCTTTTTGGTTTTTATTTGGATTTGTCAAAATGTATCTTTCTAAACTCAACTACACCCAAAATATTGTGATGTAGAAATCTATGAACCATCGAACATACAAATTTTTCTGTAAGCATACAGCTTGTGGAACCATTGTGTCCAGTGTAAAATCTCTGTAGAGTCTGCTCCATTTGTCTCAAACCAAGTTTTGCATTCTCATTCCACATGTTTAATCAGTTCTAGTGAGTTTCTATTGATATCTCTGAATAACTTGATATTCTAAGCTTTTTTGAAATATCAAACTATTAATTCAGAGATAATCTATATACAGTTCCATATTTTGAATATTGGTTTTTCACTAAAAGAGGTAATTCAAATTGGTATAAACACTTTAAACCAAAAAGATGTCTGACATGGAAGGTGTAGACGATAAAGCGCATAATTGTAAAGTTACGGACATTCAAAAATAGGATGAATTACAAATTGTTCAGATACAAGAGTAGCACATGTTAATTTTCTTGTTAAAAACGCTAGAATGCAAGAATTCTTTTGGTGTATGTCTAAACATAAGATAATAGTGTTGATTAAAATTTTAATTTTTAATGCTTAAGTAAATTAGTTAATTTCTTTTGATTGATTAAAAATAATTTTAAACTCACATATAAACTGTTTTTAATAATATGAGTTTTACATAAGTAGCTTATTCTTACCAGCCATTTTTTAAAAAATAATATTTTTTTGTAAATTCATGGAAAATAAAAGAATGAGGTAAATCCATAGAAAAAAAGTAAGCCATAAGCAGGAAACAATGACACAAAATATTTTGATAATTTATAAAACTAAAATTCATGCAATTGCACTATATTTTAGTAAAAAGTTTTAATTTTATTACTAACATTAAACTAAATTATAATATACACCTGCGCGTAGTATGAGTTAAAAATATAGTATTTTGTGTTTAAAAGTAGATTTTCAAAACAAGATGTATCTACAAATTGTAAAAACAAAATAAAATTTCAATATGTTGTGTAAGCTAAAATTGACAATATGAAAAATTAGTTACTTTAATTTCTAGAAGATAGTTGTTTTGATGACTAAAACATATAACACACCTAAGTTTACAAAAATCAATTGATATATTTACTTAATTAAGAAATTAACATTGTGACTTTCTAACAAATTTCCAATAACAGGTAAAACTACTTCTACTATAAAAATCATTTTTGATCATCCGATATTCTCACAAAATCTCTCGTTTCACTCTAGAATAAACAGACAAAAAAGTTATAGTTCAAATTTCACGTTGTTATAGTACTTACATTATGGCATTTCCAGTGCCAAAGAAAATTTACAGTGCTTTCATTATTGCAAATTTAGTTACCATTATGTTTTCAGCACATGTATCTGATTCCATCGAGATAAAGGCATGTATGAAAAATTGTATCGTTAATCAATGCATGCCAGCATCAGGAAAAGCGACTCCAGCGATATGTTACACACCTTGCAAGATAATGTGTGAACCAAAGAAAGGAGGACATGAAACTGCCGATCCTAACATTTATCATAATCCTATAGAGAGATTCTGCATAAATTTTGGTTGGATATTCACAAATACTTGCAACAAAGCTTGAAAGCGATTTTTGTTATCTCTGCATAAATTGTATATCTATCTATTCTGTATTTTTAATCAGTTAATATTTATTGTATCTGTTTTTCTGTTACAATTTTATTTAAAGAATAACTGTACAAAGATATCCCAAATCCATGTGTGTTATAGTTTCCGACATAGTTCTTACATTTTACAAATTGCATCCCTTATCCATATCATGTGTGTGGGATATATATATTGGGTATAAGTCGACAAGTATAATAAGCTCTCTCAATTGGTATCTGTAGACATATTCATATCATTTTTTCGACTTTCATTTTGATCAAAGTCACATTCCTGCATTACGGGGAAGAGTTAGACATGCACCGAGTGCACCATCTTTAGCATATCTCGTCTTCCCCTCCCCCCATCCCCTCCCCTCCCCCACCAGGGATTGATCAGTATTTAAGACATAATTAAAATATATTTATGCTACTAGAGAATTGTTGAGAGTTGCATCTTAGATCTTATCCCTTAAAACAATTTTTGTGTTAGTTATCTTGTTTTTTTTGTTGACATTGAAAAAGTGTTTCATAACTTAAGTAAGAGGTAGTCTAGAAGGTCATATCGAAATTAAACCAACCAATATAACAAAGATCATTATGAAAAGGATGTGCAGTCTTAGCTAATGGATCAATAATTTCATTCTGAGTCTGAGGTTTGTAGGAAAGCTTGAAAGATTGAAATCTTCTTCAAAGTGCCGATATCTCTTCACCTCTGTTCAGAAGTTAATCATAGAGATAATTCGATCTGAAATTCTGGCAAGTAGAATGACCCATCATGCTTTTAATTGCCCAACCAAATATTGCTAGCTTTGAATGCAAGGATGAGATTCATCTTTTTGGTTTTTAAATGGATTTGTCAAAATGTATCTTTCTAAACTCAACTACACCCAAAATATTGTGATGTAGAAATCCATGAAATCGAACATACAAATTTTTTTGTAAGCATACAGCTTGTGGAACCATTGTGTTCAGTGTAACATCTCTGAAGTGTCTTCTCCATTTGTCTCAAACCAAGTTTTGCATTCTCATTCCACATGCTTAATCAGTTCTAGTGATTTTCTATCGATATCTCTGAAAAACTCAAACTACTAATTCATTGATAATCTATATACAGTTCCATATTTTGAATATTATTTTTTTACTAAATGAGGTAATTAAAATTGGTATAAACACTTTAAACCAAAAATATGTTCGATATGGAAGGTGTACACGATAAAGCGCATAATTGTAAAATTAACGGACATTAAAAATAGGATGAATTACAAATTCTTGAGATACAAGAGTAGAACATGTTAATTTTCTTGTTAAAAAGGCTAGAATGCAAGAATTATTTTTCGGTAAATCACACTCGTTGTTGAGAGAAATCATCATGTAATTTTCTTAAATTACCATTTTTGTAGATTACACTCATATAATATTTGTTTTATTATATATTTGATTTGTTTTTATGAAAGTTGTGCATGTAACTGACTAAAAGAATTTATGTCTAAACATAAGATAATAGTGTTGACTAAAATTTTAATTTTTAATGTTTAAGTAAATTTGTTAATTTCTTTTGATTGATTAAATGTAATTTTAAACCCACATATAAAGTGTTTGTAACAATATGATTTTTACACAAGTAGCTTATTCTTACTAGACATTTTTTTTTAAATAATCTTTTTTTGTAAATTCATGGAAAATCAAAGAATGAGATGACTCAGTAGAAAAAGTAAGTCATAAATAGGAAACAATGACACAAAATATTTTAGATAATTTATAAAGCTAAAAGTCATGCAATTGCACTACTTATAGTAAAAAAAATTAATTTTATTACTAACGTTATACTAATAATATACACTTTTGCGTAGTGTGAGTTAAAAATCTAGTATTATGTATTTAAAAGTAGATTTTCAAAACAAGATGTATCTACAAATTGTAAAAACAAAATATAATTTCAATAAGTGGTGTAAGCTAAGATTGACAATATAAAAAATTAGTTACTTTAATTAACAGAATATAGTTTTTTGATGACTAAAAAATATAATACACCTAACTTTACAAAAATCAATTGATATATTTACTTAATTAAGAAATTAACATTGTGACTTTCTAACAAATTTCCAGAAACAGGTAAAACTACTTCTACTATAAAAATCATTTTTGATCATCTGACATTCTCAGAAAATCTCTCGTTTCACACTAAAATAAACAGACGAAAAAAGTTATAGTTCAAATTTCACGTTGTTATAGTACTTACATTATGGCAGTTCCAGTGCCAAAGAAAATTTACAGTGCTTTCATTATTGCAAATTTACTTATCATTATATTTTCAGCACATGTATCTGATTCCATCGAGATAAAGGCATGTATGAAAAATTGTATCGTTAATCAATGCATGCCAGCATCAGGAAAAGCGACTCCAGCAAAATGTTACACACCTTGCAAGATAATGTGTGAACCAAAGAAAGGTGGACATGAAACTGCCGATCCTAACATTTATCATAATCCTATAGAGAGATTCTGCATAAACTTTGGTTGGATATTCACAAATACTTGCAACAAAGCTTGAAAGCGATTTTTTTTTTCTCTGCATAAATTGTATATATATCTATTCTGTATTTTTAATCAGTTAATATTTATTGTATCTTTTTTCTGTTACAATTTTATTTAAAGAAACTCTACAAAGATATCCCAAATCCATGTGTGTTATAGTTTCCGACATAGTTCTTACATTTTACAAATTGTATCCCTTATCCATATGTCATGTGTGTGGGATATATATATTGGGTATAAGTTGACAAGTATAATAAGCTCTCTCAATTGGTAACTGTAGACATATTCATATCATTTTTTCGACTTTCAATTTGATCAAAGTCACATTCCTGCATTACGGGGAAGAGTTAGACATGCACCGAGAACACCATCTTTAGCATATCTTGTCTTCCCCACCCCCATCCCCTCCCCCACCAGGGATTGATCAGTATTTAAGACATAATTAAAATATATTTATGCTACTAGAGAATTGCTGAGAGTTGCATATTAGATCTTATCCCTTAAAACAATTTTTGTGTTAGTTTTCTTGTTTTTTCTGTTGACATCGAAAAAGTGTTTCATAACTTAAATAAGAGGTAGTCTAGAAGGTCATATCGAAATAAAACAACCAATATAACAATGATCATTATGAAAAGGATGTGTAGTCTTAGCTAATGAATCAATAATTGCATTATGAGTCTGAGGTTTGTAGGAAAGATTGAAATCTTCTTCAAAGTGTCGATATCTCTTCACCTCTGTTGAGAAGTTAATCATAGAGATAATTCGATCTGAAATTCTGGCAAGTGGAATGACCCATCAAGCTTTTTATTGCCCAACCAAATATTTTTAGCTTTGAATTCAAGGATGAGATTCATCTTTTTGGTTTTTAATTGGATTTGTCAAAATGTATCTTTCTAAACTCAACTACACCCAAAATATTGTGATGTAGAAATCCATGAAATCGAACATTTTTTTTTTAAGCATACAGCTTGTGGAACCATTGTTTCCAGTGTAACATCTCTGTAGTGTTTGCTCCATTTGTCTCAAACCAAGTTTTGCATTCTCATTCCACATGTTTAATCAGTTCTAGTGAGTTTCCATTGATATCTCTGAATAACTTGATATTCTAAGCTTTTTTGAAATATCAAACTATTAATTCATAGATAATCTATACACAGTTCCATATTTTGAATATTGTTATTTTTGATAAAAGAGGTAATTCAAATTGGTATAAACATTTTAAACCAAACATATGTCCGATATGGAAGGTGTACACGATAAAGTGCATAATTGTAAAGTTAACAAACATTCAAAAATATGATGAATTACAAATTCTTGAGATACAAGAGTAGCACATGTTAATTCTCTTGTTAAAAAGACTAGAATGCAAGAATTCTTTTTCGGTAAATCACACTCGTTGTTGAGAGAAATCATCATGTAATTTGCTTAAATTACCATTTTTGTAGATTACACTCATATAATATTTGTTTTATTATATATTTGATTTTTTTTATGAAAGTTGTGCATGTAACTGACTAAAAGAATTTATGTCTAAACATAAGATAATAGAGTTGATTAAAATTTTAATTTTTAATGTTTAAGTAAATTCATTAATTTCTTTTGATTGATTAAATGTAATTTTAAACTCACATATAAACTGTTTTTAATAATATGAGTTTTACACAAGTAGCTTATTCTTACCAGACATTTTTTTTTAATAATCTTTTTTGTAAATTTGTGGAAAATCAAAGAATGAGATGGCTCAGTAGAAAAAGTAAGTCATAAGTAGGAAACAATGACACAAAATATTTTAGATGATTTATAAAACTAAAAGTCATGCAATTGTATTTTAGTAAAAAAAATTAACTTTATTACTAACATTAAGCTAAATTATAATATACACTTGCGCGTAGTGTGAGTTAAAAATCTAGTACTATGTGTTTAAAAGTAGATTTTCAAAACAAGATGTATCTACAAATTGTAAAAACAAAATAAAATTTCAATATGTTGTGTATGCTAAAATTGACAATATGAAAAATTAGTTACTTTAATTTCTAGAAGATTGTTGTTTTGATGACTAAAACATATAACACACCTAAGTTTACAAAAATCAATTGATATATTTACTTAATTAAGAAATTAACATTGTGACTTTCTAACAAATTTCCAATAACAGGTAAAACTACTTCTACTATAAAAATCATTTTTGATCATTCGATATTCTCACAAAATCTCTCGTTTCACACTAGAATAAACAGACAAAAAATTTATAGTTCAAATTTCACGTTGTTATAGTACTTACATTATGGCAGTTCCAGTGCCAAAGAAAATTTACAGTGCTTTCATTATTGCAAATTTACTTACCATTATGTTTTCAGCACATGTATCTGATTCCATCGAGATAAAGGCATGTATGAAAAATTGTATCGTTAATCAATGCATGCCAGCATCAGGAAAAGCGACTCCAGCGATATGTTACACACCTTGCAAGATAATGTGTGAACCAAAGAAAGGTGGACATGAAACGGCCGATCCTAACATTTATCATAATCCTATAGAGAGATTCTGCATAAACTTTGGTTGGATATTCACAAATACTTGCAACAAAGCTTGAAAGCATTTTGTTTTTCCAGCGTAAGTTTCCTATTAATATTTTGTATTTTTAATCAGTTAATAATTATTGTATCTCTTTTTATGTAACAAAAATATTTAAGAATAACTCTACAAATTATCCCAAGTCCATTGTGGGTTATAGTTTTTGACATAGTTTGTACATTTTACAAAGTGTATCCCTTATCCATGTGTTATGTTTGTGGGATATATATATTGAGTATAATTCGACCAGTATAATAAGCTCTCTCAATTGGTAACTGTAGATATATTCATATCATTTTCGACTTTCATTTTGACGAAAGTCACATTCCTGCATTATCAAGAAAGAATTAGACAAACACCGTGTGCACCATCTTTAACATATCTTGTCTTCCCCACCCCCACCCCCACAAACAACGAGAGAGTGATATAACCTAATATCTTTTGACCCTTGTTTGATATTATTCTAGAGGGGTTTTCTTTCTGTTTTAAATAGATTTCAGTGGTTTAAAATTTTGGTGGAGTCTTGAGGTAAGTTAGGAAATAAGTACAAAGAACAAACAAAAATATATTAATTCTTGGCAGATTTAGAACTATATGTCTCATGCCAGTTGATTTACTTTATAACCATCAAATGATTGAAAAGTTATGGCCATTATACTAAAGAAATGTGACAGATACTTAGAAGATAAGCAAGTACAGCATGAAATTGTGTGAAGACAAAATAAGAGTGCGTTATCAAATGGAACACTTTTTCATCTTTCTTTACATGTTAAGACACATATTGCTGGAGGAGCACTTTTCCTTGTTTGTGAGCTCGTTTTGGACATAAATGCCCCTCGCTGAGCGAACTGAGATAGGAAGCGAGATTGTTTTTTATATATTTATATTGTCTTTAATGGAGACCGAACTTATGAGAGTTTGTTTAGTTTCATTATAGTTTGTTTTTATAGCTTATGTTTTATTTCTTATTTTTTCTTAAAATTTATAATACATAAAACAAAAAAAAATTGTTGCAATAAATTATAATTTTTTTCTCTATATTTTAACATCCATATTCATGCATATATATTATATATTTTAACAGTTAAGTCAATTTATGTATTTTATACGTCAATTTACGTATTTCCTAATTTTAATTGAAAAATGTCAAGAAATGAATATAATAATTTTAAATTTATATTGTTTGAGAAAATTATGGATGTAGACATGTGATGGACAATGTGGATGTGGACACTGGTATGATCAGTCTACAAATATTGTTGAAAATGAAAGTTGAAATGTATGTTAGTTGAGTTTGCAGAAAACATAGAATTAGAAGTAGCAAAGATAGAGTAACAAACCTAAAATGTGGACAACTGAGAAGTAGTAGAGAAAGAGTGATGAGCCTAAAAACATAGAATTAGATGCCACTATCGCAGTGGAAAAATGTTAAAGTTATGAAGCTTGGGAAGGGAAAACATAGTGTATAGTTATTGCCTAAAACATCATTGGTAAAGAGTGTATCAAAAGTAAAAAGAGAAACCCGAATTCAACAAGATACACATATGTTACATAAAAGGTGGCGTTTTGTAGAATGCAGAGTTAAGTTCGTGCTAAGGAGGTAGCACACTGACTTGTATTGGAGTTAGTCTGAAGGCAGATTGTTTGTGGGATAATCGATAGTGGTGATCATCTGAGTGTCCGAAGGTGGATGATGTATAGTTCCTAGACAACATGGGAGATGTGACCACTGGGGTCGCTGTGTTCAGGAGATGTGTTTACACTGGATGTGTTTTGGTCACTGGAATCGTGGACAGTAGGTGTGTGGATGATAGGGTTGAGAACAGGGGAGAATATCCCATTTCGTTTTGCGGTGGCGTTTTGTCCTCTGCAATCTTCACTTTCTTCTTTTTCTTCGGTTTCCTCATAGTTCGCCGAAGGGATGAGTCTGAGCCGGTGAAGAAAGCGAAGATGGGTCGGAATTTTAAAGTGTTCTTCGACGAATGAGGAAGAAGGCGGAGAAGGTTTTGTGAAATTAGGGTTAGAGAGAATTGGAGAAAGCAGATCTAAAAAGAAAATTGGAGAAATATGATGAAAGCCAAACAAGTGGGGGGGGGGGGAGGGGGAGATTGCAGACTCAAAACAAGCATTGGGGTCTTTGGATTCTCTTGTGTTCTTCTACAACTGATGAAAAAGGTATGGAGGTGCTCGCGAAATTAGGATTACAAAATAGAGGAGTTTACAAAAAAGAAAAAATAGATTTGAGATTCGTAAGTGGAAAAGAAAAAATAGGTGAATTATTATTTTATGAATAATAAAGTTGGATGAGAATGAGTCGTTAGAGGAGAACTAGAATTAGAAGAGAGTGTAGGTGAGGGGCAGGAAAGACATTGCACATATATAAAGTGTGACTCCATTCACAAGTGTCTCTATGTGTTATTCCAAAGATATAATGTGTTTTAGAGAGTAAAAAATTCACAAAAATAACCCAAGACCAATTAAGATGATTTGCTATAACTCGAAAGGCTCATTCCTTGCACGAAGAGAGAATATATATGTATTACAAACTTTTTCGTACAAAGCTGAACTTTAACCATATTAGATTTTGACCAACTCAAATAGTTTACTCTATTTTTTTTCTTCAAAATAGAATAATTTCATGATAGAGTTGGATTATATTTCAGTAGTATTCAATTTTAAAATAAAAATAGATTGATAAATAAAAAGTAAATGAATTAATTTATTTATAGAGTAAATCTATTTTATTCTATTATAGAATACCTTGAAATATTTTTTTTCTCTAAACACTATTTTACAGTGTAATTAGAGTGGAGTTAGTAATCCTGTTAAGTCTAGATTTCATGAAATTACAGATTATGAGTTAAACTTGATTTTAATATATGCTGATAGTTGATAAATCAATTATAAAACGTATAAACCATGTTTAACCATTTATACATTTTCTTTAAAAAATGTGTTTTTATATTCTTTTGTCGGCTTATACATTTTATAATAAAAAGAACACAAAAACAAAAAAAAAGGTTCACTATTTTTCAACGGGGCGAGCTGCTGCGCTTTAACAACACTTTGATCCTCTCCTCCGCTCCCTAACCAAATTCTTTAAATTAGGGGTTTTCTTCCGGCAGCCTCCTTCCTTCTCTCTATTTTTTTCCTCTCTCTCGCCTTCCAGGTACTTTCTCTCTCTTTGCCTTGTTTCATCTCATTGCGTCTCAAAGTCGTATCCTTTCGTGAATCTTTTGGTTTGGGAATCCGATCCTTTCACTATCTATTGAAACTGGGATCTGGAGCTCATAAACTTAAAAAAAGTGATTCTCTTTCATGTCTCCCAATGATTGCTATGTAGCGTCAAACGCATCACTGTGGGTTTTAGCTTTCGTACGTGTTGTTAAATTTCACTTTCTCCTTATTTGTCTCTGATTGATACTGTAGAAACCAAGCATTGTGTCATCTGAGTTGAACTGTAGTTACAAGCTGAGGATTCTCTTAACAGGTTATAAATTGACCACATTATTATTAAAAAATCTCAGTTGAACAATGTGTGTTGGGAGATCTTAAACATGGAGCTGGGAGTTTCTCTAAGTCCTAATTACATCGGTTATAACTTATCACACCAGGATTTTTAACCATCTCTTTTAACCCATTGCCACTTACTATCATTTTTTTTTGTTCTTTCTTTCCACTCTCAGTTTCATTCATACCCTTTTTTTTTGTATCATAAGCATTTCATTACGCTCTCTTCTCTCGTTCTCTGTTTTTTTGCTTTAACTACTTTGGTATATTCCTTTTATAGCCGTTATTGATCGCAGAGTCTCTTAGTCTTCTTTTCTTTCGTCCTCTTATTGTTTCTTTTCAAACCTTTTTTTTCCCCTATTCTATTTTTCTATCCCCCACATGCTTCTGTGTCTCTTCCACAGTTGCACCGCTTTTTCTAGACTCTCACCATGTCGAGGACGAGGACTCCTGCTTCCGAGGCTCGCGATTCGATGGAATCCGAGGAAAGGGTAGACCTTGATCCCGAGGAGACTCTCGAGGAAGAATATGAGTACGAAGAAGTTGAGGAAGAGGAAGAGGTTGAAGAGGAGATTGAAGAAGAGGTGGAAGTTGAAGTAGAAGAGGACGAGGACGAAGAAGATGAAGAAGTGGAAGAAAAGAAGAAACATGATGAACTCATGGCTCTTCCTCCTCATGGTTCTGAGGTTTATCTTGGTGGGATTCCTACTGATGCTACTGAAGGGGACTTGAAGGGCTTCTGTGAGTCAATAGGCGAAGTTACTGAGGTTAAGTCTCTCTTACATTTGTTTCTTACTCAAAACTATGGTTGTGTTTTAATTTATCTCGTTGATGTTAACAGGTTAGGATAATGAGGGAGAAGGAGTCTGGTGATGGTAAAGGGTACGCTTTTGTAACGTTCAGAAACAAGGACTTAGCATTTGAAGCAATCGATAATCTAAATAACACTGAGTTCAAGGTAAACTCCTTGACTCCCCCAAGTCTTAACAGTTCACTGAGATCACATGAATAATGCTTTGTCTTATCTATGGCTTGAAGTTCACTTAAACGTCTGTTTACTTTTTTTTGTCATTCAATAGGGTAAGAGGATAAAATGTTCGACCACCCAAGCAAAGCACCGCCTCTTTCTTGGTAACGTTCCTAGAAGCTGGACAGAGTCGGACATTAGGAAAACAGCAAGTGGAGTTGGTCCAGGCGTTCAAAATGTCGAACTCCCTAAGGTTTGTGTCTTCTCAAAAGGAATCAGACTTTAGTGCATAGAATTCATCTCGCTTTCATGTCTGGATAGAGTCATACTGAATCACTGTGATCTGATTTTGTTAATGTCATAGGATCCACAAAATATAGGCCGGAATCGTGGATATGCATTCGTCGAGTATTACAACCATGCATGTGCTGAGTACTCGAAACAAAAGATGTCTGATCCGAGTTTTAAGCTTGATGATAATGCCCCAACTGTGAACTGGGCTGAGTCAAGGAATGGTGGAGGAGGAGACTCTTCTGCTACGCAGGTTGGCTTATTTAGAAGTTATTAACAAATAATAGAAGGTGTTACCAATAATGATCTTCTTACTAGAGATATTGTGTGGAATGAATGCAGGTCAAGGCATTGTACATCAAGAACTTACCTAGAGATATAACACAAGAGCGTCTAAAGGCGTTATTCGAACATCATGGGAAGATCCTGAAAGTAGTCATACCACCAGCAAAACCAGGGAAGGAAGACAGTAGATACGGTTTTGTGCACTATGCAGAGAGGACAAGTGTCATGAAAGCTTTGAAAAACACTGAAAGATATGAGATTGATGGTACGGCTTCATTCATAATCACCTTTCTCTTCCTGCTCTTGTACATTCTCTTTCGTCCGTGAACACTTCAGTACTTGAATGTAATGTATATCCCCTTTGTTATGCTACAGGTCACACGTTGGATTGTACTCTTGCAAAGCCTCAAGCGGATCAAAAGGCGAATACAACAACAACAGGTCAGAATATGCAGAACTCACTGTTGCAACCAAACTATCCTCCTCTTCTTGGTTATGGCATGGCTCCTAGTCCCTTCGGTGCTCTTGGTGGATTTGGCACTTCTCCTTACCCACAAGTGAGTTTCATTCGTTCACATTTCTTTTTCTCTACTTACTAATATACTTCCTTCTTGCAAAAGTAACCTTATGTCTAACTGTTGTGTGGGGAAGATGCAGCCGTTAATGCATGCGGGAGGTCACGCAGCTGGTGGGATGGCGATGATGCCAATCATGTTACCTGATGGAAGAATCGGCTACGTCTTGTAAGTCTCTGTTTATACACATGTATACGGATCTCATGCGTTTTGCTATAAGACACATGTGTACTGATATGATGTGTTGACCTTGATAGACAACAGCCTGGACTAGCAGCAGTGCCACAACCACCACCAAGGCATTCACCACCGTATAGGGGAAGCGGTTCGAGCAGCAGTAGTAGCAGCAAAAGAAGTAGCAGCGACAATGGTAGAGGAAGAAGCCGTTACAATCCTTATTAGTGATTTCATCACTCTCTTTTTCTTTATTTTGAAAAACACACTCAGTCAAGTCTACGAAACAAAAAGCCAGTTATGTTTTTTTATCCTTCTCTTCTTTCAGTTACATGTGGTTTTGTAATATTATTTGTTTATTTATGTTTTAATCTTTTTGCAATTATTTGTGTATGAAACAAGCTTTTTACTTTGGTAGGTATGAAATGAAAAATCGCCATCACTGTCTTCACTTTTATTTTCAGAAAATGAAAGGTAACAAGTATCCAAAAGACCCTCAAATTAATTAATAAGTTGTTATATGTTCCTTCTCTGGTTCTCTATGAAGTCCTTTAGACCATCAGCATTTGAATTACGTATGTAAACTCCGCAAAGCTATATATGATTTAAAAAACGCTCAGAGTTTGTAGATCGTTATGCTCAATTCATATAACCTTATCTAATTAGTTTTGTGTTTATGCATCACTCATGATCCCTCTCTTTTGTCTTTTAATAAGGAATAGTGTTTGTCGTTGTTACTCTACGTATATGGCATAATTCTTGTGGACAATGATAAAGTTCTTCTTTGACACGTTTCTCGGTTTCTCCTTGACTAAAAGTTTCTTGCATTTCTTCTCTTGGTGACAAGTTCATAATGAAATATATGGATCATATGAGCTAATCTTTGTCATTCAAGCTCAGTTTAAACTCACTGATCTATTTTTGAATCAAGAAAAACATGATATGGAATATTCCCTAAGGTGGTGTTCCAACAGAAAGAAAAGAAAAGGATATGCCCTGAGGTGCATGAATGCTAGATAATAGGGGTGAGAATTATTATCCGGGATTCTGTTCCGATCCATTCCAAAAATTGGATATAGGATTTTAAATTTTTGGACCATCAAAACCGGATCCAAATTATTATCTTGATTTTAAGTTGGATATCCAGATCTGAATTTTTTAAATATATTAATTTTTATTGATAACTATTTTTATATATTAATACGGGCTGGATTTTGGTTTCAGACGAGTGTCGTCCTGCTCAGGCATTCACTGCTTCTTGAGAGATATGTTCTAATGTTTTGGCATCAGGATGAATCAGCTTTTAATTTACTTTTCTTATGTCATGGTTAACGTATCTCATACTGTGCCCGTCTTGGATTCATTCGGGGTCTTCAAGACTGCATTGGTATTTTTAGTCATATTTTCTACCGAAATGAATGGCAATAGTACCAATTATTTTTGCTTCTATTTTTTTTTTTTTTGACGAGGAACCCTAGTGGAAGTTTTTACATCTTGTTCTATCATATTATATAAAGCTTCAACGTTTAGTCGGAAAAATGATATGAATATGTCTACAGTTATTTATTGAGAGAGTTTATTATACTTGTCGACTTGTACCCAATATGTGAATCCCAGACAAATGGACAAGGGATGCACTTTGTAAAATGTAAGAACTATGTCAGAAACTATAACACGCATGGATTTGGGATATCTTTGTAGAGTTATTCTTTAAAAAAAATTGTAACAGAAAAAGAGATACAATAAATATTACCTGATTAAAAATACAGAATAGATATACAATTTATGCAGTGAAAAAAATCGCTTTCAAGTTTTGTTGCAAGTATTTGTGAATATCCAACCAAAGTTTATGCAGAATCTCTCTATAGGATTATGATAAATGTAAGGATCGGCAGTTTCATGCCCACCTTTCTTTGGTTCACACATTATCTTGCAAGGTGTATAACATCTCGCTGGAGTTGCTTTTTTTGATGCTCGCATGCATTGATTTGTGATACAATTTTTCATACATGCCTCTATCTTGATGGAATCAGATACATGTGCTGAAAACAAAACGGTAAGTAAATTTGCAATAATGAAAGCACTGTAAATTTTCTTTGACACTCGAACTGCCATAATGTAAGTACTATAACAACGTGAAATTTGAACTGTAACTTTTTTGTCTGTTTATTTTAGTGTGAAACGAGAGATTTGTGAGAATGTCGGATGATCAAAAATGATTTTTATAGTAGAAGTAATTTTACCTGTTTTTGGAAATTTGTTAGAAAGTCACATTGTCAATTTCTTAATTAAGTAAATATATCAATTGATTTTTGTAAACTTAGGTGTATTATATGTTTTAGTCATCAAAACAACTATCTTCTATTAATTTAAGTAACTAATTTTTCATATTGTCAATCTTAGCTTTCACCACGTATTGAATTTCCATTTTGTTTTTACAATTTGTAGATACATCTTGTTTTGAAAATCTATTTTTAAACACATAATACTAGATTTTTAACTCACGCTATGCGCAAGTGTATATTAATAATTTAGTGTAATGTTAGTAATAAAATTAAAACTATTTACTAAAGTATAGTGCAATTGCATGACTTATTTTTATAAACTATCTAAAATATTTTATGTCATTGTTTTCTACTTATGGCTTACTTTTCTCTACTGAGTCACCTCATTCTTAGATATTCCATGAATTTACAAAAAACAAAAGATTATTTAAAAAAAAGGCTGGTAAGAATAAGCTACTTGTGTAAAACTCATATTATTAAAAAAAGTTTATATGTGAGTTTAAAATTATTTTTAATCAATCAAAAGAAATTAACGAATTTACTTAAACATTAAAAGTTAAAATTTTAATCAGCATTATTATCTTATATTTAGACATAAATTCTTTTAGTCAGTTACATTCACAACTTTCATAAAATTCTAAGCAACATTATTATCTTGTGTTTTGACAAAAATTCTTTTAGAGGTGGTATTGGATTGAATAATTTAACTGATTCTAAAGGAATTCAATTCAAGATATAACTAATAACTTTTAAGGTATTTTAAAGGATTTTAATTCATTTGTCTAATTCTCATGCTTTGGATTTTTAAAGAATTCAAATAAATTTGATACATATCAATTCCTCTAAACTAAATTGGGTTTCCGGGCATGGTTTTGGGTTTCGGATAAAATTTTATATTTTCAGAAATATAAGTTGGATAACCGGATAAAATTTCTGTATTTTTCATGTTTTCGGGTTAGATTTTGGATAAAATTTCGGATACTTTTCGGGTATTTTTTGTTAGGCATTTTTCTAGACCGGAACCAAATCCGATCCGAAACCAAACTGAACCCAAACCGAATCCGATCCGGAACCAAACTGAACCCAAACCGACAAATTATAATTACCCTATTGGATCCAACTATCTAAGACCTGAATCGACCGAAACCCGACATGACCCATAACGAACCAAACTGACAAATTCTATATCCTATTGGGTCTAAATATCTAAGACCCAATGGACCCGGACCCGGACCCGAAAAAACCGATCCAAACCCGACCCGAAGACCAGAATGCCTAGACCTAACTATGTGAATATGTAGCCATTTATGGAAAGATTCTATGGGAACATAAATTACGATATAAAGTATAATTATTTATCAAGATAATAACATATTTGTAAAGTTCTAATGAAAATTATGTTTTCAAATTTCTCATAATATAATGATCAAAATATATATATTTGATTTATAAACGATATAAAAAATCATCTCCAAATCCCAGCTTAAAGGTAGAGAATTGGTTCTTTACAATTTTTAAGAAATTTTCCATTTAATTCCATTCAAATACAATTATCACACAGTCCACCGAAAATTGAATAGCACAAACATTTAATGGAATTAGAAAATCACTAAATCCAATAACACAAAAAATTCAAAGAATTGGTGAAATCCATAATTGAATAACTCAAGAATTTAATGGAAAGTCTGATTCTCTTTAATTCAGTTCAATTTCTAAATCCAATATCCCCCCCCCCCACCTTAGTCATTTACATTCATAACTTTCATAAAAACTAATAAAATATGTTATGATAAAACAAATCTGATATGAGTGTAATCTACAAAAAGGTCATTTAAGCAAATTACATGATGAATTCTCATAGATCTTTAATATGGTATTATGGTTCACAAATAAAGTTATAGATTTTATATAACATATACCATTTAACATGATCTCAAATGAGTTAGTAAAATAAAGATATTTAGAGAAAAGTATTTATAATATAGATAAAATAAAGAGTATAAAGAGGTATGTCTATAAGTTAGTTAAAATTTCTAATAAAATTTATAACAACACTAACAATAAATTAGTTTGAAAGATAACAAAACAGAATGGTAAAAAAAATAATGAATATGCATTTATCTGTATGATACTATACTATCTAAAGATGTTAATTAACAAACTAAAAACAATAAAATTTTACAACCTCCAATAGTTAGAAAAGAAATCTCGAGATACAAGAATAAGCTATCTATGAGATCTACAATCTTATTGTTAGCAATTAGCAACTACGAAAAAACTATCAAATCATATAATAATTCTCAAAAAAATGTGAGAAATCTTCATGCCAAACTACAAAAAAAAAACATTATTTACCATACAATATATAATATTTTATACAAAAGTAAATAAATTATAATATATTGCAATACATTATACAATCATACAAACTTCAACACAGCATAAATAATTAATTAGATCAAGTAACAGATAAAAATGATACACTAACTTTTTATATTATTTTCTCGATAAATAAAATGTTACTTAAATTAGTTACAAATTTCTTATTTTATCTTAAATTTTATATTATCTAATAATACTATTTAATATTAATTAAAGGTAAAATATATTCATTTTGATTAAGTTTCAAACTTAAATATTATACTATCACAATTCACACACACACACATATATATAGCAACCACACATTTATTGTAAAACACTTCAGAATAAAAAATAAATATAATACATATAGCTTAATTTATTTATTTTAATGTATGATAAAAACATTTATAAGAATATATTGACAGTTTACATGCATCAAGCAATCTAAACAGCTAAGAATATTATATAATTTTATAAATAAACATAAATATTAAAAGCCACAAATCAGAATTCAAATAAAATCTTATATAAATCAATTATATTTTTAGTTTAAACCATACTATAATAACTAAACTAAATTATTAATACCAACTTGAATTTTAGAAAAATTCATGTTAGAAAAATTATGTCTTGAATTTTAAAAAAACCTCAAGCACAAACCTATTGATACGTATATATATACACACAATCCGAAGGAATAATGCAATATAAAATGATCTAAATAAAATAAACATATCAAAATATCTACATTGCCCAAATAAAAATCACCTATCGAAACTATCTCAACAATCCTATTATGATATCTACTTAACCGCAATAAGATTATGGTTGAATATCATAACATCAAATCATTTAAATCGTGAACACTGATAAAGAAAATGAAGAATTCTAATTTTACCACAAGTGTGATACTATTTTTCAGTTTGACCTTTAAATACTGACCATTTTCATAGATATCATATGTTTGTGATGAAAAAGACTAAACCCTAAACAATAATCATGAAACTTTAAACCCAAAAGTTAGTGTATTTTTGAAAAGTTGTAACTAACTTAAAGTATTACAAGCAATTTCACAAAATAAAAAATAAAATCAGCCACTAGTTTTATATATATAATGTGATTTTATAGAGAAAAACAATTTCACAAAAAGAATCTTGATATAAATAAAACATGTAATATTTGTTTCAAAACATAATCTTAAACAGTGTAATATTTTAAAAAGCTAATAAAAATATTTTCTTTATATCAGTCTATTTTCTCATATGATTACAAAAAAAAATATTTAAAATAACATAAACCGTTATATCTTTAAACAACTAAAATATTGTATAACTACTATTATTAGATTTTTTATTTATTTTCTGCATAATGATTTTTTGTTAAATTTTTAATTTTTAACTACAATATATTTATAATTTTCGTACTAAAAAGAAAATTTATATATTACTTATATACATGATTTCTCAAACAAAATTCGAAAACAAAATTGTATTTATTTGTACCATATTAAATAACATTCCTTTTCAACTGATTTTTAGCAACATAACAAATATTAGTAAAGGAAAATAAAATATATATATATATATTCTTATTTTGTTTTTGAAATTTAATCATTTATACAATACCCAAACAAATCTTAATTTTTATTTAAAAAAATTCATTTATACATCTAATGTGTAAAAGAAGGTAAAATTTGAAAGTTTTTAAACTTTTATTAATATTGATATTCGAATCGAGTTTCCAAAGAAGCAAAATAATACAATTAATAAAACTAAGTTGATTCTGCTTAACTAGAATAAAAATAGTTGTATTTTAATTTGAATACTTACACATTTAAGATGAAGAATTAAAATAATACAATGAATAAAACTAATCTAATGTGGCTTAATTAGAATAAAATAGTTGTATATTAATTTGAAGGAATATATCTTACTCAGTATATCCACAAAATGAATAATTGGGCTATAGTATATAAGCCATTGTCTGGATGGCAGAGCTTATGTTTCTCCATGTTTGACTCCTCAGATGCTCACTGTTTTTTTTTTTTTGCGAACTTTTCAGGTAGTCACTGTTCTCACGTCTATAACATTCCAATTGCATAAGATTTATATAATCAGTACTTGTTTTTTTTGTAAGAAATATAATCTGTAGTTGTTAAACAGTTATTCTAGTCTAACATTTCGATTACATATTCATAGTATAACGAGATGAAAGATGTAATCATAGCTGCTATCTATGGAGTGTCAGGGACTATTCTCACATAAATTTGTTTGCCTCAACCATGACATAGTTCTATTTGCATCTTTAGACAATATTGAATGTGTGCTTTTCTCTTTTTAAATAATAGCTAGAGAAAATTAAAAGTTATGTTCTATTAGATTTATAAATTTTCAGTGGATTGTAAAGTAAATTATATAAGTTGTTACTCGAAAAGCGATATCAGCCACTCCCTTGACATTTTCCCATTTACTGAAAAGAAATTAAATAAGTACGTTTTATGGTAAATCATAGGAACCAAATTCCAAATCCAGAAATATGTCTAGAGAAGCAGGTTTTGGGCCTGGTCAAATCGTAGTCGTTAAAGAAACTTATGGACACACTTGGAATGCAGAGGAACCTGAAATTATTAGCCGATCATCTTGTCAGCTCCATACCGTCTCGTTTTATATTTTTTTAACTAATATCCGGACTTGTGCTTCGTCAATCTATACAATTATTCGAGAACTCCGAATTTGATTACTTGTCATCTTTTCCATGATTTTAGAATAAATTATTATTTTAATTAATTTTAGTATATAAAATTTTATTTTATATTATATATATTTATCATGATATTTTAGATAATTAATAAAAATTAGCCTACTCAACCGATATATATGTATATATATTAAATATATATATACTTATCTTGATATTATGAAACTTAATAATATATATTAATAATATCTACCAATAATATCATAATTACGTTTATTTTATATTTAATTTATGTAATGACTAATATTATAATAAATTTATCTAATTCTTATTGAAAATACGATCTAAATAATTATCAGAATATTAAAGTTAAGATTACAGGTAAATCGTCATTGAAAATACGTAGAAAAATATAAATTATATACTTTCGTTAAATATTTTTATATAAATAATATTAAAATCATATTCCTATATTAAAATAAATTAATTTGTATATGACGAACATCAAAATCACAAATGAATTTAGGCTAATAATGAATTTATCCATAAAATAAAATTTTTTATCAAAATATTTAAAACCAAATTATTAAATATTATATAAACTAAAAAAATGAAATTAACTTAAAATATTAAAAATATATTTAATCATGAAAAACTAGGATCAAAACATTATATAACACTAAAAATATTATATGTTCGTTGGCTATTGTTAGTTTGTTGATGTTTTATGGTTTGTGATTGTTTATAATCCTTTCCTTTCAGTACCAAATAAGTATATATATATATATATATATATATATGTGTGTGTGTCAGTTTTTAATTATTATACATGTAAGTTTTTAAAATACAAATTTATGATTTGATTATTATTATTATACAATATATTTTGATCCAACATCTACATCATAGAATTAAAACAATAAACCAAAAGAGTATCATATTTAATACATTGATTATCAATATGATATTGAAATTTTATAATTTATAATATTAATTTAAATTCTATATCTTATTAAGTAATTTATTTTTTTTTTATAAAGAATGAACATTATAATTAAAAAACTGTTAGGTATATATATTATTTCGCACAAGGTGCGAGACATCACCTAATTGATTTTATGTTAAATTTTAAAATATGATATCGCATAACAATGTTAATTCTGAGAATCAATTTGAATTTAAAAAAAAAAAAATCAGATCATTATCATGACTTTGATGCAAAATACAAAATACGTATGAATTTGACTGCTTTGTTGAAAAGTTAACATAAAATCGACGATAATGCTTCTAACTACTTTAAATATCTAACCATATTACATCACATAAAGATTGAAATATACAGAAATTGAACTATACAGTGTAAGATACTTGATGGAAGAAATTAACACCAAGTATATCTACATATAGTTACAAAGTGTGGGAAAAATAAAGTTTGAATATCTAATCAAATATTTTAAATTCGAATGAGCATAAATATTAGTAGTACTTTCTTTTCGAGTTTGATTATCTTTCGCATTATCCTAATTGATACTTTAGTTGAGAAAACACCCCGGACTTGGTGACTAAAAGTCAACCACCCATAGTAATCTGAGAAGGAAAATTAAAATAAAACATTAAGAAAAAAAAAAGAAAATCAAATAAATCGGCAAATATAAAAGAGGCTACTGGTTCAACTGAAGAAACTCAATTTTGTATTACATCCTCTCTTCCTTGAAACTCTGAAACTCTCATCACCACCGTCTCTGTTTCGCTTAAATGCCCCAAGTCGATCTTGAAACCTTGGTTTCTTCAGTCTGCGAGACCCTCTCCATCTACGACTCAGCTAACGACCCGATGATCCGACCCGTTCCCGTCTCCGTCGCGAGTCCGATCGATGTTCCACCGGAGTCTTACTCCGTATCCAAAGAAGCAGAGCTCGAGTGGTTCAACGAGAACGCCTTCTTCGAGCGGAAAGGATCACAGAGAGGAAACTTCTCTTCTGCTCAGAATCACAATTCAAACCCCAATTCGAGCTCTCAGAGGGTTTCTCTCAAATCCAAGACGTCGATCATCAGACTGCCCAAGCCGCAGAAGACGTGTTTCAACGAAGTGACGACGAAGCGGAGAAACTGCAGAATCGCGAGGACTCTGATGATCCCGAAGCGGATCGGGTCGCGGCTCAAGTCGGAGCCTTCTTCTCCGAAGGTCTCTTGCATTGGCACAGTGAGATCGAAACGTGACCGGAGCCGCCGGATTCAGAGACAGAAATCCGGTTCGTTTAAGGATAAACCGGTTCCGGTTAAGAAACCCGGTTTTTTCGCGACTTTCAGAGCCATATTCAGAACCGGAGGCGGTTGCAAAAGCCTCACCGCGACTGAAGCCCACGCGCCGCAGAGGGAGGTCACCGTTCCGGCGAGAAGGTCGAGCGATATCAGAGAACGGCTTCCGCCGGAAGATGTCGGGAAATCTTCGCCGCCGCCGAGGAAATCTCTCGACGGTGAGGAACCGGTATTACCCGGTTTAGGAGGAGCGACGCGGTTTAAATCGGGGAGAAGACCGGATTTGTTGGTAGAAATTTGACGTGGCGTGACGTGCGGCGTTTACGGTGTGGACAGGTGAGAGTCGGTGGGGCCCAGTCCCGTGTTTCAAGCTTACGGAGTAAACAAGGATTGTGATTGGCTTGTTGGCTGTTCATGGGCTTTTGTGGGGCCCATGAGCGTGTGTTATTATTCGGAAAGTCGTTAGCGTTGACGTGGCAACCGGTTTAACTGAACACGGCATAGAAAGAGAACACGCGCACAGTTTTCGTCTTTTTGATTTGATTTCTCGCGTTCAAACCAAACTTCCACCGTTTTGTATATCTTACTAATATTATATTGTGCCCCCTTTTTCTTCTTAAAGACTTTTGATTTTGATTAGTTTTGCTTTTTTTTTTTGGGACCTGTTGGTTGTACATAGGTGTTGACGTGTTGTTATCTATTAGTGTATATGCGTTTTCTTGTAGAATTGATCAATAAATATTAAAAATACTTCATTGAGTAAACGGTAAATATTCTGTTTTCTTACGAATGAGCTTGTCTTAAAATGAAGTCAGTTAAGTAGTGCTAAAATACCAGAAAAAAAAGCATAATAAAATTTCAAAACAATGAAAGTGAATAGTGGGAGCCATAAACATTTTCAAAAAGTTGACGTGTTCAAGTCCTGGCAAAGAGACGAATTAAGTAAATTAATCGCTAGTGTCTTTTTTTTTTTCTTTTTGTATTTAATTTGTATCTTATTATTTGTTTCGTTTTCAAGAAAAGACAGGACATTCTTAGTTATCTTTTTTTTTCCTCTAAAGAGTTGTATCTTAGCCATCTTTGATTCTATAATATAAACAATAACAATTAATTTGGAAAAGTCAGTCCTTCGAATTGGCATTTTATTATTGGTCTTGCTTACATAATGGGGTATTTGGACAATTAATATGAGGTCTGATACTTGTAAGTTTTTGTTCATTTCCTGGGGGGCTTATGATGTGTTAATAATCATCATCATGAAGCAATTGTTTAATTTTTAGCTGCCTTTTGTGTTTTTCTTCAAATGTAATGTTATTTCTATTTATAAATTCCACAGAAACTATAAAGAATAGCTTTTACATATTTAGCATCAGCAAACTACTTGTAGTATTATTCCTAATACTTATTTTCAAACTGTACTTCTAAATAAAGGTGTCCAGAAAGTTTAGCAGCGATCACAATTTCTTGTCGTTGCTGATTTTCGGCCTCGTGCGTCTTTGTTGTTATATTCGTCGGTGGGGAATTTTTGTTTTTATCAACGCGTCGCCATTGCTTCTCTCGTCATTGTGTTGGTTTTACGGTAAAACTTTTACCATTTGCAATATAATTGCCACTGCTTCACTCGTCAATGAGATTAATAAGATCAATGAGATTAAGGGGTCGAAGTTCCAGGTTAAATGTCTATACTAATGTGATGTAACAGTAATATACACGGTGACAAATTAGCTTTTCAATTTGAGACCGACGTGGGAATGCTTCCATACTCGAAGACTTTGACTGGCAAATATGTTGAAACAGAGAAGTTTTGACAGCTTTAAATAACCCAATTACACAATTAAATGCTTTCTATATTTTCCGACGACATTTCACAAACTAAAATACAACAATCGGATGACAAAAAAGTACAACAATTGAACTATAACATCTAGGGCTGGGCATTTTATTTGTTAAATTTGATACGATTTGTTATTCGTTTCGATTCGATCCGAAAAATCCGGATATCCGTAAGTCTTCGAAGCAAATCAGTTATTAAAAATCACTATCCGTTAAAGACGAAGCAGCTCGCAAATACTAAAAAAATTAGAGACGAATATCCGATCCGCTCTGACTTTTATATAAATAGTTATATATCTATAGTTAAATAGAGTTTTTAATGTATAATTTTATATAATTTTATTTATAAAATTACTTATAAAAATATAATACGAAGAAAAGAATGATAAGATCTTTATAAAAAACTACAAATTCTACTTAATACATTTAATTATAAGATTTTTTTATGAATTTTTAAGAATTTATAAATAAACAGTTTCATTAATGTTTTATTTATCTTTTATAAAACCAAATTTGTATAATATTTTCATATATACTTGTATTAAACATAGTGGAAAAGGTATCCAGTAAATAATGTTTGGCTGCAAATAAGAGAGGTCCACCAATTTTGATAACATATCGCGTTTTCCTCTTATTACATACCTTTGTAATATATACATATCGTTTTAATTCCAGTTACGAGAATTGTTGTTTGTTTGGAGTTGGCAGGAAAGACAATGACAATAAATATCTCTCACTTTCGATCTCCTTTTCAATTTTTCTCCTAGCAACAATTATTTCTAACCAATATGGAAACAATCTCTTGAAACAACCCCCTTTTACATTTGTTCTCTCCATCAGATTTTTGATCCAGTTGCAATAGTTAATATATATACTTGTTTCTTTTCCAATATAAAATAATAATACTAAAAAACATTCCATATGTATCAGCTCACAAGATACATTTATGTCTACACATAGTTTTTTTTTTATAAAAAAAAGATATATTTAATGTATTTTTCGAAAATATATGGCCACATCATATGATTCTAGCTAGACATGTCTACATTTTTTATGTAAATTATATTCAACAACAAAATATATTTTCTACAGTCTGATGCAACCCTTTTAGAAAGGACGGCATGAACTTGAGGGTAGACTGTAGAGAGCTGTACATTCTTGTGTGTGTCAAACCATCAATGGTTAAACAGATGAATTTGCGATCAGTGGAGATCAACTTTGCTTGGATCATTAAACTGGTCAGTAGATTAACTAGGATCCCTGTTCAAAAACGCGCCGTCTAGGACCGCAAAGTCGCCGGAAAAGCACTATCCGACCATCAAGCGTGGCGATTTGGAGAAATTCGCTGAAAAAATCGGATCTTCAAGAAATTTTAAATTTTTGCTTGTTTCGGCCTGTAAATCGACGAATATACATAAGATTTATGAAATTCACATAGAAACTGTAATAAAAACGGAAAAATTGCTCTGAAATTCGTCAAAGTTAAGGAGTAATAGAAACGCAGAAACCCTAATAATGCAAAGAGGAAGACGACATGTAAAAGACTAAATAAATTGCCCTTCATTTAAGTTAAACAAAAAAACCTATGCGAAAATGACTTTATCTCACCTCGAATCCAGATTATTCAATTGGAAAGAGTATTCTCTGCCGCTACACTAAAATATATTTATTGTATCTCATTACAAATGTATAATAGATAGTTAAAATAAATCACCGATTAATCCACGATAATTTTTGATTTTTTATTCGGCTAAGTGTAAGCCGAGCATACGCGGAACACCTAGTGAGTTTTCTAACAGGGACTAGGATAGATGCCTTGACGTTTTCAAGTCAAAACGTGTTAAACACTTTGTGGAAACTTATGTTCGTAACTGTAGTTATCAATAAAAAAAATTAAAAATGTGGATCCTAATGAATTAGGTGCGACATACTGTATAACTCATCACTAAATGAGATATTAGTTGATGCACGTTATTTTTAACGTAGCATAGAGCTCTCAACACCACATTATCAAATTTGGAAATCGAAGATCAAGTAAAGTAGACAACAGCATAGTACCATCAAATACGAATATTTTTCCATAACGATTTTACAAAACTAGTTTTTGGGGGCTAATTAGTTTCTGAACAAATCGATATGCGCAAACATAAATTAATTGAGTTTTTTCTTTTTGTTTCCGGTTTCCTTTTGGTGACGCGCTCGTGGAACATCTCAACTCGCCGGCCATTTAGGGGTTGACAAGGTCTAGCATTTTTCTTGTAAGAAATGTCCAATGGAGATCGTAGTAGTTCTACTTGTTCCTTTGACATTGACCTCACCTGCATTAATATCATACACGGAAATTAGAAATCAAGAATCAAGTGTCACATTAATTTGGACCGTTTCCATACAGAAATGTCAAATGAACATGAAAGTAGTATAGCTCTAGGTCAAAAAAAGAGTAGTAGCTAGGTATCCATCATACATTGAAGTTATCTATTTCGTTCTAACGTATATAATAAGTTTGACATAAACACATAAAAGCAGGGACTTGTCACACATAAAAGCATGGACTGTCCCAAGATACTCGAACCGGTTAGATACCGTCAATGATATATAGATGATTTTGGATGAGAATTGAAACTTGGAATTCTTACGTATACTATACGGTCAAAAATTTTATGTATATTAAATTATTTATATTTAGTCGGATAGTCATGATATATTTAAAACAAATAAAACATAAAATGTAGTAATTTAGGGAGCTTTTGAAAAGTAGATCTAGTTTAGAAATTTACTTTAGAATATGGATTATTATATTCTCACCAAAAACCAATTATATGCATAATCAGAAGTTTTTGGTAACCAGACCAGTCTCGAGCATAGGCGAGAAGCGGCAACAGAGGTCATATTTTAAGCGAAAATTTTAATTGTATATAAGGCATAAAATTTTTTACATAAATAACAAATGCATAAAATTTTAATTGAGCTTAGAGCATCAAGAAAAAATTAAAATGTGGATCCTAATGAATTAGGTGCGACATACTGTATAACTCATCACTAAATGAGATATTAGTTGATGCACGTTATTTTTAACGTAGCATAGAGCTCTCAACACCACATTATCAAATTTGGAAATCGAAGATCAAGTAAAGTAGACAACAGCATAGTACCATCAAATACGAATATTTTTCCATAACGATTTTACAAAACTAGTTTTTGGGGGCTAATTAGTTTCTGAACAAATCGATATGCGCAAACATAAATTAATTGAGTTTTTCTTTTTGTTTCCGGTTTCCTTTTGGTGACGCGCTCGTGGAACATCTCAACTCGCCGGCCATTTAGGGGTTGACAAGGTCTAGCATTTTTCTTGTAAGAAATGTCCAATGGAGATCGTAGTAGTTCTACTTGTTCCTTTGACATTGACCTCACCTGCATTAATATCATACACGGAAATTAGAAATCAAGAATCAAGTGTCACATTAATTTGGACCGTTTCCATACAGAAATGTCAAATGAACATGAAAGTAGTATAGCTCTAGGTCAAAAAAAGAGTAGCTAGGTATCCATCATACATTGAAGTTATCTATTTCGTTCTAACGTATATAATAAGTTTGACATAAACACATAAAAGCAGGGACTTGTCACACATAAAAGCATGGACTGTCCCAAGATACTCGAACCGGTTAGATACCGTCAATGATATATAGATGATTTTGGATGAGAATTGAAACTTGGAATTCTTACGTATACTATACGGTCAAAAATTTTATGTATATTAAATTATTTATATTTAGTCGGATAGTCATGATATATTTAAAACAAATAAAACATAAAATGTAGTAATTTAGGGAGCTTTTGAAAAGTAGATCTAGTTTAGAAATTTACTTTAGAATATGGATTATTATATTCTCACCAAAAAATCCTTCAAATAAAGTGTAGTATTAGAACAAAATCAGTAATTTTTCATACTGAATTATTAGTTTAAATAAAACCATTTTATGCATAATCATAAGTTCTTTTTGGTAACTAAGTGGCCGTCACACACTAAAATATTACCAACCAAACGAATATCATTTAATTTTAAAACCTTTTAAACCCGAAAAGCTCCTAATTACAAATAATGGTCCAAAAGGTTACCTTGCCAAGAATGGTCCAAGATACGTTTTCGGAACAAGGAGGAGTGGTGAGTGAGCCAAAGTATCTGAAGTACTTTCGAGTCTTACGTTCGATATGTCTTGTGTTTATTTTCCCAACTTCCACTTGTGCTGTTTGGTTCCCTTTGAGCCTCTCCTCCTTTAGCTTCACCAATTTATCCTTCATCTAATCATTTCACTTATATTATTTTTTTTTGAGAAAAAATTATCCGGTATATTTCACTTATATTATTATTAACGTCATACATGTAAATAAACAAATATATATATAGTCACGTCAACAGTTGTATATATGATATTTAGACCTCAAAATATACCTGAGAGAGGAAAGGCTCTTCACTGCCGATTTTGAAGAGGCTTGCAACCACAGCAAAGCTTCCATCTTTTGCTTGGTGTACCATGTGTAGCTCAGCTGCATATCTACGTTATTTTACCTTTTATTTAAAAGTTTTCTTGAACACATTTTCTAAATTAACACAAAAGATAGTACAACTCCAAAAATTGTGTGACAAAAACAAAATAAGACAGCGGCCTCACGGGCCTCACGGGCCATACTAGTTCACAAGAAACATTTACCTATGGGCTAGACTAAATCTGGGATTTTTAATACAAATAATTTCGGACATTTCTTAAAAGTTAAGTGACAATTGGCATATAATAGTAAACTATTTGAAATCCAAGCTAAGCTAATTCGGCAAATAAACAAATAAAAAGGTGTGGGTTGTTTTATGTGTCACAGATCATAATAAAGTTGTAATGCTTATATTAAAATTATAAATAATAATAATGAAAAAGGAATTGGGGCGTACTGGACACCATGAAGATGATGTTCGGAAGGAGTGTGCCAATGCATTTGCAATAAGGTATAGTTCTTATTGTTTATCACCACATCTCCTGCTCCTTCCGCGAAGAACATGGCGACATTGCAGACGTGGTTCACGAGTGTTGCATTTGTAGTGTAGTAATCGCGGTGAAGCGGTTCCAATGTGCTGTTGTAAAAGGTTTGTGTCCTTTGGATATCAATTGGAGATTGCAATTTACCAACCGAGCATTCAGTGTAGTGAGGGTTTAAGCGTCCCCATTGTTTTGGTCCATTTCTACCTCGATATCCAAACCCTATTCCTTGTGTCTCTGCTCAAAAGTCACCAATGTTTGTACTGTTTAGAAGTTATATTCATAATTCACTACTACAAGTACCTAAGGCAATAGCTAATGCTTTTGAGGATGAAACCTCTTTAAGGTTATTTTTTTACCGTTTTATGATCAACTAATGTCTAGTATAATTTAAGCACAACACATATCTCTATCTAATCCTGACTCAAATCTTAAAACCCATATAACTTTGTTGAATTTTTTCGAAGTTATTTTACCCGTTGTAAATAAGCTTATACACATGTGTATGCATAACCATATATGTGCATATAAATACATAATATAATTTTATATATTAATAGTTATGAATTATATGTGTGTATATAGATAGAGGGAGATAGAGAAAAGAGTGTTAGCATTACGAGCATTTGCAGCGGCAGTGCAGAGGGGGGCCATGGCCAAGAGGCAGAGCTTAATAATCAGCATCACCATCTTCTTCGTGAATTGTGTATGTTTAATTCCTGTTTTGTTGGAATCTGCTAAAAACCGGGAGAAAAGGGTTTGCATTAGAAAAATAGATTCAGAAGAGGACAAATGTTCCAAATCTGTAAACTGGCTAATGATTTTTCTAAGTTAAACCTGTGGAGATAACAAAGTCTTGTATTAGCTTTACTTCATGGCTGACACGACCGGACTGGCTCTGCTATTTATAGCCCTCTCTTCAAATCAGTCCTGCTTCAAACATTAGTTTTTTTCTTCCTTTCGAAAAAGCAATAAAGAAATAAAATAAAAAAGATAAAGAATTACCTAAAAACAAAACAAATGTTGTCCAAGCGAATTTATGTGGTTATATATTCGTTAAAGCAAGGATTCGGGTTGAGGAGTATAAGCATATAGTATTCTTTAGTAATAATATGTTTTACGTCATATATATTGAATAAGGAAACTTTTGTATTTGGTCAACAGTAGAATGAATAGTAATTATATCGTAAAACTATTATATATGAAAATACGTAGTCAACTTTTGCCAAAAAAATATGTGGTCAACTTTTGAATTCAGTGTTAGACTAGTTACAGTGGAAAGGTTGAATACAATTGAATCATTAATGAATATAGTAAAAATAAAAATTGATAATGTGGATTATTTGATGCTAACAAAAATTTAACATGGTAAATAATGATAACTAGAGTTTGATCCGCATGCCCGTGCGGATACGTTTTCGATTTATATAACTTTTTCATTTTGTTTATACATAACAAAATTATTTTAAAACATTATAACTTAGTTTTATATATTGTGTAACTTTATTAGCAATGTTGGTTGATATTTTTTATTTGATTATTGCTTATATGAAAAATAATTGAAGATTTTATGTAGAATCTGTAACATATATACTGTGTAAACTTTGTATATTATGTAAAGTGGTAAATGAAAAACATTGCAAGAAAGGAATCTCTACCACTAATTTCAAGTGAAAATTTTCATTTTACTTTGTTTACCACTCAAAGTCTACCTTATAAAATGCATCATTCATTTTTAATAAGATAGATTAAATGGCTATCAATGCTTTGATTATAGGTCCCCTCACATCTGCTTAACACCACCTTTTTTCCGAGAGTAGTACCAATAAATTAATCTTTTATCCCTATACCAATATCTGTTACAAAACTTACAATCAAATTCTAAACACAATTTATCCTTAGTTGCCTCATAGACCAACCATTACACATGGTTATAAAGTAACGAACTGGAATCAATTACAGATCAAACAATTCTCAAGAAACATGAAAAGCTCATTCACTATGGTACATAAATCTCAGTACATCACAAAAGCAACCAAACAGGAAAATCACAAAGAGCTTTATAGAGAAAACTCAAATCTCAAATTCAGAAAATCGTAGGAAGTTGTTGGGTGGGTAGTGTCTTAAAAAAGTTTTGTTACAGCTCTGTTTTTCTACACTGTTTAATCTATACTTTTATACTGACTTTATTATCTCACGACCATAGTTATATGGCAAAACTTCTGATGATGATGAGATGATTTCACTCTTCTTCTTTTATACTCCATCATTAATATATCATAACCAAAAATGAATAACAAAACATCTCTGTCAAGTTGTAGAAAGATAAAATATTGTCTAGCTTACTTTGTACATTATTTTTCGTCGACAGACCTGTGAGAGTATTATATCAATGCATATAAGTGATCAGTTTACAGAGATAAGTTTTGTTTTGGAGGTTAGAGAAAAAGTAAAACCTTATAATGCTGTTTATTTTTCGGGTAAAGAATTGTTTCGTTCATTTGGTAGTATTTTATAATAACTATTAAGGCTAGTACAACTTCTAGTTAGTTAAGAAAACTTGTTGGACTCAAAAGATTGAGAATTGTTTCGTTCATTTGGTAGTATTTTATAATAACTACTAGCTGATAATCCGCGCCCTGCGCGGAGTAAATAGATTTCAAAATATTATCATTTTTAATTTGTAGACATAATAAAAGTTAAAGTCATAGCAAGAAATACTATATGTTATAAAGTAAGGGTTAGACGAAATTTAGTATGTCAATCTAAATTAAGCTGCGGAATTTTTGTTTAAAAATTGTATATTTGTTTGCATAAAATAAATTATAAATATAAAATAAAACGAAACATAAGCAATAGACTAATAAAATATAAAAGAAACAATGTCTTGAATGGTTTCAAATCGAAAACAGAGTTAAAGCCAGCCATTTGATTGCTTGAGAGAATGTTTTGATATGAGCAAAGTCGAGAAGAAAGGTGTGGTGAGTTTTCTGAATTATAGAAGCCGTATATTTATACGAAAAAGGAATCGCCATGTGGTCATATGGATTCAAAATAATGGCTGTAACTAAATCAAATATTACACATAACTTGCGCTCCAATCTTAGTCGAGAATTACTTTAATATTGTAAATAGTTAATGCAAACTTCCTTTTATCAATCGCAATTGAACAAATTCAAGAAAGTTCACGATTATTAATTGATTACAATAATTTGAACCTTAATCTACGTTCCTTATATACAAAAGTCAAGTCCTCGCGAAATCACGATTATTACCATCAATTTACCAAATTTGTAATTTAAAAATATATCAAAGTTATTAGAAGTTTCCTTTTTCCCAATCATCAATCAATTTCGTCCTTGCAAATCACGTTTGAATCATGGGCAATTTGCTCCGCCATTATTTGCATTATGCAAGCTGGCGTTAAAATCTTAATTAAGATAGATCACCTAAGGTAAGTTTTTATAATTGTATGCCAGAAAATTGTATTGTACCTTAGTTTCTACAATCGCAAGGCGGGGATCATCTAACAATTTAATGAAACGGGACAAGTATATACCATATGCATGGTTCTTCTGTTTCACTATTTTAAGAAAACAAAGTTTTCTACTTGATATATTTTTAAGAGAACAAATATTTTTTCGCATTTTTAAGAAAATCAATCACTTGAGCACGTATTGATCATCAAATACTTTTTATGATTTTTCAGAAAACAAACTTTGATTGATAATCGCACATTAACTTTTCATCTATAATCATTTTGAATAAAAATTAGACCACTACATTATGTCAGTAATGTTTTGTATTGAAACAAATTCATGAAAAACTTCAGTCAAGGTAATTAACATAATTTTAAAATCTTTGATGTAATACGTAGAACTTCGGTTAAGGTAACTAACGCAAGAAATAAATGATAAGGTTTGATGTAATACGTATCAACGTATATATGTGACAAATGTAGACAAAACTAAGGTAATTATAATGTTTTGATCAATGGCATGATGTGTAATTACTCTAGTTAACAAAGGGGTTTTAAATAGAATAGATGAGGGAGAAATGGAGGTTGCGTAAGAAATGACACACTTGTAATAAACACATGAACTAAAAGTTATTTATTTTAATGCTCCTCAAATAATAACAAAGAGATTAAGGCTAGTACAATTTCTAGTTAGTTAATAAAACTTGTTGGACTCAAAATATTGATATCTTTATGGTTAGTGTGATTGAAATTAATTAAACTGACATTAAAATAAGTTAAATTAATGGGAATGACATGATTTTAGGAATATTTTGTGGAACAATGACTTTGATTGGTGGTTCCAATCAGTTACTTTCAAAATAAATAATATTATATTAAATTAATTTTATAAATTATATTTTAAATTAATTATATAAATTAAATTTTAAAATATAATTTAATTATATTAAATTAATTTTATAAATTATATTTTAAATTAATTATATAAATTAAATTATATAAATTGATTAAATAAACTATATAAAATAATTTTATAAATTATATTTTAAATTATTTTTATAAATTAAATTATATAAATTAAATTTTAAAATATAATTTAATTATATTAAATTAATTTTATAAATTATATTTTAAATTATTTTTATATCCAGAAAATGAAATTTTGATTTCTAAAATAAATTTACCATATAAATATTTTTAAAATAACATTTTCGATATAGACATAATTTTTGAAATTAGTAAATAAAATAATTATATATCTTTTATATATTAATATAATATATTAATATAATATATTAATATAATATATTAATATATAAAATAAATAAATAAATAAATAAATATATATATATATTAGAAATATATTCATTATAAATAAATATATATATATATTAGAAATATATTCATTATAAATAAATATATATATATATTAGAAATATATTCATTATAAATAAATATATATATATATTAGAAATATATTCATTATAAATAAATATATATATATATATATATTAGAAATATATTCATTATAAATAAATATATATATATATTAGAAATATATTCATTATAAATAAATATATATATATATTAGAAATATATTCATTATAAATAAATATATATATATATTAGAAATATATTCATTATAAATAAATATATATATATATTAGAAATATATTCATTATAAATAAATATATATATATATATATATATATATATATATATATTAGAAATATATTCATTATAAATAAATATATATATATATATTAGAAATATATTCATTATAAATAAATATATATATATATATATATATATATTAGAAATATATTCATTATAAATAAATATATATATATATATATATTAGAAATATATTCATTATAAATAAATATATATATATATATATATTAGAAATATATTCATTATAAATAAATATATATATATATTAGAAATATATTCATTATAAATAAATATATATATATATTAGAAATATATTCATTATAAATAAATATATATATATATATATTAGAAATATATTCATTATAAATAAATATATATATATATATATATTAGAAATATATTCATTATAAATAAATATATATATATATATATATATTAGAAATATATTCATTATAAATAAATATATATATATATATATATATATATATATATATTAGAAATATATTCATTATAAATAAATATATATATATATATATATATATTAGAAATATATTCATTATAAATAAATATATATATATATATATATTAGAAATATATTCATTATAAATAAATATATATTTAATGTATTTTTCGAAAATATATGGCCACATCATATGATTCTAGCTAGACATGTCTACATTTTTATGTAAATTATATTCAACAACAAAATATATTTTCTACAGTCTGATGCAACCCTTTTAGAAAGGACGGCATGAACTTGAGGGTAGACTGTAGAGAGCTGTACATTCTTGTGTGTGTCAAACCATCAATGGTTAAACAGATGAATTTGCGATCAGTGGAGATCAACTTTGCTTGGATCATTAAACTGGTCAGTAGATTAACTAGGATCCCTGTTCAAAAGCGTCTAGGACCGCAAAGTCGCCGGAAAAGCACTATCCGACCATCAAGCGTGGCGATTTGGAGAAATTCGCTGAAAAATCGGATCTTCAAGAAATTTTAAATTTTTGCTTGTTTCGCCTGTAAATCGACGAATATACATAAGATTTATGAAATTCACATAGAAACTGTAATAAAACGGAAAAATTGCTCTGAAATTGGTCAAAGTTAAGGAGTAATAGAAACGAGAAACCCTAATAATGCAAAGAGGAAGACGACATGTAAAAGACTAAATAAATTGCCCTTCATTTAAGTTAAACAAAAACCTATGCGAAAATGACTTTATCTCACCTCGAATCCAGATTATTCAATTGGAAAGAGTATTCTCTGCCGCTACACTAAAATATATTTATTGTATCTCATTACAAATGTATAATAGATAGTTAAAATAAATCACCGATTAATCCACGTATAATTTTTGATTTTTTTATTCGGCTAAGTGTAAGCCGAGCATACGCGGAACACCTAGTGAGTTTTCTAACAGGGACTAGGATAGATGCCTTGACGTTTTCAAGTCAAAACGTGTTAAACACTTTGTGGAAACTTATGTTCGTAACTGTAGTTATCAATAAAAAATTAAAATGTGGATCCTAATGAATTAGGTGCGACATACTGTATAACTCATCACTAAATGAGATATTAGTTGATGCACGTTATTTTTAACGTAGCATAGAGCTCTCAACACCACATTATCAAATTTGGAAATCGAAGATCAAGTAAAGTAGACAACAGCATAGTACCATCAAATACGAATATTTTTCCATAACGATTTTACAAAACTAGTTTTTGGGGGCTAATTAGTTTCTGAACAAATCGATATTCATATATTGATCATTATTAATATTGTAAAAATATTAGTAAATAAAATAATTATATATCTTTTATATATTAATATAATATATTAATATAATATATTAATATATAAAATAAATAAATAAATAAATATATATATATATATTAGAAATATATTCATTATAAATAAATATATTATATATTATATACTAATTTTAATAATAATTTTAAATAGCATGTTCATATTGATCTACCAATCAATCTATTAAACAGATGAATTTGCGATCAGTGGAGATCAACTTTGCTTGGATCATTAAACTGGTCAGTAGATTAACTAGGATCCCTGTTCAAAAGCCGTCTAGGACCGCAAAGTCGCCGGAAAAGCACTATCCGACCATCAAGCGTGGCGATTTGGAGAAATTCGCTGAAAAATCGGATCTTCAAGAAATTTTAAATTTTTGCTTGTTTCGCCTGTAAATCGACGAATATACATAAGATTTATGAAATTCACATAGAAACTGTAATAAAACGGAAAAATTGCTCTGAAATTCACAAAGTTAAGGAGTAATAGAAACGAGAAACCCTAATAATGCAAAGAGGAAGACGACATGTAAAAGACTAAATAAATTGCCCTTCATTTAAGTTAAACAAAAAAACCTATGCGAAAATGACTTTATCTCACCTCGAATCCAGATTATTCAATTGGAAAGAGTATTCTCTGCCGCTACACTAAAATATATTTATTGTATCTCATTACAAATGTATAATAGATAGTTAAAATAAATCACCGATTAATCCACGTATAATTTTTGATTTTTTTATTCGGCGCTAAGTGTAAGCCGAGCATACGCGGAACACCTAGTGAGTTTTCTAACAGGGACTAGGATAGATGCCTTGACGTTTTCAAGTCAAAACGTGTTAAACACTTTGTGGAAACTTATGTTCGTAACTGTAGTTATCAATAAAAAAAATTAAAAATGTGGATCCTAATGAATTAGGTGCGACATACTGTATAACTCATCACTAAATGAGATATTAGTTGATGCACGTTATTTTTAACGTAGCATAGAGCTCTCAACACCACATTATCAAATTTGGAAATCGAAGATCAAGTAAAGTAGACAACAGCATAGTACCATCAAATACGAATATTTTTCCATAACGATTTTACAAAACTAGTTTTTTGGGGGCTAATTAGTTTCTGAACAAATCGATATGCGCAAACATAAATTAATTGAGTTTTTTCTTTTTGTTTCCGGTTTCCTTTTTGGTGACGCGCTCGTGGAACATCTCAACTCGCCGGCCATTTAGGGGTTGACAAGGTCTAGCATTTTTCTTGTAAGAAATGTCCAATGGAGATCGTAGTAGTTCTACTTGTTCCTTTGACATTGACCTCACCTGCATTAATATCATACACGGAAATTAGAAATCAAGAATCAAGTGTCACATTAATTTGGACCGTTTCCATACAGAAATGTCAAATGAACATGAAAGTAGTATAGCTCTAGGTCAAAAAAAAAAAGAGTAGTAGCTAGGTATCCATCATACATTGAAGTTATCTATTTCGTTCTAACGTATATAATAAGTTTGACATAAACACATAAAAGCAGGGACTTGTCACACATAAAAGCATGGACTGTCCCCAAGATACTCGAACCGGTTAGATACCGTCAATGATATATAGATGATTTTGGATGAGAATTGAAACTTGGAATTCTTACGTATACTATACGGTCAAAAATTTTATGTATATTAAATTATTTATATTTAGTCGGATAGTCATGATATATTTAAAAACAAATAAAACATAAAATGTAGTAATTTAGGGAGCTTTTGAAAAGTAGATCTAGTTTAGAAATTTACTTTAGAATATGGATTATTATATTCTCACCAAAAAAATCCTTCAAATAAAGTGTAGTATTAGAACAAAATCAGTAATTTTTCATACTGAATTATTAGTTTAAATAAAACCATTTTATGCATAATCATAAGTTCTTTTTTTTGGTAACTAAGTGGCCGTCACACACTAAAATATTACCAACCAAACGAATCTATATTATTAAAACTCAAGTACACAACTGGAGTGTTTGGAGACATAAATTACAGTTTAAAATGAGGTTTGTTTGGAATAGATAACAATATTAAACGAGAATTGTTTGGAAACATGGATAATAGTATATTTACTTCCTTTTATTTACACATTTAGTCATTGCATTTATAATAAATTAGGTATTTTCTTTTTATAATTCTTTTTATTTACCGATTCTACCACTGCATTTAAAAACAATTTAAATTAATTAATTACAATTTCAAACTTATCTAATCAAATTGATATTCATATATTGACCATTATTAATATTGTAAAATTATTACTAAATAAAACTTTTTCTATTTCACTTAATTTAGCCAAACACATAATTTTTTTTTGTTTATGGAATCAGTTAGGCATAGACATTCGGATACCCATTTAGGTACGAGTCGTTTCTTTCGGGTATAGATTTTTTGGGTTTTGAAATTTTTTTAGGCACTTCTTTTTTTTGTTTCTTTTTATTTACAGATTCTACCATTGCATTTAAAAATCAATTTAAATTAATTAATTAAAATTCCAAAACTTATCTAAACAAATCGATATTCATATATTGATCATTATTAATATTGTAAAAATATTAGTAAATAAAAAATTTCTATTTAACTTCATTTTTCCACACATAAAATATTTTTTAATTTGTTTACGAAATCAGTTAGGCATAAACATTCGGGTATCCATTTAGGTATGGGTCATTTCCTTCGCGTATATATTTTTTGGGTTTTGAAATTTCTTTTTAGGTACTTTCTTTTTGTCTTTTTTTATTTACAGATTCTACCACTGCATTTAAAATCAATTTAAATTAATTAATTACAATTCCAAAACTTATCTAAACAAATCGATATTCAAATATTAATCATTATTAATATTTTACAAATATTACTGAATAAAATTTTCTATTTCACTTAATTTAGGCAAACACATAAAATTTTTTTTTTTACGGAATCCGTTAGGCATAGACATTTGGGTACCCATTTAGGTACTGGTCGTTTCTTTCGGATATAGATTTTTTGGGTTTTGAAATTAGGCCATGTTTGGATATAAATTTATGTGTGAGTTTCAAGTTGGATCCCCCGGGTCTATATGATTTTTGTTCTGATGTATAGGAAACTAAAAATATTCAAAAACGAATGTAATTGGAAATGAATTGGATATTTGAACCAAAAATAATGGCCGTACATAACAAAAAATAATATAAAAGTACTGTACATGTGGATTCAAAATCATTTCTTTTAACAACAAACTACACAAATATGTTGATTTGTATAAAAATTTAAATTACAATGTAAATATTTAATTAATATAGAAATATGTCACATTGTTTAAACAAAATATCAATATATAGTATTGTACATTTGCGTTCTAAAATCATTTATTTTAACAACAAGCCAAATAAATATGTTGATTGGAGAGGGAATAAAACAAAGCCAGAAAAACACATAGTCTACTAGAGAGACTCTATGTGTCGAATTCATTATAAATAAAATTTTACTAAGATAAATACATTCAATAATTACAAACAAATAATATATTTCATAAAAGTGAAAAATAATATCCGCCCTTTTAAGGATCGGTCAAAATCTAGTATCATTTTAAAACCTTTTAAACCCGAAAAGCTCCTAATTACAATAAATGTAAGTGTCCAAAAGGTTACCTTGCCAAGAATGGTCCAAGATACGTTTTCGGAACAAGGAGGAGTGGTGAGTGAGCCAAAGTATCTGAAGTACTTTCGAGTCTTACGTTCGATATGTCTTGTGTTTATTTTCCCAACTTCCACTTGTGCTGTTTGGTTCCCTTTGAGCCTTTCCTCCTTTAGCTTTACTAATTTATCCTTCATCTAATCATGATTTTACTTATATTGTTATTAACATCATACATGTAAGAAAACCAATATATATGTATATATATATATATATAGTCATGTCAACAGTTGTATACGTAATATACATATGCCTCAAAAATATACCTGGGAGAGGAAAGGCTCTTCACTGCCGATTTTGAAAAGGCTTGCTACCACAGCAAAGCTTCCATCTTTTGCTTGGTGTACCATGTGTAGTTCAGCTGCATATCTACGTTATTTTCCCTTTTATTTATTAGTTTTCTTAAACACCATTTCTGAATTAACAAACCAAAAGATAGCTCAGCTCCGAAAACGGTATGACAAAAAAATAAATGACACAGCCCACATGGGCCTCACGGGCCATACTAATTCACAATAAACATTTACTCTATGGGCTAGAATAAATCTGGGATTTTTAAACTGCAAACAATTTCGGATATTTCAGAAAGGTTGAGTGACAAGTTGGCATATAATACTAGATCATCTGAAGTCCAACCTAGCTAATTCGGCAAATAATCAAAAAAAGGTGTGGGTTGTTTTATGTGTCACAGACCATAATAAAGTGTGTTATTATTATATAAATAAATATATATATATATATAAAATAAAGAATAATTAATGAAAAAGGAATTGAGGATTACTGGACACCATGGATATGATGTTCCGAAGGAGTGTGCCAATGCATTTGCATTAAGGTATAGTTCTTATTGTTTATCACCACATCTCCTGCTCCTTCCGCGAAGAACATGGCGACATTGCAGACGTGGTTCACGAGTGTTGCATTTGTGGTGTAGTAATCGCGGTGAAGCGGTTCTAATGTGCTGTTGTAAAAGGTTTGTGTCCTTTGGATATCAATTGGCGACTGCAATTTACCGACCGAGCATTCAGTGAAGTGAGGGTTTAAGTGTCCCCATTGGTTTGGTCCATTTCTACTTCCATATCCAAACCCTATTCCTTGCGTCTCTGCACATAAATCACCAATTTTGTAGTGTTAAGAAGTTATATCCACTACTTCAAGTAACTAAGGCAATAGCTAATGAATGCTTTGCGGATGAAACCTCTTTAAGGATTATTTTTACAGTTCTATGATCAATTGATGTCTTGTATTTTTTTAAGCATAACACATATCTACCTAATCCAGACTCAAAACTTAAAACCCATATAACTTTGTTGAATTTTCTAAATTATTTTACCCGTTGTAAATAAGCTAATATACATGTGCATGCATAATCATATATGTGTACATAAAAATATCATTATATACTAATATTATGAATTAAATGCGTGTATATAGTTAGAGAGAGAGAGAGAGAGAGAGAGAGAGAAAAGAGTGTTAGCATTACGAGCATTCGCAGCGGCAGTGCAGAGGGGGGCCATGGCGAAGAGGCAGAGCTTAATAATCAGCATCACCATCTTCTTCTTGATTTGTGTATGTTTAATTCCTGTTTTGTTGGAATCTGCTAAAAAACGGGAGGAAAAGGGTGCATTAGAAAAATAAATTCAGAAGAGGACAAATGTTCCAAATCTGTAAACTGGTTAATGAGTTTTCAAAGTTAAACCTGTGGAGATAACAAAATGTTGTATTAGCTTTACTTCATGACTGACACGACCGGACTGGCTCTGCTATTTATAGCGCTCTCTTCAAACCAGTCCTGCTTCAAACATTTTTTCTTTCAAAAAAGCAATAAAGAAATAAAATTAAAAAGATAAAGAAATACCTAAAACATAAAACAAACGTTGTCCAAGCGAATTTATGTGGATATTATATTCTTTAAAAAAAGCATTCGGGTTGAGGGGTCATGATAAGCATACAATATATTTGTTTAGTAATATGTTTTACATCGTATAGTTAAAATAAATAAACTTTTGTATTTGGCCAACAGTAGAATAGTAATTATGTCATGGAATTATTATATACGAAAATATGTATTCAACTTTTTTAATATTAAAATCATTTTGTTTATATGTAGGTCAATTCGTAGTACAGATGTTAGAGGAAAAAAGATATCAAGTCTCGTATATTTATACATATACGATGTGGTCTATTTCAGTAAAAATTAACATGTCACGGGCTAAATCCGACACTGGATTTAAGGAGATTATTTTCTTAAATCGATTTCTCATCTCATCAACTATGTTTATGCGGGAACGGTACACACAAAAATTTGAGGTTCATTCAAAAATCAAACATGTAGAACATAAATAGTGTTATTTTACTCGTATCAAAAGTTTAATGTGTGTTTTCATCACCTTGTTGTCTTTACAATTGGTGAATGGACATAATGAAATGCAAGAAAAGAACAAAATTAAAGTGATTCATGACACAGAGCACATATTCTCTAGTTTTTCTTAAATCTTTTTTTTTCGTGAAATGATATTTTCAAGTTACAAAATACAATTATTAATCCCATCAAAGTTATTATTCCTTATATTATTATCTTTTCTTTTGTTTCATGGATGGGATGCGAAGATAATTAGTGGAAGTTTTCAAAAAAGATTATCTTCTTTTGTAAAGGCCTAGAGAGTAGACTTAGACTATTTTGTGCTTTCAGTTTAAATATTATACAAATTAATTGTCAATCTTACATTTTAAAGAATAAATAACTGTCTTATCTTTTTGGTGTATGCATGATATCTTTACGTATAATCCACAGATGGTGCCTGCCTCATAAAAACCCACCTCCGATTTTTCTTTTTCCCCCACTTCTTATCAAGAGATTTTTTTCACTATTCCCATCTCATTATAAACTATTCCCACTACATAAATGATTATTTGAGCCAAAACAAAAGATGTTTATTTAAAAAGAAAAAGTGAAACATGTGATGTGATAATCAGGTAGGGGCATCACTCAACGGTATCAAGCCAAAACGTCTTCGGGAATATTCATTTGTCCATATACCAACCCCGAGAACATAAACATTTTCACGAGCTCCGATCTCTAGTCTCTTGTCGCAACAAAACAAAACGCATTATGCGAACCCGCAAGTTGATAAATTCCACTTGCTTTGTCCATAACAATATTTTTTAAATTTAATTCTCTATGATGTAGTCTACTAGTCTGGCACATATGAAACTTTTCTTATACATTGGAATGATATGCTTGGTTCAGTGTTTTCTTTTTGCTGTATAACAACTCACTTAGGCTCACTTTCTGATTTGAATCCGGATTACGGCATGTTGGTGGCATTATTACAAACCAATATGGCATGTGTGTTCTTCTTGAAGGTAGACGCATGGCTTTAGAAAGTAGTGCGCAAATTCTATGATAAAGAGATGGTCAAAATCTATATTTGTCCCCACAGCTTAGTGGAATGCTTTAAAGATCTCCGCAGGAAATCGAACCAATGTGGTTTTGTAGGTTAAATTCCCACTTATTCTACAAAATGAAAGCTCGATGATGCTCTCTCGACGACAGCGACTCCTCTGGCTATTCTTTAAAGAAGTCATATAATCATCAATCTTATTTCTTATTTGGGATCCAACAAAGAAAATGGAGCAATGAGCACTTGTGAAAAGACGTATTTAAAGGTTTAATTATTGCACAATGCAAAACAACTTTTAATTAAACAGAATCAAATAGTAGCTTTCGGTGAAAGTATATGAAAATCATCATCCCAATGATTTTATTCAACAAAGAAAGAGAGAGAGACTCTGTAAGTGCAAAACAACAACAACAAAGGAGAAATCTCATTCTTCAATAGGCCTTTGACCCAACACAGAGATGTCCTCATACCGTTTCTGCACAATGACAACAATATCATGTTATGAATGTATATTCATCACTTGTCAACAGATGCTCATGACATTACTTACTGAACTACCAAGCAAGACTAAAAACTATATACATCGGAAATCTAAATTAAGCTTTAAAAAGGGGAACCAGGGATCATCAATCAGCTAGTTTAGAACTCTAAAGTAAGCACAACAACGTAGAGGTTGGAGAAGATGATTAAGAAGCGTTTTTTTTTCAATAAAAACATCATTAAAACCAAATATTAAAAATGACCAAACCAATCATAAAAAGGACTATAAAATGTAATTGGTTGAACAATTTTTTAACCTAGAAATCTCAAAAATATCTTACATTTTGAAACACCAAAAACCTTCTAAGACATCATATATATTATGAAACAGAGAGAGTATTATGATGGTAAAATGAAACAAAAGAGGTGTGTGAACAGAGATGTAATCATTCCATAACAAAGTTAGCTAATACAAAAGAATGAAGAAACAGCTAAACTAGCTCAAGACAAGAGCAAGCAATAATGCTCAAAAGTTTTGCAAAGTTGTCAAGCAGAATGCATCTTCTGAGTTTAAAGTCTTAAACACATTCAAACCAAAATGCAGAGAATCGAAAGTTTAGACAATGGAACAAGTAGTTACTCATTCTTCATCAACCAATCAATCAAAAACTCATCATCCGATAGCATAAAAACAGGAACTAGCATCACGAAATCAAGAGACAGAATCAAAAAACAGAATCATACCCCAACATTTTTGCTTTCCCAGAGCTTATGAACACCGTAATCCACAGCCTGCACATATAACATTTTCATATAAAAATGATCCCTTTTGTATATATAAGCATTACAAATGTGAAAAATTACATGATCCAAGACCCCAAAAACAAGAATATTCACAAAAATTAACAATCGCTAGCAGCTACCTATTGTAGATGTCTCAATTCTATAATCCGATGCCAAAGATTGTCACTTTACAGAAAAATCCGAGATTTTGATCAAAACCCAAAACAGATCCGAAAGCTAAGAAGGTATATTGGAAAAAATGGGATTGGATGTCTCACCCTTTCGCCGAAGAAAGCGCCGGCGATGATGAATGAGACGTAGACGGAGTTACGGCGCATGATGACTCTGTAAAATCCCTCGAGAAGTGCCATGACCCTTTTGTTTGTTTCAGGTATGAATCGGTTCTGGATTAGGGTTGAAAACGCGAGCAGATCTACAAACAATGGCGAGAGAGTGATGGAGAAAGGCGACGAGATTTTCGCGACTTATCAGAAAAAAAAAAAAAAAGAATCTCTACCATTGACTCGCTCCTTCGTATCTGGAAAGGCTAAGTGGGCCTCAATAGCTTAGCCCAATATCTCGTTTACTCCATATCCAATGGGTTGCCACGGCCTGATTCTGTAAAATCTATATCAGGTTTTAGAAATCAATCAGTATGTACATACAAAATTTTTGGATTTTTTAATTGTTTGATAATTTAGGTCTTTCACCCCTATAATATGGGATGAGGTGGTTCGTTAAATAATAAATACTCTTCCTCATGTAAATCATATAGACCTAAATCCTATTGATCTAAGTCCATAAGCCAAAACAAATGTGTTAAGTTTGAAGAGTAGACCACAATCGATGAGCTAAAAAGTTTGTGATGTTTGGATCAAAAAATTTAGTGATATTGGTATCTTACGATTTTTTTTTTTTTTGATAACACAGGTGTCCCGTCGATAAAGACACAACAGACTAATCTCTAGAGGTCTTATCCATCGGCACCAAACACCTGACTGCTCACAATGTAAATTAGATATCTATTTTGCTTGGCCACACAATCGAATAGCACATTTCCAGACTCACCGTACCACACTACCACATTTTCACGAAAAGTTGGCATGATCAATTATCCAGAAAGATGATAACTAAATGTTAACTGTATTATGGCTTCAATAGTTAGACTTTAGAGAAGTTTTTTAAGTACTTTATATAATAGTTTGGTATCGTCGTAAAAAGATCTTTCAGGCTTTCAGCAATGCTCATACTTTGATTTTCACATAAGAAAGCAACACACTCTCATTACGTTCTATAGACTCCTTGATCCTTAAGTAACTGAACATGATTTCTTCTCACTAAGTACGCTGTTGTCTCTTTAGTCATTTTGTCACATGTTTCAATCACGACGCAAAAGAGAGATGGCAATATAAGAAGATAAATGTTGAATATTGGACTTAAGAAGTTAGGAACATGATTGGGTATGTGCACATGCAAATGAAACAATAGGAAAATGGGCAAATGTCACATTCAGAATTTGATCTTTTGACAAAATTGCTGATTCAAAATAAGTCATGTTGAAGGTTTGAAACACATACTTGAAATGAATCACCAAGCAAATAAGTACAATAAGAAAAATATAGCGAACTGGGTTCTAAATTTTGTAATGGAGCTTTAACCAGGACAAACCGAAATATCTCATGCGTTTTGTAGATGATATATATATATATATATATATATTTTTTTTTTTTTTTTTCTTACATTGTAGATGATATTTTTCTATAATTAATAACTTGATTTTGAATTTTTTTTCCCTAATTCTCCAAATATATCCGAAATGAATTTATGGATTATACAAATATATGTTGATCCGTAACGGAATGTATCACAGCTATCATACAAAATCATATATTATATGCCCTTTACCCAGCTCTACTAATATATGCAGATTAAAACACTAAAGCAAATATTGGCAATGTTCTATATATAATTATTGGTAAAAGAAAAAGACTCTATATCAACAATATATCAATATAGTGTCTTACACATATTATTGAGGAACAAGAACCACGTTTATATATGATATTATATAAAAATTCAGCGTGAGATCAAGCAACGATTATGTAACCCACCAGAAGCTGAAGCAGCTCGCCTAGCTTCCTCCACGAGAGCTGCACGTGCCGACGAGATCCCGGCAGGGACTAGACACGTATCAAACGTCGAACAGTCGATCCAGTCCTTAAGAAGCTCTTCTTGTCCCCATATCTCCGGTATCCAAACTCTTCCGGAGACCTCTCTCCGGTGCTTCTTTAGCTTCTCTCTCCCAGTGTCCACTACTCTCTCTTCTTCTTGATTCTGCTTCGGTTTCTCTTCGGGCAAAGCTTGATCATCTTTCTTGTCGGTAACAGAAGAAGCTTCGTTGGGCGAACTTGGATCTTGTTGGGTTTGGTCTGAAGGAGGTTGAGAAGGAACGATCGGGTGGGCCATTGGAGACGTCTTATCGTCTATGATGTTCATCATGGTTGAACAAACGTGAAGCAGATTCAGATTCTTGGGAGAAGCAAAAGTCTTTTTGAAGAAAGATGTGTGTGTTTGTGTGTTTGAGATTCGGTGTTGATAATATGTATATTATGTAGGGTTGTGTAAAGAAAGAAACAATCGGGTGGGAGTATAGGTTACACGTCGACGTAAGTTTATTGCTTGGTGAATTTTCTCTTTGTTCGCTTTTGTATTTTTGTATGGTAAGTGACAACTTTACGTGTCTTTTTAGATGGGATTGCTTTGGCTCTTAATTTTTTGGGAATTAAATAAATAAATAATCAGAATGATTTTTGATAATTTATTGATTAGATATTCCTATTATATATTTATTTCCCTTTAAATCTTGATTTTCTTGCATGTGATCAAGTCGTCACAATTGTGTTAAGTAATTTCTTAGGCGAGACTCTCAATTAGAGTATTTTTTCTTAGGCGAGACTCTCAATTAGAGTCAATTAGAGTATTCCTAAGAAAATATTCAAGAGGAGAAAGCCTTATATTTTATATAAACTGTATGCATGTTTTTCTCATAAGAACATAGTATTTTTTTTTTACAAAAAAAAACATATTATTTTTTGTCACCAGAACGTAGGATATCATCATATATCTTTTTACATTTTTTTTTTATATCTTTTCAAAAAAAAACACATTTATATCTTTTTACATTTTAAACATATTTATTTACCCTTTTATAGTGAAGACATTTATTTACCTTCAAAATGGAAAATATGTAAAGAGATTCAAGTTCTCAACTGTTAATATTTCTGGGGTCGTGAATCGAATATCATGTGCAGAATATAAGAAGCATTCTCTAGTCAAAAGAAAATAAATATAAGAAGCATTCAAAGGGGTTGGATTTTTTGGGGAGGAACATGAGGCTGATGTTGATCTAGGATTTATTCCAGTGAAATATATTTAGGTGGGGATACGTCGGAATTTAATGATCCTGATAATGAAACATACAAAAATCTTTTAGTTTCCAAACGTTTAATCAATTTAAAAATGAACTATTTATATTAACGCGAACAAAATAATATTTACATTATGATTGACATAATAAAGAGGTCACGATTTGAAAGTACATTCTCATGTGTCGGTATACGGAATTCATTTGTCTCTTTGATAACTTTACTGCCCTCTCCAAGTATATGTCTGTAACCGAGAGAGCTCAGTAATAGTAAGGACACAGAATGATTAATCTGTTATTGTCCATACTCTTTACATTTTGGTTAAGCACAAACACTACAGCAAAACATATAATTAACTACTAAAATTTACTACTACCAAACTATCGTCGTAATGTTACGACTATGTTACTTCGATTGTACTTCTATTCCGAAAATCGTTGTAATGGCAAAGTAAAGTTACGTCGGTAAAATCGGCGTAACAAGGGGGCCTATTACGCCGATTATACAACGCTACTACGGTCGTAGTAAAAGCGGTTATATTACAACTATCTAACATCCACAATTTCCCATCTATTTAGGAACTATGTTACGGCTATCCACAAGAAAGCGGTTGACAACGTGTTAATTGTTTTTGTGTGTGGTTGGTGAATAAAGATAGTTAAGTAGTAGTAAATTTTTCATATGTAGTATATTCGTAGCAAAATCTCCACCTACCAAATCTGAAAATTTCCTATAAATATGCTCTCTTCTCCTTCTTTCTAAAGATGCAAAAAAAAAACAAAAACAGAAAAAATAAATTCCAAAAATGTCTCATAACGGCAATATCTATGAAGTTCGGAGTTGGATGTACGCACATAAAAACTCTGCAGGAGTTGTGACAGATGAATTTCTCAATGGGGCGGAGATATTCATGTATTAAGCTGGAAACACACCTCTCACGCAGGAAACTGGTAAAATGTTTTGTCCTTGTCGTAAATGCCAAAACACCAAATTTGTTTGTAGTGAAACAGTTTGGAAACATATAATAAATAGAGGATTTACCCCGCATTACTACATATGGTTTCATCATGGAGAAGGTGATAGTAGGAATGAAGCTAGTAGTAGTACTCACTTTGAAGTTGGTGGTAATAGGGAAGAACCGAATCATTTGCATCCTGAAAGTAGTTACCTTGAGGATCATGTCATAGATCATGATAGGATGCATGATATGATTACCGATGCATTTCGTGAAACAACAACAGTTGTTGTAGAAGTAGACAATGTAGAGGTAGAGGAACCAAACTTGGACGCAAAAAGGTTCTATCAAATGTTAGAGGCAGCTAATCAACCAATTTATGAAGATCGTAGAGAAGGTCTTTCTAAATTGTCATTGGCAGTTAGAATGATGAATATCAAAACTGATCATAACCATATCGGTGTCGGTATACGGAATTCATTTGTCTCTTTGATAACTTTACTGCCCTCTCCAAGTATATGTCTGTAACCGAGAGAGCTCAGTAATAGTAAGGACACAGAATGATTAATCTGTTATTGTCCATACTCTTTACATTTTGGTTAAGCACAAAGCTAGACAATAGAGTAAATATATGAAATGTGTTGTAGCCTTCTACAGAAAGCAAATACGTACCAGCATATAATATATGTTGTGTGTCCATATATATGTGACTGTCTGATGTAGATGTATAATTTATTGGGATGGAATATTATGCGTAGTGACTCGTTAGTGAGATCGACGAAAGGATATACTTAGTGCAGACGTTAACATTTAACCATACGTTGAAGTTTGATTGTATATGGTCCTCTCGCTTCGATATTTTCTATAGCAAAGTACGTACACGTTTGAAAACAAAACAAAATAGACGTACGCGTGATATGAAAAAATAAGCAAATGAACATAAGCAAAGATCACTATGTTATATACATAGTACATCTAAGTATTATGATAAACAAAATTAGATATCTTTATTTGCTTATAATCTTTGTTTCAATGACAGATTTTTGTCGATCATCGACATGTTTAAGCAATCAAATCGCTGGTCTAGTGACATCAGCCGAGGCACGCCTCTTGTTGCCTCATTGGTTGAAAAATATTGGGATTGATTTTAAGTTTTTATATGATTTTCTTAGCTGATGTACAAAACCGCGTTACGTAAGAAACAACAAACCGTTGAAGTTTGAATTCAAATTTATTTATTCACTGTATGTTTGATTTTTCTTAGCTTCAGTTCCATATTATTAATCTGCTAAACTTCCTATATATTATCCTACTGGTTGGCATTCGGCATGTTACAGGTTTGGACTAAACTAAGTATATACGATGATGAAGAAAACAACAAAAGCTTTTCTTCTACTAAGTTTGCTTCACATACTCCTATGTCTATCCTCTCAGGTTCGTGTCACAGAGGCTAGATTCCGTCACTTAGGTCAGTCTCTTCTTATTCCAAATATCTCTCTCACACAAAAGATTTAACATAATATGACTCGTGTGTTAAAAGGTATATGTGCAAAACCTTCCCCACCTTGTGGAGATTCTCAGGGACACCATCAAGTTAATGGACAACAAGATAAACCTTGTAAAGTCATTCCAAGACCTCCTCCTCCTAGAGACTGCTAGCAACGTTTATGAATTTATACTGTTAGATTTGACCAAGATTTTCAACAGAAGATTCTCCTTTTCATCTTTTCTCTCAAAGAATCATGTTTACAATGTAAAATAAATAACTAAATAATCAAGCTACTAGAGGTTCTGTATAGTTTTATATTTGATCGAATATACATACACATGGAAAACTAAATTCATGAACATGTGTGATGTGACCAAAACGTAAATTAAAGGACTCATGAAATATAATGGATATGTATAAAGCAGAGAAGAGTTTTTTTTTTTAAGTTTTCACCCGTTGAAGGCGACCTCTTGAAAGAAGTGGGACAGAGACTGAGATTTATAATACCATATGCCAATTAACATTTACTAGATGATAATCCGCGCCTATCGCGGAGTGAATATTTTTCAAAAATATTGTATTTAGATGTTATAAAAATATACATTTTGTTATCAATAACATTCTTTACATTTGATTAGAGGTAGACATTTGAGCACTATTTAATTTGGTTCGGTCCGGATCATTGTGGTTTTGGTTCGGTTCAGATTTTCGTGGATTTGGTTCGGTTTTGGATTCAGATAACCTATTTAAAAAAGTTTCAAAAAGTAAGGTTCATATATGTTTTAAATTTTTAAAGTCTAAAAATCAAAATAATATATCATATAAATTTAAATAATGTATGCCAAAATACTTAAACTTAACATAAAAATTGGTTTGGCTTAAATTTTTAAATAGGAAATCAAAAGATATTTTTAGTATTTTGGTATTTTAAGTATCAATTAGTTATTTTAAACATGTACTTATAATTATTTGTATATATTTCCAAGTATTTTAGACAACTTAAAAACATCTTATATTTTGTGTATATTCTTTTAGATATTAAATTTAAAAATAATTAATATATTAATCTGGTTTAATTTAATATATTATTAGATATTTAATTTAAATTTATAAATCTGGTTAAGATATATTCGAATACCCGGAATATTTCTATTCGGATCGGGTTCAGTTCCGGTTCTTTAGATACCAAAATTTTGAACCTATTCGGATATCTAACCAGTTTTGGTTAAAGTTCAGTACTATTTTTTGGATCAGACTTGGTTCATTTTTTAGATTTAGATTTTTTGCCCAATCCTATTATAACAAAATTTTAAACGAAAATGATGATGGTTCATATTGATTTTGGGTATGCAACAATTTTTAAACTAAAACATATTTTACTATGCACGTGACCCATTTAGTTAATCAATAAAAACTATTATATGTCAATTTGAGGAAAACAATGGACTGAACTTAAAAAAACATTACCATTTCATATTGTCAATCGACACTTCCAAATATTCTATTTTGGTGTTGTGATGAATAAAAAGGGGGTTAGGGTTAGGAAAACAAATTTGATACGCATTCCATGTCTCGTTAGGTGATTTCAATTGCTTATAAATAAATTTTTGTTGTATCGATCTCTTGAAAGATTTTTGAAAAATATTAATTAATAAAATTTTACACTTGCTAGAGTAATCAATTGTTTCTCAATTAATATATAGGAGATTAGAGTAATCACATAAATTAAAACAATACATCTTGCTTATTTACAATATTTTTATGGTAAATAGATCAAAATAATCATTTTGTTTATTTTATATGGTATATAATTAAATTTCAATGATGTTAACATAAATATATAGTATATTTGAATACAAACATTTATTTTTGAAACTTCCTAATCATATGGTTTTATTAACATTTGTATATTCTATCTAACAAAAAATTTAAACCATTGATCTCAGAATTTTTGATGTGATATTTTTCCGATGAAAATTTCAAAATTACATATTAAAGTCTCAATACTTTTCAATGCAAATTCCAAAATTAACATATTTATGTATTTTTAAATGGTACATATAAAGTATTAAAATATATATATATATATATATTATTTAATGTGAATGTCTATTACATAAAAATTCATATTAATACGATTTTATGATCATTTGTATCTTGTTATTATAAAAACAATTAAGAACTGATCACAAAATTTTTAAAGTATTAATAGGTGTTGTAAAATTCAAAATATAACATGTAAGAAAAAATATGATTTTTTATTATATGGTTAATATGATTATTTAATTTCTTTTAATAATATAAAATTAAACAAAAATGAAAAATGATACACAAATTGTTATCAAATCTTTATTATTATCTATAATCATTAATTGTCATAAATATGTAATCATATTAGGTAATTCCGTAGCTTTTATGTAAGGAAGATATACTTGCTTTTAATATTTTGGGTTAATATAATGTTTCCTAACACATTATATTATATAGTCAATGCTTTAATATATCTAGCAAGACATATTAATTGAATTGGACCTCTTTTTTTCAATTAACTATCTAATTGATTGACACATAAACATTGGGTTTTTTTTTTAATTATTATAAAATTGAGATTACATCTTTTCAAATGTTCCTCTATTAATATATAGAGGATTGTTATTGTGTAATATAATCAACACAATAAAACCATTTCTATCACCTATTAATGAATCACCAAGAGAGGCAATTACTTAGACGCACCAGTTCTTGAGGATAAGTACTCTGATAAACAAAATCAGATATTTTATTTGTTTAAACTTTGGTTCAGTGATATGTTTTGTCGATCATCGACATGTTTCAGCAATCAAATCGCTGGCCTAGTGACATCAGTCGAGGCACACCTCTTCTTGCCTTAGGTTGAAAAATATTGGATTTGATTTAAGTTTTTTATATGATTTCCTCCTATGTACAAAACCGCGTTACGTAAAATACAAGAAAGATACCGTTGAAGTTTGAATTCAGATTTATTTATTCACTATATGTTTGATTTTTCTTAGCTTTAGTTTCATATTATCCTAATATATATCCTACTGGTCAGCATCCGGCATGTTACAGGTTTTGAACCAAACAACCATATATGATCATGACGAAAACAGCAAAAACCTTTTTTTCTTCTTCTAAGTTGGCGTCACATACTTCTATGTCTTTACTTTCAGATTCATGTCACAGAGGCTAGACTCCATAATACAGGTCAGTCTCTTCTCATTCCAAAAATCTCTGTTGCATGAATTTTCCTCCTAAGACCACCCACAATAGGAGCGTTGAATCTTATATTCAACTATTAAACCTCTTCCAATGAGGGTGTTGAAATTTGGAATATATCTATGTGGCATCAACAAGTGTTGTAAACTTTCAACGGCTGAAAATTTTTTTGTGTGGGCCAGTGTCGCCATATGGCGCAATTAGATTGGGAGAAATTGTTAGAAAGATTTTATAATTTTTATTTTCACCCAATAATTCAAATCCATTTATTTTATAATAGAATTATTTGTAAAAAAAATTGTATCAAAATTCATGATTATTTATGATCTATAAATAGAGACTAATTTCATTTCATTTGGATACATAGAAAAAACGTCATTTTATTATTATAATCAAATTTTGATTTTTTAATTATACTAATTTTCGTATTTTTTTAAAAGATAGGTATATAAATTAAATAAAATTATTAAAAATTATGTTATTTTAGCTTTTAAGTTAATTACAATCAAATTATTAATACGTATTTATTATATTGCAAAGGATAAATATAGAAATTAAAAATAGTGGGATGGGTATTGAATCTTTTAAAACAAACCATCGTGGATATTAAAAATAAAGTGGGTGTTGAATAAGTTAGATGGAAGAAAGAGAAGATGATGTGAAATGTTAAAAATGAAGAATGAAAGTGTTGAAAATGAAATGAGTGTTGAAATCATTGTACATGGTCTAACATATCGACTAGTCTGTTAAATTAAAAGGTGTTGGGATATGCGCAAGACCTCCCCCACCTTGTGGAGATGAATCTATGGGAGGCGATCAAGTTTCGGGACATAAAGATAAGCCTTGTAAAACCATTCCAAGACCTCCTCCTCCCAAGTGCTCATAGCCTCTCTTGTTTATCATGTATTGTAAAGTAAATAAACAAATAACCAAGCTACAGAGGTTATGTCGTTTTATATCTGATCAAACATTCATACATTAAAAGACCCGTAATTCTTTCAAATAGTCTTTTTAAAGTTTTTTTCACAAAAAATAGTCCTCAAAAATTAAAACGATCAAAATAATCCCTTTTTGTTTTGAAATTTTAAATATTTATTTTTTGAAATTTGAAACCTTATCCCCAAAACCCACCCTTTTACTCTAAATTCTAAGTTTATATTAGTTAATCCTACAGGTATAAATGCATATTTTATCCTTTAATAAAACATATTTTAGTCATTTTCTTCTTTGAATGCTATTTTTGTGAAAATAAACTAAAAAGACTATCTAAAAAAATTTCTCTTAAAAGACTCATGAAATATTATGGATACTAGGTAATAATCTGCGCTTTGCGCGGAATGAGATTATTAATTTCATTATTTATTAAGATAAGAATATATTAGGTCTGTTTAATCTGTATATCGATTCGGTTTTAGGTAGGGGTGTTCAATCCGAATATCGGTTCAGTTTTTTCGGTTTTTTCGTTTATAAAAAATTGCTGCCATATTCAAACCATATTTAATTTGGTTTGGTTTATATACCGTCGAATTTTGCTTTATTCGGTTTTATACCAAAAATCCACAAATATTCTTATATAATATTTTATCAAATTTACTTTATATGATTAGATATCGGCTTTAATATAACATGAAAAATATTTCGCATTTTAAATATACTATTTTTAATATTTTACTTTACTATTTAAATAATTAGTAAACATATAAAGTTAATAATAATAATATTTTTTTGTAGAATGAAATAAGAAATTTATAAATCCATAATATTATTAACTAAGTAAATATTAGCACAAATATTAATATGTTATGTTTAATTTGATAAAAAATAACTTTTAGCTTAAAATAAAATATCAAACTATTAAATCAACATTTTAAGTATAAAGATCATATCAATAAAATAAATTAATTATATATTATTTATTATATTATATAATTTACATATAATCATATTACTATATTTTAATTGATCGGTTTATTAGGTTTAATCGGTTTATATACCAAACCATATCCATATACCGCAGTTTCTTAAAAATAACATCCATTTGATATATTATAATATTAAGTACTACCAATTTCAAACCATTTTCTTTATTTCGGTTCGGTTAGGTTTTAATTGGTTCGGTTTTATCGGATTGAACACCTTTAGTTTTAGGTTAGTTTTTGTTTTGTGTTTAATCTATTAAAATATAACAACCATTCTAAATCAATATTTATTCTGTTTATTCAGTTAAAATGTTTGAGATTTTTTAGATTTTCAATGATAAAGAAAATATTTGTTTGGTTTCATATTATATGAATTTTAGACAGTCATGATATCAAACCAATGGTTTCATATCATAATTTCTACATGCATGGAAAATCAAATCAATTTTTTATAATAAATGAAGAAAAAGAAAAAAAATTATTAAGACAAATCATTTCATTACAATTTGGTGTCGATGGTGAATGAAAACATTGAAAAAAGAATATTTCGGCTTCCAAGAGAATTAGCTAGAATCCTCACTTGTAGTGAATATTAGTTATATATGTGCTCACGTTAATGTGCACATGTATGTAGGCTGAGAAAAATATATCCGTAAATTTTGATTTGATTCGTTATCCTTTTCTATTCGAACAAAAAATTTGGATATCCGTAACTCTACGAAGAAAAGCAAATAATAATATGTAATATCCGTAAAAACGAAGCAAATCACAAATATTAATATTTTTAAAAACGAATATTTGATCCGTTATATGCATATATATAAAATTATATATATATAAGCTATATAAATAATATATTCTATATAAGTTTTACAATATTTTTATTTACTAAAATTTATTAAATTAGGTACTATTATTCAAAAAAGTAAATAAGTTTTTTTTTGTAATAAAATTTTGTTATTTTATATTTTTATTTATTGTCAATTAAATTATTTATTTTTACGGATCGAAACCGTTTAAAATTTTAATTTTTCCGGATATCCGGGACACCATATATCTGGATGGTTGCAAATCGAATCGAATCGAATAATTGATTATTCGGACGAAATGGATTGGATCACGAATACTTCCAAAATCTCGGATATCCGATTCGTGCCCATTCTTACATGTATGTGTGTGTAAAAAATATATAAAGGTGGTTGATAACTATATAAAGATACTTAATTAACATTAAAAGACATTTTTGTTAAAAATAATATATGAAAGATAATATTCTGTTAAAATAAATTAAGTAAAATTAAAATAAGCTGACATTTGTGATTTTTTTTTGTAAATTGTCTTTATATGTAGAACTTTGTATCCGTAGAACCGTGCATGTGAGTTTTATATTGAAAAAACCGTAAAATAGTATATAGTATAAACGCATTTATGTAGAGTTTGGTTGAGAAACTCTCTGCACATGACACGTCAGCTTATTCGTTCTCAAATCGCTACGAGGTTATCGCGTGTCAAACGTAATGTGATCGCATTAAATAACAATGCTTCTCTTTTAATATATACGAATGAGTAGAGTTTTTTTTTTTTTTTTTTTTAAAAAAAACATTTTCACCCATAGAAGGCGACCTCTTGAAACAAGTGTGACAGAATAATACCATTTGTGAATAAACATTTATTGTTATTGTGTAATATAATCAACACAATAAAACCATTTCTAACACCTATTAATGAATCACCAAGAGAGGCAATTACTTATCCGAGATGAGGTTTTAGAGGCGAGGATAGCGAGAGCGTCCTTTCTTCTTCAAGAACTCTGGGATCTCTATGGAACTGCCTTCACTGAAAGATGAAGAAGGACGTCTTGCTGTTACTCCCATTGATGCATCTGCTTGTGTCGCCTGCATTTTCACATAAAGAGTTAGGAGAGAGATTCTAAAGTATGTTGTGTATGTCAAAGGGAGACGAAGTGAATATACCTGAAGTGGTCTCCCTTCTCCTTCTTCTTGGCGTTTGAAGCCGGTTGCTATGAGGGTAATACTTACCTGACAAAGAAGAAGAAAAATCAGCAAATTGGATATCTCAGAGCTCATATGTGAGAAGAAGATGACTTACTTGACCACTGAAGGATGGATCAACCACAGCACCAAATATAAGATTTGCTGTTGGATCAACAAGGTCATAGATCACTTCCGCAGCTGCATTTACCTACAAACCATTATAAATTTCATGAACTTGAAGCAAAACACAGGCTCTGCTCTGAGTTGTCTAGGGAATAAAATGGACTGTAGAGGTAGAGAACGAACCTCGAACAAGGTTAAGTCAGTTCCACCAGTTATGTTCCAAACAATTCCAGTGGCTCTCTCAATGCCAATATCTAGCAATGGTGACTGTATCGCATTTAATGCAGCATCTCTTGCTCGAGTCTTTCCTGCTCATAACAAGTATGATGAAGATGATGCAGCCAGGACATAACTTTTCTTTAATATATCACAATTGCACATATTGTAGTAGAGTTACATCAAGAATCATAGCAGGTTAGTTAACATAACATATGCAGATAGTGTCTTAGCTAGAGATTATCTACAAAAAAGACTCAAATCTAAAGCACACTCTACTCATACCTGTTGCAGTTCCTATTCCCATCAATGAAGAGCCTGCATTTGCCATTATAGCCCTCACATCCGCAAAATCAACATTGACCAATCCAGGAATCTGCAACGCAAGGAACCAAAATTATAAACATTTCCTGTAGACAATTGACTCCGTTGAGACAAACAAAGCCATATACCGTAATGATATCAGAGATTCCACGAACTCCTTGGCGAAGTATATCATCAGCCAGATTAAACGCCTCCGTAACAGGAGTAGACATAGAGACGGCCGTGAGCAACTTGTCGTTTGGAATAACAATGAGAGTATCAACATTATCCCTAAGCGCAGCAATCCCTTCCTGAGCTTGAACCGTTCTTCTCCTTCCCTCAAAGGAGAAAGGCGTTGTCACAATACCAACTGTTAATATACCCATTGCCTTAGCCACACCCGCTATTATCGGAGCCCCACCCGTTCCAGTTCCACCTCCCATTCCAGCCTAAGAAAACAATAGTTATAACTTAAAGAACACACAAGAAGTGATAGAGGAGAGGACATACTGTGACAAAAACCATATCAGAACCATAAAGAGCTTCTTCGATAGCTTCTTTGCTCTCTCTAGCAGCGTTCATTCCAATCTCCGGATTACCTCCAGCACCTAACCCCCTAGTCAACTCCTTACCAATCTGCAACCTCTTGTCTGGAAAAACCGGAGACATCCTCATCGCCTGGATATCGGTATTCACAATCCAGAACTCCACACCTATCATCTCGCTCTGTATCATCCGGTTCACAGCGTTCGAACCACCACCTCCAACGCCGATGACTTTGATCCTCGCCTCGTTGTAATTACTAGGAGGAGACGAGTCGCCAAGATCCTCGGTAACGGAAGAAGACTCTTTTCTTGGGTTGAGCATGGAGATCTCAGGGTGGAGGTTCAAGAAAGGGTCTTGGTGGCTTTGTAAATGGTTGGGAGTGTGAGAGTTTGAAGTGGGCCAAGAGTCGGATCTCTGAGCTGCGAGGACACGGTTTCTTTTGCCTTGTTGGACCATTCTAAAGCAGCTAAACCTGCTGCCTTCAGGGGTTACACTCTTTCTAAGAAGAGTGAGCACTCGAGAATCCGGAGGAATCAAACAGGGAGATACACAAGTTGCCATCTTTGAGACACCACAGAACAAACCAATCTACCTGTTTCAAGACAATGAACAAAGAAGTCAACTTTCAAGTCCTTAACTAAGAAGAACTAGTAGGATACAAAAATCCACAGATTGCTAATCAAAAACCCCATTTTTAAACTAAACAAAAGCACAACGAGTAAATGCTTCTATTAGAGTCCTTAATTGACAAATTTTTGCGAGCCGTGCTACTACGAATTAACGAAATTGAGGAGATGGGTTTTTGCAGAACTGTGCGACGAAAACAAAAGGTGAGAACTTTTTGATGGTAAAGGAGGAAGAGAACCTTGGAGAAGCAGTAGCAAGTAGCAAGCAGCAGCAGAGGATTTTGAGCTTACGGAGAAAGAGAATGTGAGGAGGAAAAGACAAAAAGAAAGGGAGGGGTTTTTGGAGTTTTCTGGGGCTTGGAATCTGTTTCTCGATCACATACGAAAAGTGGATTGTGATCTTGATTTTGTTCTAATTACACTCTGTAATTTTCATCTGTTTAAATTGGCTAATGAGAAAAACGTTGGCCGACGACGGCAAGGGGATGAAGTAAAAAAAAAAACTTGAAGGTTTAAGAGATATGGGCTTTAAAAACCCATATAATCTTTTGAGCCTTATTAGACTAAACAAGTGGTGATACCCAAAGCCCATATGATCCTCTCTTTTTTTGTTAGGCGTAAGTTTGATGCAAGTCAAATCGAGGTTCTGCTGAAAATTAGAAGTCAATTTTGAGAACGTTTTCACAATTTTATGTTTGATGTTTACGTGTCTATACTTCCCATGAAACCTAAACAACATAAATACATTTTGAACCTGACACTCTTTATCTTTTTCCAGCTACTTTCTCTTTTGAACAACATTAGCAGATGAAAGTGTTTAGTACAACATATACAACACTGGCGGCAAGAGTATCAGCTACACAATTCTGCTCTCTACGGATAAACGAAAAAGCGATGAAAGAGAAGGATGAAGATAGAAACTTGATATCTAATAAGTTCGATATCTTTCTCCAGCTACTAAGGATAGTGGGTTCGATGGCAAAACCACAGTCATACTTCACATAGAGCTCAATGTGAAGACTCTAAGTCATCTATGCAGCCTCTGCTATAAGTTCAGACCACATCCAGTTGCATTTATGTGTGCAGAGACGCTGATGTATAATAAGGCTTTTTAAGCTTTTTTTGTTACTATCTCTTATCCCTTGTTTGAACATTTCAAGGACTTTTGATTTAGCTTATTTACTTTGATGGTTGTAAACTTTACCTCCATGTGTCGAGACTAACTTTTTTCATATAATCATTTGCGAGTTGATTTTCTGATATGTAATGTATTATATATTGAGATATTTTATGCTAGTTAAATACTACTCCCTATGTTCCATATTACTTGATGTTTTACTCCAATACACACATATTATAAAAAATTATTTTTTTTATCAAAAGTATCACTAAATCACAATTTAAAACTAATAGAAATAATAAAATTTCAATTGGTTACACAGTTTTGATAAAACTAAAGTTACATAGATTTGTGTAAAGATCAACTATTATGAAACAAATAAATTTCTCTAAAACATCAAATATATTGAAACGGAGGGAGTAGTATATTATGCCTAGTAAATACCAATCCATGACTCTTCGTCATATCCGGTATTCTCAATGATGTTTTTAGAATTCGCCTCGGAAGAGTAACGTTAGAGAGGAACAAGTGCTTTGCATTGGTTGAGGTTCAAAGATATTATACATCGTAACTCAAACCCTATGTCATATATTGTCCATAGATAATATCTAGGTCTAGTGAGATGAATAATGATTACAGAAATTGAAAACTGAAGTTCATAATTAATTCTGACGTCAGATAATGATGCCTTGCATGGTCTTCCAAAGAGATTTGGGGTAATCATAAATCGGACATGTCTAAATTTGAGATTTCAAAGTTGACTTCGAGTTTGCCTTGTGCCCTTGTTGTATAATACAATATGATGATTCATTTGGCCAATTATAACATGATGGTTCTCGGCCTCTATGTAATGTTCAATTGTTCATACACACACTTGAGTTCGATGCGACATCTTCCTTACTTATCTAGTTCTTTTTGTCCAACACATTTTGATATGCAAGAACATTGTGGATGTATTGGAGAGAAGATCCCACATCGGAAATATAAAAGAGACATTAGTAATATATAAGGGACTTGGGCCATTTCACTAATTGCCAATTGATTTTAAGTTGGAAGCCTATAATAAAACTCAAATCTAACATGGTATCGAGCACAGATCTTAAATACCCTAAACCCTAATTAATATTAATCCTTCCGACCAGATTTATAGGTCGTAATTAACTCGTTCGACCGGTATGTCAATTCTAAGATTTCGGCCGATAAGAGCCATCATCTCGAGGAGGGTATTAGAGATATCATATCCCACATCGGAAATTTTAAAGGACATTAACTAATATATAAAGGGTTATAGCCAATCCACTAATTGCCAATTGATTTTAAGTTGGAAGCCTATAATAAAACTCAAATCTAACATGGTATCGAGCACAGATCTTAAATACCCTAAACCCTAATTAATATTAATCCTTCCGACCAGATTTATAGGTCGTAATTAACTCGTTCGACCAACTATTAAAGTTTCCAGGACCAGTAAGTTTCTCGAAACGAGATATACCCGCATGATCCATTATGCACGCATCGAATTAGAGTTTGATCTGAATGCGCGCGAATGAACATCAGTTATCGACGCGGCAAGCCAAATTAGGATGAGAAGACGCATCGAGATCCAAGAAATGCAAATCAAGATTAAGAAGACGGCAAATCGATCGGAACGAAGACTAATCGATCGAGATGAGGACAAATCAATTCACAAATTGTAGAACGAGATGATGAAAGAAACGAAGACAACAAGAATCTGCGCTGGTAGAATTTGAAGAATCTCGCAAATCGCAGGATGAATGAAAGCACTCATGATGAACGTAGGAGCTGAAAGGAAGAATCGAAAAATCAGGGTCTCGATACCATAGTAGAATCCTTCAAGCTCAGAACGAATTGATGAAACGAGAGAGAAGAGTTTGTTATGAAGGTGAAAATGAATTGTATTATTCAGCTCAAAGAATAAGTGACTGTACATAAGTGTATATATAGAGTTGGTTAAGCTAAAGGAAACTTAAACCGAGTAAACCAGATCACAATACGGTTTTATAACTCTAATAAAAATCCTTGTAGTATTATTTTATTCTCATACAGACGATAATCGAAATGTAAGCATAATGCTTGGCCAAGACTCATCATTTTATCATCTTATCAACTTAAGCAACTTAGGGTTTAACGCTACGCCTATAGACTCTATACTTCCCATGAAACTTAAACAACATAAATACATTTTGAACCTGACACTCTTTATCTTTTTCCAGCTACTTCTCTTTGAACAACATTAGCAGATGAAAGTGTTTAGTACAACATATACAACACTGGCGGCAAGAGTATCAGCTACACAATTCTGCTCTCTACGGATAAACGAAAAGCGATGAAAGAGAAGGATGAAGATAGAAACTTGATATCTAATAAGTTCGATATCTTTCTCCAGCTACTAAGGATAGTGGGTCGATGGCAAAACCACAGTCATACTTCACATAGAGCTCAATGTGAAGACTCTAAGTCATCTATGCAGCCTCTGCTATAAGTTCAGACCACATCCAGTTGCATTTATGTGTGCAGAGACGCTGATGTATAATAAGGCTTTTAAGCTTTTTGTTACTATCTCTTATCTCTTGTTTGAACATTTCAAGGACTTTTGATTTAGCTTATTTACTTTGATGGTTGTAAACTTTACCTCCATGCATCGAGACTAACTTTTTTATCACATTCACATAATAAACTTCGAATTTTTCGACATGTAATCTATCATATATTTTATGCTAGTTAAATACTACTCCCTATGTTCCATATTACTTGATGTTTTACTCCAATACACACATATTATAAAAAATTATTTTTTTTATCAAAAGTATCACTAAATCACAATTTAAAACTAATAGAAATAATAAAATTTCAATTGGTTACACAGTTTTGATAAAACTAAAGTTACATAGATTTGTGTAAAGATCAACTATTATGAAACAAATAAATTCTCTAAAACATCAAATATATTGAAACGGAGGGAGTAGTATATTATGCCTAGTAAATACCAATCCATGACTCTTCGTCATATCCGGTATTCTCAATGATGTTTTTAGAATTCGCCTCGGAAGAGTAACGTTAGAGAGGAACAAGTGCTTTGCATTGGTTGAGGTTCAAAGATAATATACATCATAACTCAAACCCTATGTCATATATTGTCCATAGATAATATCTAGGTCTAGTGAGATGAATAATGATTACAGAAATTGAAAACTGGAACTTCATAATTAATTCTGACGTCAGATAGTGATGTCTTGTATGCTCTTCCAAAGAGATTTTGAGTAATCATAAATCGGACATCTCTAAAATTGAGATTTCAAAGTTGACTTCGAGTTTGCCTAGTGACCTTGTATAATATAATATGATGATTCATTTGGCCAATTATAACATGATGGTTCTCGGTCTCTATGTAATTTTCATATCCACACTTGAGTTCGATGCGTCATCTTCCTTATTTCTCTTCTTTTCGTCTAAGACGTTTTGATATGCAAGAACATTGTGGATGTGCCCGAAATTGTTTTTAATTTACGATTTTATCAGTTCCTTTAAACGTGGACATTTTATGAAGATATTATTATCAATATGAAAAAGGTTTTTCAAAAAATATATATATGAAAAAGCCAAAAAGGTTTTCAAATAGTATTGAAATATTGAAGTGAAAATGCGAAGAAAAAATAAAATAATAAGTTAAATCTGATGAGTTGATGTTTAGGGTAGGAGTAGGAATATAAAAAGTCAATAAGACCAGAACTTGAGTAACATTTTCAAAAAAAAATGAATAGTCGTTTGACTAATAATTTATGGCTTGGTGACGTTCAGAATCCGAATGAAAAGCTCCTTGTCACATCTTTGCACAGAGCCCCTTGCATATTATTTAAAATAATAAAACCATTATATTCCTTTTTTTCATATTAGTTATCGTTGTAAAGAAAAATTTTCGCTTCAAAATAAGTCGTTGCTGTGATTTCAATGAAAAATTTATTGATAAAATTATTTTGTTTATTTTTCTATTGGTTGAAATATGGTTAGGTGTATGGGTAATGATGTTTTTATTTTGAAAATGTACAAAATTAAATATTTTATTAATATTTGTGCATGAACCTAAAACGACAACCAAAGTGGAACGAAGATAGTCGTTTCTGGGGAAAAACATCTACGGGGATATTTTTTTTCTGAATCTATATGGTGAATGAATTGTTGGGCATGTTATAATACTCTTACCATTGTAAAATGTTTACTTTAATGTAATTACGTAACTAAATCAGCTGGTTTGAGAAGCTATAAATCATCAGTATCGTCCTAATTGAATTTTTTTTATTTAGTATTGTTGCTGATGATACATGATTTACGTATAGAAATGTGATGTATATTATTAAAAATAACTTGTTTGAATTTGAACCCATAGAATAATTGAAATCTCCAGATCACATGGCCTATTACGAACTCCTTTCAATTTAGGACGTTAAAACATCTCAAACCCATTTTTATATTTGTCTATATAGTAATATTAAGAGTTGAAATTATTCTATTTTTAGTTTTTCTAAAATAAAATGTTATTTTTGTTTATTAAGAAGAAGCAGCACTTTTAATTTTTAATTCTATATTTAAATTAAAATTTTATAGAAATATGAGTAAATTTTGTCTGTGTGAAAAGAGTTTCTCTATTTTAAGAAAACATAACAAATATATTAAAAATTATATCCTAGATTACATTTTTTTGCCAAATTGCGTCTACACTAGTATTATAAGTTGTTTTTTCTTCATATTCTCTTAAAAATATTTAGAAAGATAATTATTAAAAATTTGTTGACATGTCCTCATTATATTTTTATCATTACTATATTCTCAAATAAGAAGATAATATGTCGAAGTTATCAATTTCTACAGTGTTTCAACATGGTACCGTGAATGTTTGCTGTCAAAAAAAGAAAGATAATATGTTTTTTTTTAATATTTAAGGTATGGTATCAAAGTTAATAACATAAATAATTTCATTTACCTTGTTTTGAATTTTTGGTAAAATTTATAGAATATGATAATAACTAGTATAAATAAAATAAATTAGGAACATAATTATAAATATCACAAATTTCACATCAACTTAGAATTAAAAAAATTGTATAAATATTTATATTTCTGTTGAAATAATTAATGTATTTTATAAATACAAAACCAAAAGATGTGGATGAAATGTTAAAACTTATGGATAATTAAATTTTGAATTTTACTTCAATCAATTTTACTTGGATTCATTTATATAAGTATAAAGAAAATTCTAATCAAGTAATCAAATCTAATGAAATGTTTTATGAGTTTGCTAAATTGCTGCCTCAATCCAAATATTTTTTTTAATTGTGGTAAATTATCATGGACAAAATGGTTAAATATTTTGTTTGGGCGTATTTCATGATACGTTAGGGTTCTACATCTCTTTTTGACACATAAGATTTATATTTAAATGCTGTATAAATGAAACTTTGGTCCCTCAGTATAAATCAATGGATAGTTATAGAGTTAACCAGATATTTGATAAGTAGAGCAGAGGTACCATATTATTGTAAGAAAAACCAAGTCCTAAAACCCAAATCGGCAATCTCACACAAGAAAGCAAAGATCTTTAGTTAACGTAGAAAATAGAAATAAAAGTGAATGCGAGTGAGAAGACCAACAGAGAGACACTGTCGTCTTGTAATAAAACAGAATCTTCTTTTCAGAACAAACTACTGGATACACCACTACTTTCCCTACATTACACCAAATAACAACAACAACAACAAAAGATCCTTCGGGTTGAGTTTTTCTTCTACCAATGTCAGATCTTTTAATTCAGGATTTTCCAGAAGCAGAGCTTGATGAACAGATATCGTTGTCATTGTTTGAACCATTAGGGTTCTTAGTTTTGGAGAGTCTCTGTTTGAGCTGAAACAAAAGTTGTTGATTCTCTTGATTCAGAAGCTCAGCTTTCTTCCTTAGCCTCTCTTTTCTTTCATTATGTAACAGTTCTCCACATACAGCTTCGAGTTCAGCCTCTCCATTGCTTTATTTCTTTCTTTCTTCAAGACAAAAACAAAACAAAAACTATTATCAAGAATAAAAGACAAGAGAGTAATAGTAACAAACATCAAAGCTAGCCTGTGTTATGATTATTGTTCATATTAAATCATTACATAAGTTAACATAACACATGGGTTGTGCAGCTTCACACGTCGGATGTGAGTTACAGGGAAGATTTTTGTCGCATTTATGTCGTTTTCGTCCATAAAATGTGAATTTTTTTTTCTAAGAAATCAATGATCAAAGAGAGAAGAACATGATTATATTTCGTATGGAAGATAAAAGATAAAGCTAAGAAAAAAAATGAAAAGAGATAAAAACAAGTAATCATGATGATATGCAGTAATTACAAATGTCTTTAACGTCTATGCATTTTTGTATTGACATAAAGTAATGATTATTTTCGAAACGCAAACAAGCGAGAAAAAACAAAATGTAAGCATAATGCTTGGCCAAGACTCATCATTTTATCATCTTATCAACTTAAGCAACTTAGGGTTTAACGTTTACGCCTATAGACTTATACTTCCCATGAAACTTAAACAACATAAATACATTTTGAAACCGACACTCTTAATCTCTTATCTTTCTCCGCTACCGAGGATTATGAGTTCGATGGGAAAACCTCACTCATACTTCACCTAGACATCATTGTGAAGATTCTGAATCATCTATGCAGCTCTGTTCCAAGTTCAGATAGCCGATGTAAGTTGAAGACGCTGATGTATAATTAGTATTCTTAAGCTTTTTGTTTTGTTTTGACTATCTCTTATCTCTTGTTTGAACATTTCAAGGACTTTTGTTTAGCTTATTTACTTTGATGGTTGTAAACTTTACCTCCATGTGTCGAGACTAACTTTTTCATATAATCATTTGCGAGTTGATTTTCTGATATGTAATGTATTATATATTGAGATATTTTATGCTAGTTAAATATATTATTATTTTATTTTTTAATCTGGGGCATCTCATGCATATGGAAAGACCGACTAATCTCCGAGAGGTGTAACCCACGGATAGACCTTCTCCGGATATATGCAAAAAGATCTTAAAGCATAGGTCCATATATGTGGGGTGTCCGAAACATCATAAAGTAGTTCCTTGCAACAGGGCTCGAACTCGCAATCGGATGCGTGAAAGGGCGGTCTTTACCATTGGACTACGATGTTCGGACTAGTTAAATATATTATGCTTGATAAACTTCTCGATGTTTTGCACTGAAGAGTAACGTTAGAGAGGAACAAGTGCTTTGCATTGGTTGAGGTTCAAAGATATTATACATCGTAACTCAAACCCTATGTCATATATTGTCCATAGATAATATCTAGGTCTAGTGAGATGAATAATGATTACAGAAATTGAAAACTGAAGTTCATAATTAATTCTGACGTCAGATAATGATGCCTTGCATGGTCTTCCAAAGAGATTTGGGGTAATCATAAATCGGACATGTCTAAATTTGAGATTTCAAAGTTGACTTCGAGTTTGCCTTGTGCCCTTGTTGTATAATACAATATGATGATTCATTTGGCCAATTATAACATGATGGTTCTCGGCCTCTATGTAATGTTCAATTGTTCATACACACACTTGAGTTCGATGCGACATCTTCCTTACTTATCTAGTTCTTTTTGTCCAACACATTTTGATATGCAAGAACATTGTGGATGTATTGGAGAGAAGATCCCACATCGGAAATATAAAAGAGACATTAGTAATATATAAGGGACTTGGGCCATTTCACTAATTGCCAATTGATTTTAAGTTGGAAGCCTATAATAAAACTCAAATCTAACATGGTATCGTGAGCACATCTTAAATACCCTAAACCCTAATTAATATTAATCCTTCCTACCAGATTTATAGTCGTAATTAATACTTGCCCACCAGGTATAAAGGTCGTAATTAACTCGTTCGACCGAGTATGTCAATTCTAAGATTTCTGGCCGATAAGAGCCATCATCTCGAGGAGGGGTATTAGAGATATCATATCCCACATCGGAAATTTTAAAGGACATTAACTAATATATAAAGGGTTATAGCCAATCCACTAATTGCCAATTGGTTTTAAGTTGGAAGCCCAAGAAACTTATCATGGTATCAAAGCCGGCCCAATACCCTGACCCATTAATCCGGCCCGGACAGTGGCCCGATCAACCCATTAGCTGATGGTCCATAGAAGGCTCAGTTCTCCGAAATTGCTAGAAAAATAAAGCATTGTTTCGGAGGGGTATAATGGATTTTGCGAGATTAATGGTTATACGCACCATTATCTCGATGGAGGGTATTGGAGAGAAGATCCCACATCAGAAATATGAAAGAGACATTAGTAATATATAAGGGACTTGGGTCATTCCACTAATTGTCAATTGGTTTTATGTTGGAAGCCCAAAAAACTTGTCAGTATGTGCTCGAAATTGTCTTTAATTCTATCAAAGTTTTAAAAGTGGACATTCTTATAAAGAACTAATTATCATCATGAAAAAGGTTTAAATGATTTTGAAAGATTAGAGTGAAAATGCGAAGAAAAGGATAAAAAGTTAAATCCGATGAGTTGATGATGTTCAGGAAGTAGGAGTTGCATTACAAAAGTCAATAAGACCAGAACTCAAGTGACATTTTCAAACAAAAATGAATAGTCGTTTGACTAATAATCTGTGGTTTGATGACGTCAAATAGAATCCGTATGAAAAGCCCCTTGTCACATCTCTTTGCACAGAGCCCCTTGCATATTATTTAAAATAATAAAACCATTATATTCCCTTTTTTTCATATTAGTTATCGTTGTAAAGAAAAATTTTCGCTTCAAAATAAGTGTCGTTTGTGATTTCAATGAAAAATTTATTGATAAAATTATTTTGTTTATTTTTCTATTGTTGAAATATGGTTAGGTGTATGGGTAATGATGTTTTTAGAATTCGCCTCGGAAGAGTAACGTTAGAGAGGAACAAGTGCTTTGCATTGGTTGAGGTTCAAAGATATTATACATCGTAACTCAAACCCTATGTCATATATTGTCCATAGATAATATCTAGGTCTAGTGAGATGAATAATGATTACAGAAATTGAAAACTGAAGTTCATAATTAATTCTGACGTCAGATAATGATGCCTTGCATGGTCTTCCAAAGAGATTTGGGGTAATCATAAATCGGACATGTCTAAATTTGAGATTTCAAAGTTGACTTCGAGTTTGCCTTGTGCCCTTGTTGTATAATACAATATGATGATTCATTTGGCCAATTATAACATGATGGTTCTCGGCCTCTATGTAATGTTCAATTGTTCATACACACACTTGAGTTCGATGCGACATCTTCCTTACTTATCTAGTTCTTTTTGTCCAACACATTTTGATATGCAAGAACATTGTGGATGTATTGGAGAGAAGATCCCACATCGAAATATAAAAGAGACATTAGTAATATAAGGGACTTGGGCCATTTCACTAATTGCCAATTGATTTTAAGTTGGAAGCCTATAATAAAACTCAAATCTAACATGGTATCGAGCACGGATCTTAAATACCCTAAACCCCTAATTAATATTAATCCTTCCCGACCAGATTTATAGGTCGTAATTAATACTTGCCCACCAGGTATAAAGGTCGTAATTAACTCGTTCGACCGAGTATGTCAATTCTAAGATTTCGCCGATAAGAGCCATCATCTCGAGGAGGGTATTAGAGATATCATATCCCACATCGAAATTTTAAAGGACATTAACTAATATATAAAGGGTTATAGCCAATCCACTAATTGCCAATTGGTTTTAAGTTGGAAGCCCAAGAAACTTATCATGGTATCAAAGTTAATAACATAAATAATTTCATTTACCTTGTTTGAATTTTGGTAAAATTTATAGAATATGATAATAACTAGTATAAATAAAATAAATTAGGAACATAATTATAAATATCACAAATTTCACATCAACTTAGAATTAAAAAATTGTATAAATATTTATATTTCTGTTGAAATAATTAATGTATTTTATAAATACAAAACCAAAAGATGTGGATGAAATGTTAAAACTTATGGATAATTAAAATTTTTGAATTTTACTTCAATCAATTTTACTTGGATTCATTTATATAAGTATAAAGAAAATTCTAATCAAGTAATCAAATCTAATGAAATGTTTTATGAGTTTGCTAAATTGCTGCCTCAATCCAAATATTTTTTAATTGTGGTAAATTATCATGGACAAAATGGTTAAATATTTTGTTTGGGCGTATTTCATGATACGTTAGGGTTCTACATCTCTTTTGACACATAAGATTTATATTTAAATGCTGTATAAATGAAACTTTGGTCCCTCAGTATAAATCAATGGATAGTTATAGAGTTAACCAGATATTTGATAAGTAGAGCAGAGGTACCATATTATTGTAAGAAAAAACCAAGTCCTAAAAACCCAAATCGGCAATCTCACACAAGAAAGCAAAGATCTTTAGTTAACGTAGAAAATAGAAATAAAAGTGAATGCGAGTGAGAAGACCAACAGAGAGACACTGTCGTCTTGTAATAAAACAGAATCTTCTTTTCAGAACAAACTACTGGATACACCACTACTTTCCCTACATTACACCAAATAACAACAACAACAACAAAAGATCCTTCGGGTTGAGTTTTTTCTTCTACCAATGTCAGATCTTTTAATTCAGGATTTTCCAGAAGCAGAGCTTGATGAACAGATATCGTTGTCATTGTTTGAACCATTAGGGTTCTTAGTTTTGGAGAGTCTCTGTTTGAGCTGAAACAAAAGTTGTTGATTCTCTTGATTCAGAAGCTCAGCTTTCTTCCTTAGCCTCTCGTTTTCTTTCATTATGTAACAGTTCTCCACATACAGCTTCGAGTTCAGCCTCTCCATTGCTTTATTTCTTTCTTTCTTCAAGAACAAAACAAAAACCAAAAACTATTATCAAGAATAAAAGACAAGAGAGTAATAGTAACAAACATCAAAGCTAGCCTGTGTTATGATTATTGTTCATATTAAATCATTACATAAGTTAACATAACACATGGGTTGTGCAGCTTCACACGTCGGATGTGAGTTACAGTAGGGAAGATTTTTTGTCGCATTTATGTCGTTTTCGTCCATAAAATGTGAATTTTTTTTTTCTAAGAAATCAATGATCAAAGAGAGAAGAACATGATTATATTTCGTATGGAAGATAAAAGATAAAGCTAAGAAATGAAAAATGAAAAGAGATAAAAACAAGTAATCATGATGATATGCAGTAATTACAAATGTCTTTAACGTCTATGCATTTTTGTATTGACATATGTCATAATATAAATAGTTTATCATATACAAAGAAAATAAATTTTAATCAGAAATTTATTATGTTATAATATTATTATTTACTGTTTTATATATTGATTTTAGAAGTTCACCGTGGATGGTGCTCGTAGTTTTTAGAGAGTAAAACATTTACTTGTTTGAATTTGGACTATACAATAATTAAAATTTTCAGATACACATGTCCTAACTATTAATTTTTAACTTTCAAGAGGTTAAATCATTTTAATTCATTTCTATTATAAAAATTATAAAACAAAAATTAGTATATTTAAATAAAAATCATCTATTATATAAAAATACAAAAGAAATGAAGATACTCCTATAAAATATAATTTTCGTCATCAATACAATTAAAATATCAGCATCTTTTATATTTCTTTTATTTTGTTTAGTATTTACAGGAATGCAATTATCTTTAATTTTAATTAAAATATGAAAAATAACTAACTCACATATAACTAACTCATCATTTTGTAATATGTTAAATTCTTGTGTTTAATGCCCACCTCATATTACATGTTATCAAATATTCTCAATGTATAATACACCCTATGTTTCAATAAGATACATATTTTAGAAAAATCACGTATTAAGAAAACATCTTAAATTTAGAAAAAAACATAATATTTTTGTGTTGAACAATTTCCCATAAGTAATAGCCAATCAAAATTCAATAAACACAATTAATTTTTTAAAATTTACTATTTATCATTATTATATGCATTGAAAATGTAAAATATTGATCTTTTGAAACAAAAATTTTCCTAGAATATGAATCTTTTTGAAACATTTTTTTCTTCTAAAAAGTCTATCAAGGAAGGAGAGAGTATTATTTAATTTTATAATTTATAAAATAGTTAATAAATCTATTAAGTTACTTTATATTTATTAATAAAAATTAAAATAATAAGATAAGTAGAGAGAGTGTCAGATAAAATTCTCTTTAAAAAGTTTTTTCAGAAACCGTTTTAAAATTTGTATTGACATATGTCATAATATAAATAGTTTATCATATACAAAGAAAATAAATTTTAATCAGAAATTTATTATGTTATAATATTATTATTTACTGTTTTATATATTGATTTTTAGAAGTTCACCGTGGATGGTGCTCGTAGTTTTTTAGAGAGTAAAACATTTACTTGTTTGAATTTGGACTATACAATAATTAAAATTTTCAGATACACATGTCCTAACTATTAATTTTTTAACTTTCAAGAGGTTAAATCATTTTAATTCATTTCTATTATAAAAATTATAAAACAAAAATTAGTATATTTAAATAAAAATCATCTATTATATAAAAAATACAAAAGAAATGAAGATACTCCTATAAAATATAATTTTCGTCATCAATACAATTAAAATATCAGCATCTTTTATATTTCTTTTATTTTGTTTAGTATTTACAGGAATGCAATTATCTTTAATTTTAATTAAAATATGAAAAATAACTAACTCACATATAACTAACTCATCATTTTGTAATATGTTAAATTCTTGTGTTTAATGCCCACCTCATATTACATGTTATCAAATATTCTCAATGTATAATACACCCTATGTTTCAATAAGATACATATTTTAGAAAAATCACACGTATTAAGAAAACATCTTAAATTTAGAAAAAAAACATAATATTTTTTGTGTTGAACAATTTCCCATAAGTAATAGCCAATCAAAATTCAATAAACACAATTAATTTTCTTAAAATTTACTATTTATCATTATTATATGCATTGAAAATGTAAAATATTGATCTTTTTGAAACAAAAATTTTTCCTAGAATATGAATCTTTTTGAAACAGAGGTAGTACTAATTACATGAGTAATTGAATACAGACCCTCTATACGTATAATAATATCACTACAATGGCAGACTTATTTGACATAATATTTATCAAACAAATATAAAATTAATTTATTATTATGGTATTTCCCGAATCAAAAACAAAACCAACACCAAATCAATGTCTATAAATATTTGAATAGTTCATATATTTCGGAAATAGAAAAACTAAATGGATATCCGAATCCAAAAAAAAATTTATATATTTACAAATATTGTTTGTATTTAATTTTAAAATGATCAAATATTTTAAAATTACTATCTATAAACCGAAATATCCAAAAATGATTACCCTACTACTTTTTATCTGAAATATTTAAAATTATCTTAATTTACCGCTAGAATTAAATCACACAGATATTTTTATCTAAAATATCCAATTTTATCTGAATTATTCGTTATTTTATCCAAACTTTAAAATGTCATTTTACCCCAATCATTCAAATTATCCAAAAACAAGAATCGGACCAGAACCTAATTGAAATGAACTCAATTAAAATCAAATCAAAACCAACATGAAAACGAAATGGATATCCAAATATCCAAAATGATTACCCTACTACTTTTATCTGAAATATTTAAAATTATCTTAATTTACCGCTAGAATTAAATCACACAGATATTTTTATCTAAAATATCCAATTTTATCTGAATTATTCGTTATTTTATCCAAACTTTAAAATGTCATTTTACCCCAATCATTCAAATTATCCAAAAACAAGAATCGGACCAGAACCGAATTGAAATGAACTCAATTAAAATCAAATCAAAACCAACATGAAAACGAAATGGATATCCAAATATCCAAAATGATTACCCTACTACTTTTATCTGAAATATTTAAAATTATCTTAATTTACCGCTAGAATTAAATCACACAGATATTTTTATCTAAAATATCCAATTTTATCTGAATTATTCGTTATTTTATCCAAACTTTAAAATGTCATTTTACCCCAATCATTCAAATTATCCAAAAACAAGAATCGGACCAGAACCGAATTGAAATGAACTCAATTAAAATCAAATCAAAACCAACATGAAAACGAAATGGATATCCAAATATCCAAAATGATTACCCTACTACTTTTATCTGAAATATTTAAAATTATCTTAATTTACCGCTAGAATTAAATCACACAGATATTTTTATCTAAAATATCCAATTTTATCTGAATTATTCGTTATTTTATCCAAACTTTAAAATGTCATTTTACCCCAATCATTCGAAATTATCCAAAAACAAGAATCGGACCAGAACCGAATTGAAATGAACTCAATTAAAATCAAATCAAAACCAACATGAAAACGAAATGGATATCCAAATATCCAAAATGATTACCCTACTACTTTTATCTGAAATATTTAAAATTATCTTAATTTACCGCTAGAATTAAATCACACAGATATTTTTATCTAAAATATCCAATTTTATCTGAATTATTCGTTATTTTATCCAAACTTTAAAATGTCATTTTACCCCAATCATTCAAATTATCCAAAAACAAGAATCGGACCAGAACCGAATTGAAATGAACTCAATTAAAATCAAATCAAAACCAACATGAAAACGAAATGGATATCCAAATATCCAAAATGATTACCCTACTACTTTTATCTGAAATATTTAAAATTATCTTAATTTACCGCTAGAATTAAATCACACAGATATTTTTATCTAAAATATCCAATTTTATCTGAATTATTCGTTATTTTATCCAAACTTTAAAATGTCATTTTACCCCAATCATTCAAATTATCCAAAAACAAGAATCGGACCAGAACCGAATTGAAATGAACTCAATTAAAATCAAATCAAAACCAACATGAAAACGAAATGGATATCCAAATATCCAAAATGATTACCCTACTACTTTTATCTGAAATATTTAAAATTATCTTAATTTACCGCTAGAATTAAATCACACAGATATTTTTATCTAAAATATCCAATTTTATCTGAATTATTCGTTATTTTATCCAAACTTTAAAATGTCATTTTACCCCAATCATTCAAATTATCCAAAAACAAGAATCTTTTGAAACAGAGGTAGTACTAATTACATGAGTAATTGAATACAGACCCTCTATAATGATAATAATATCACTACAATGGCAGACTTATTTGACATAATATTTATCAAACAAATATAAAATTAATTTATTATTATGGTATTTCCTAATCAAAACAAAACCAACACCAAATCAATGTCTATAAATATTTGAATAGTTCATATATTTCGAAATAGAAAAACTAAATGGATATCCGAATCCAAAAAAAAATTTATATATTTACAAATATTGTTTGTATTTAATTTTAAAATGATCAAATATTTTAAAATTACTATCTATAAACCGAAATATCCAAAAATGATTACCCTACTACTTTTTATCTGAAATATTTAAAATTATCTTAATTTACCGCTAGAATTAAATCACCAGAATATTTGTTTATCTAAAATTTCTATTTTATCTGAATTATTCGTTATTTTATCCAAACTTTAAAATGTCATTTTACCCCAATCATTCGAAATTATCCAAAAAAACAAGAATCGGACCAGAACCGAATTGAAATGAACTCGAATTAAAATCAAATCAAAACCAACATGAAAACGAAATGGATATCCAAATATCCAAATTACAGTTTATATACTTACAAATGTTGAGTATAATTAATTTTAAAATTTTAAAATATTCTAAAATATTACCTATAAACCAAAATATCCAAAAAGTATTAGCCTACTACTTTTTATCTGAAAATTTTAAATTTTCTTTATTTTCCGCTAGAATTAAATCACCAGAATATTTGTTTATCTAAAATTTCTATTTTATCTGAATTATCTGTTATTTTATCGAAAATTAAAAAATGTCATTTTGCCCCAATTATTCGAAATTATCCAAAAAATAAGAATCAGACCAGAACCAAATTAAACTAGAAATTTTAACAGGTTCCTAACATTGTTATCCGAACCAAATCGAAAACCAAATTAACCAATCTGAAATCAAACCCAAATTCATAAATAACTGAACGATTCATATATCTCTTGAACCGAAAAAACGAAAACTGAACCGGAATCAAACTGAAAACAAAAAAAAACAAATACAAACGTGAATCAAACCAAAAATCAAACGAAAATGTCTAAACATATTAGGGTGGGACGGATCCGGATATCCGGAAAATTTGGGGTATCCGGATTCGGATTCGTCGGATCTGTGGATGTAGTATCCGGATTCGGATTCAGGACTTCCAGATATCCGGATTCCGGAAATCCATCTAGTTATCATACTATCCGCAGATATCTGGATCCGGATTCAGATTCGTAAAAATTATTAATAAAATAAAAATAATATTTTTTAAAATATAAAAATTCTAAATAATACATTAATTAAATATTTCTACAAGATTTATAAATATAAATATGAACATAATATTTAAAAAGTTAAAATATAGTAATATAAAACTAATTTTATGAACATATGCTAATATATCGAATATAATTATTTATAAAATTAAAAAATTAATATATTTTAAAAGTACGGATCCGGATCCGGATATCTGGACCTAAAAATTAAGATATCCGGATCCATATTCGGTTTTGACGGATCCTTGATTTTACTATCCGGATTCAGATCCGGACGCCTCGGATATCCTATTTTCGGAGCGGATCTCAGATCGAATCCGGATCCCGGATAATAAATCTCAGGCCTAAAACATATTAGTGAACAAACAAATAAATTAATAAATATGTCAATAAAAAATAATTCCACGTTTTGACATCACGGATTAAAATATAACGTGACTTAAATTGCTACAACATAGTATAGTCTACACGAAAATATAAGTTGTATTCTCTAAACAATATTTAAAACTTTTTTAAAATGTTTGTCATCATTATATCTTTTATCATTAATATGTTTATTCTTATAATTAAAAAGACAATATATATTGAATATATATGGTATAATATCAAACTAAATAACATAAATATATAATTTCATTTATATGGTTTTAAAATTTTGTTAAAATATGAAATATGATAGTAACTTATATATATTTATTAATAAAAATTAAAATAATAATAAAATTATTTAATATCACAGATTTTTAATCAACTTAAGATTAAAGATATTGTACAAATATTACATTCTGTAGAATTAATTATTAATGTGTTTTTAAAAATATAAACTAAAAATAAGGATGAAATGTCATAAATTGATAGATAATTTGCTTGAATTCATTAATTAGTGTAGAGAAAAGTCTAATCAAGTAACTAAATCTAACGAAATATTAAGTGAGTTCAATCCAAAGATTTTTAGTTATGGTAAATTATCATGACAAAATGGTTTTTTTGTGCACCCGGACCAAAATGGTTTAAGTACTTTGTTTGACAATATTTCATAATGAATTAGGGTTTTACATCTCTTTTGACACATAAAGATTCACATCTAAATGCTGTATAATGAGTATGTGTCTCCTTATATTGATAAATTAATTGGATAGATATAGACTTAACAAGATATTTGATAAGTAGAGAAGATGTACCATGGCATTAGTGCAAGAATCTACCATGTCCTAAAAACCCCCACAGAGGGAAGCGAAGATCTTTAGTTAACAAAAGTAAATATGAGTGAGAAGACTAACAGAGAGACATTGTCGTTTTGTAATAAAACACTTCTTTTCATAACAAACTAGTGGATACTACTACTACTGTCTTCCCCACATTACACCAAATAACAAACAGCAACAACAACAACATAAAATCCTTCGGGTTGAGTTTTTTTCTTCCACCAATTCCAAATCTTTGCTTCTTGATTTTTAATTTAGGATTGTCCAGAAGCAGAGCTTGATGGACAGTTATTGTTGTCATTGTTTGACCCATGAGGGTTCTTAGTTTTGGAGAGTTTCTGTTTGAGCTGAAACAAAAGCTGTTGATTCTCTTGATTCAGAAGCTCAGCTTTCTTCCGTAACCTCTCGTTCTCTTTCATTATGTAACAATTCTCCACATACAGCTTCGAGTTTAGCCTCTCCATTGCTTGCTTTTTACTTTCTTCAATAACAAAACAAAAGTATTGTCAAGAATAAAAGACAAAAAGAGTAATTGTAATAAATATCAAAGCTAGCGCTTGTGTTATTATTATTGTTCATAGTAAATCATTACATAACACATGGGATGTGCAGCTTCACACGTCGGATGTGAATTTTTGTCGCATTTATTTCATTTTCGGCCATAAAATGTGAATTTGTTTTTCTTCTTTTTCGAAATCAATGATCAAAGAGAGAAAACATGATTATAAGTTCGTATGGATGATAAAAAGATAAAGCTAAGAAAAGAAAAGAGATAAAAACAAGTAATCATGATGATATGCAGTAATTATAAATGTCTTAACCTCTATGCTTTTATTCGTATTGACAGAAAGTAATGATTATCTTTGAAACGCAACCAAGCGAGAAAAAAAACAGAGTAAGCAACAAAACAAAGATGGTCATCGTATAACAACTTTCCAAAGAAACGTGTTTTGTATCATCAAAAAGATAAGAAAATGAGTTTTTCTCAGTCAAAGACAAAGAAGAAAAATAAGTTTTTCTTTAAAGGAGAAAGAAATCTAACATCTTGAAAAAAAAAAAGAAATCTAACATCTTTTAAAGAACTAAATATTGAATCTTTCCATCACTGAGGAAAAAGAATAAGAAGTTTAAATAAAGAAGAAAAAAAAGAAATAACGGATTTGTCTTCATGTTGCTTGCTTGTACGAGTAACGTTACTACATAGTTTCTTGACCTAACGTAAATGCCCGCAAAAAAGAATAGAAACAGAGCAAGAAACGATAAACAGAACAGCGAAGCAGAAAGAGAGTAGACTGCAGAAACAAAGCGACAAGGCAACAGAGCATATGGTACTATCATTTGTTGGTAAAGCTTCTAGAAGATACTAAAAGAGAGATAGAAGAAAGGTATATACCTTTTGGGAAGGAGTGTTGAGCGGCAGAGTAAACGAAAAAAAAAAGGAGAGAGAGAGATGATATTGTATGTGTGTGGAAGGTAGAGGGACAAAGAGAACAAAGGGAGACACTCTCTTATATAGACCCCTTAAAGCTAGCGAGAGAAAAGGTTTTTTTATCTCTCTCCTGACACAACAATCATGCATTGTGTTGTGTTTATGCATAGATGGCGGCCGCAAGAAGAAATAGACAAGAGAGATGCGTGCATATTGCGTCATGTGAATGATGGTTATTTATTTAAGAGCAAGAAGTTAGTGAGAGAGAGAGGGGAGGAGGGGGGAGGGGGGCTTCTTTCTCTTCTTTTGAAATTGATCTTCAGGGGATTTCGTAATTCTCAAGCGCTCTTCATCGTATTCATCCTCTAAACGGAAGAAAAATCGTTAGAAGGGAACTAGCCCCCAATGTATTGTGTAACATTAAGTGATCTAATGAGGGTATTTTTGTTATTTGCGTCGTAATGCTGGAAGTAGCTATGTAGTAGAAGGCTATCGACCTCTCTAATAAAGATTCGCAGTGATGGTAAAGATTGGTCGAACCATCATATCCTTCGTGATTCAGTTTAACTGTTTTGGACCTTTTTTTTTTTTTTTGAAAATTGGCTTTCAAATTAAGAACTAAAGGAAAATAAAATATTTACAGCCCATGAGCTTAAATGAAGTTACCCAATAGTTAAAACAGATAGTAAAGAACTTTCTAGGCTCCAAGCCCACAGCCCAGTTGATGAGAAGCAGAAAGCGACTCTTGGAGTTATCGAGAGATGGAAGAGGTGATCATCGATCAAAACGAGGTAAAGATGGAAGCAATGTTTTTAAATCCGACTCGGACACTGAACCGGATGACCTCCCGGATCATCGCGTTATTGGGTCGACCACAGATGAACCGCGGGTTAATAAATTAATTAATTTTATTATATAATAATATATTAGCTATGAAAATATAGAAACTAAAGTTAAATATTTTGTGAATTTTCTAAAACATAAAATATAGTTTGGATATGTATATATTTTATGTTTAGGAACCTTTAGAAAATATTTAGCTTTAATTTCTATATTTTTATTTTCATTTGACATAGTTTGTATTTAAAAAAATTTGTAAGAAGTTAAAAGTTATGATATATAATAAAAAATATCAAGACCTAAAATTTATAAATATTTGAATGTCTAATGTGAATAATAAAATTAAGCTTCAAATCCAAATATATATAATAAAAATTTTAGAATATATATAAAACAAATTCTAAAACATAATCAAAAATTAAAACAAATTATTATATATTGGTTCAACCAGTGGTTCAACCGGTACCGGGTTCTAGGTTTTAGTGGATTTTTGCGGGTTTTATTGAGTTTTTAAATATTGGTTTTTTAACAAAATCCGAACCGGATTTATCTAGGATCACCGGGTTTACTGGTTCAACCGCGGGTCCAGATCGGGTTTCAAAATACTGGATGGAAGCCTTCAGAACCTTCAAGCAAGACGGATCCGAGACTGCAACATGGCTGAAGAGAGTTGAGGGTTTGAATCTCTGAAACTTTGAGTTTTGTTCCTAATTTGGAGGTCAATGAAGCGGAAGAGAGTATATGTTGATCGAAAAGTGTTGAAGTGCAAACGGGTGTTTCACTCATTCCAGATCCAGTAGGATGTCGATTGCCAAGCAAGCAAGGTGAGAAGTCGAAGAGGCCGTGATGATTTCCGGGTCGGAAGCATAGTCTTTTGCTCTAAGGTATTGCTGGGCATTCGGATTTTCGGTTCGGGTCGGTTCGGTTTATTCGGCTTTCGGGTTATTCGGGTTGGGGTGTTTAGGAACCGTTTAGGAACCAGATATTTTTTGGATTGGTTCGGTTCGGATTATGTCGGGTTCGGGTCGGGTTTCTATTTTTATATAAAACCCAAAGTGGAACCGAATTATTTATAATTCAGATTTGGTTTGGGTTTAAAGCCCAAAAAACCGAAAAAATCCCGAAAACCCGGGTTAAACCCGGAAAACAGAAAAGAAAAAATCGGGTAATACGGGTAGTTCGGGTTTTTTTAGAAATTTTAATTTATAAATTATATTTTACATATATTAAAATTAAAAATAATTAATATTTTTAATATATTCAAAATATTCGGGTACCCGTTCGGTTTTCGGTTCGGTCCCGGTTCGGTTTCAGCTTTTCGAGTTTAGAAATATAAGAACCGTTCGGGTTTTTGTAATTTTTGATCCGGTTTCGGTCTCGGTTTTTCGGTTCGATTCCGGTTCGGTTTTTGGGTTTCGGATAATATGCCCAGGACTACTCTAAGGTGTTTTGGACCATTTTAAAATGCTCTCTTTCTTCTTCTTATTTCCTCGTTTGCTCAATATTGGTCTAGTCAATATTATACTCAACCATAAATCATAGTTTTTGATATTTTTTTGGAATACAAATCATTTAGCTCATCTTTCCAACTTTTTTTTCCTTCATTATCATAGAATTTTGTGGTATTATTTTATAAACATAGAGTGCAGTAATTTTGAGAACTATATATGTTAATTATTCTCCATTTATTAGACATTTGTAATGTAAAATGTAACCGCAAAACATTCTAATGTTATTCCAACATGCAGTTCCATGCCATTCCCAAAGTAGTTTTTTGCTATTTAACTATTTTGCTTGTTCTTCTTGATTGATTCAGCATTTCTTATTTATATATAAGATCGATTCAAATAGTAAGTGAGGAAGAAATTAATGAAGACGAAGGAAGAGTGTTTGGATTTAGATCTCCAAAGCCTACAAAAGTATTCATAATCATAAGTGCAGTAGGGCGTGAAACATCAAACATCACATAAACAGCAAGATCATTGTTTTATGGGATAATATTTTCCTGCAAATCCACATGTACATGGCTAGAACTCGTTCGTTTGCCCCTAATTTTAAGAAAAAAAAAAACAAAAAGACGACTACAAATTTCACGTTTATGAATCTTGCGTATATCTTGTACGTCTTCTTTGAATCTTTTGTCACGGAATACATTCTAGTTACTGTATTTTATTTTTAAAAAGTGTGTTGATATTATAAATCCAACAAAAATGATCAAAAATTCGTAATTATTAGTAGGTATCATGAAATAGAACTAAAGAAGGCTTTGACCCCTTTCGGCGGATAATGAATGCCACGCCTGTGATACCGTAGCTTATCAAAAAAAAAAAAATTGAACTAAAGAATGGTGCACTTGCTTGCAACAAAGGCAATGTATTGAAGCGAGGAGCTACAATTCTTGTGGGCTTGAATTTTGATATCGCATTTCTGCCTTTCATTGGTTTCTTCTTTCGGTAAGGCTCAAATACAAGTTTGGTAATTCGGTTTGATGTTAGTATATATATCAACTGATAACTTTATAAAATATTGGTTCTCTTGACGATTTTACAAAACCATTTAGACCAATTTTCCCATACACTTAAAATTAAAAAATTTCCCCTAAACAAATCAAAAGAGTTCATTATAACGATTATAATAATCAAGATGGTTTGGGGTGGATAGTTAATATACCATGCTCTCGTTGCCCGTTCAGGGGCGGACCCAGGTGAGTAAAGGGTATGGCATGTGCCACATACTAATTGATATAAATCTATTGTGTCCATAAGCAACATGTGTAATCGTGCAGTTCTAGTGGTTCACATAGTTATAATATGTCCCACCTTCTCCGTGTTCGAGTCCATCAATTGTTTTGGTTTTTATTTTTTATTTTTAATTTGTTTCTACACTTCTAATCACCTTTCCCTTTTTCATTTATTTTGTTACCCACAGTTGTTTTTCTTTTCTTTTGTGACAATTGTTTTCTTTTCTTTCCTTTCTATAATTACCTTTTCCAAAATAAAAATATAATTTATTTCACTCCTACAAGTATTTTTATTAAACTTTCAGTATTTAAATTAAATAAAAACTAAAATGAATAAATTATTTTGTAATAAAATTATTATGTGCTATATATAATTTAAAAATATTACTTAAAATAGAAGATTTAAAATTATAAAAAATTATCTTTTTATATGATCTATTTTCTGAAAATTATAAAATGTAAACTTTTAGTTATTAATATAATTTTTTTAAAAAAATATCTAGTTTTATGAAATATATTTAATATTTTAATAAATATATATGTATACATATATATTGTGCCACATATTAAATTATTTTCTAGGTCCGTCCCTGTGCTCGTTAGACCTGTTTTATGGCTCTACATGAATTAGCAGTCATTGATCTCTCCAACCATATTTTTGATAACTCTATTTATCGCTGCCTCCAAAATATATGAATCATCAGACTATATCATATCGTACTTCTTTACCAATCAATTTTGGAGATATGTATTTTATATTGTTTGTCCATGCTCAAACTATGAATATTTCGAACTTTTCGATTACTAACATGTAATCAGGACATATTATTTAAACACACACGAACGGAGATTTTAAATCCGACAAGATGAATCGGCTGAGAGGCTGGTTAACCAAACCGAATCCTTTTCTACCGACACATCATCGTCGTTCCTCTGCCATTTCCATTGTGCATGAGTCGCATTCACCACCACCAATTGACCATGTCCGAAACTTGCTTCTCTAAACAATGATATTGCTGGAGTTGGATCTCGGTAGCTGTATATATATTAGTTATAAACATCATCAAAATCATATAATGTCACTAATATATAACGTTTTTTCTTTAATGAGCATTTTACGAAGATCTTCTTACTTTTTAGCAAGGCCTTCTTTATTTCCTCCATCTCCAATGTTAATATAAACCGGACCACATTTGTCGAATTTATCTTGGTACACCCGGTTCTGTCAACAACAAAAGTTAGCTATACAAATTCAAAATAAATAATCAAGAAACCCTTTAGACTTACAAAGCGCTCGTAAGCATGGACATGACCGGCGAAAACCAAATCCACACGAGCTTTATAAAGAAGAGTTTCCATGGATTGTTTCATCTCCACACTCTCTTTCTCTCCTTGGTGGGCTTCGTTTGTGTTGTACCACGGTGCGTGTATCACAGCCATCAACCACGGTGTGGTCTTACGATCGATGCTTTTGAGATCTTTTTCTAACCATTGGTACTGATCCGAGCCAGGCTCAAAATCTGTGTATGACCCCAACATTATAACGTGGACTCCGACAACGTTGAAGGAATAGTACAAGTTCGAGGTCGAGCCACTCTCTTCAAATGGCATGCGCCACCTGCCACAAGTATATAAAAATATAAACAATTTACATCAATTATAACCCCTTTGGTAAAAGAAACAACAGTTTTTTATATATTTTATAACCGTATATACTTTTACAAATCTTCATTTCTTTATAACTAACTGTAAGTCCGCACACAATTCTATCCTTTTAATATATGCGTGTGAACAAATGAACTTCCACATGACAATTACAAAAATATTTAGCAAAAGTTATCACTTTCTATTCATTTTCCATGCATCATGAAAACTATAAGTAAATTGGATGGTTGGATTAAAAGTGCTAAAGTACCTATTGTTATAGGCGGTGAAACTTCGACGATGGAGGACAGGAATAAGTTCTACTTCGTGGTTGCCTTGAGTGACCATCCATGGTCTTTTGCTCGCAAGTGGTTGCACCATGCGACCAAAAGTGTCCCACACGGGTTGCCACATGTCAGCGTACGACAAATCTCCAGGCAAGATAAAAACATCATGTTCCCATTTCGATACATGATCCAATGTGGATTTAGTCCATTCAGTTGTACCAAGGTCACCTTCATTTTTCATCAATTTTCAAGATTATTATCAAAATAACGGATTAAATTACAAAACTATGATCACATATATGTTTGTACGTTAAATATGTATTTTGAAATGCTATATTAGTGAATGAGGGAAAAAATGGAAAAGAGTAGTACCAGCCACTGCGAAGTTGATGGGGAACTGAGAAGGAGGGGTCTTGAAGTTGAACTCTTGGGTTGAAGATGGACCACCACATTTGTAATAATAAACTGTATTGGGTTTTAATGGGCCTATAACCACTTCGTTGATTTGGCCCGATCGATAAACCAACAGGTAGTGGTAAGAGGACGATGTTCCATTAGCCGAGCCTTCGTAATTTCCAGAGGTTGTGCCGTATACAACAGTCGGCATGATTGAGTGTCCCGTTATCCATGATATTCTCATTTTGTCCGGCCCAACCAGAGATATATGCACCTTGCAATTTATGATTTAAGTTAAAAAATCAGCATAACTAACATATTCAATACTTGGAAGAATAAGAAAATTTTCTCAAAAATAAGTTAATAAGAATAACAAAAAGCTGGAAGTGCAAACTACAAAGCGTACAAGCAAAAACCTCTGTGGGACGAAATATCTCATCTGTCTAATGGACAAAATACATAAACCTATGGTTTCAATTAGTCTTCATCGGACACATGGTTTCATGAAAATACGTCACATGGCCGTGATGGGGGCACTCACGTGCCCTTTGGTTACTATATGCTACTATTTGCATTTAAACTGTTTGTTGACTTCTGTGGAAATACATTTTTATGAGAAATTTATTTCTCCCATATTATATGTTCTGTTTTAGGATTCCTGTAAGAATCTAGCGACTAGAGAGTATGTTTCCTTGGCACAGTTAATAAAATATAGGTACTAATGCAAGGTATTTTGACAAGAAAAGCATTTGGTTTTTAGTTTGAAAATGTCAACAAAATGTCTCAATTCATAGTTTCGAAATTAATAAATGCACAAAGTACAGTGTCGGTTCCAACAACATATGTATGAACAGTGTATGAACAGTGTTTGTATCTTGCAATAATAATCAACATTCAACCCTAATTATGGCTATGCATCGATTGCAAGTATTGTATACATGTAAGAAACTAAATTGATCTGCTTAATTTTGAAAATAAAGACAGATCTGCCTATGTGAAATTCACAACATCTTGAGTGTCGTATCAAAATTCTACTTATAACGATTTACGTGAATGATACAGAATACACATATCTTAAAAATAGTACAAAAATTCATATACATATATCTATCAATATAGAGCTTAATGTAGATTACCTGTTCCGGGGACAGAGGATCGTCGCTGGACGGATGCATCACTATATCTTTCCGAGTGCCCGGCCGATCATAAGACAATACATTTGGGACCAAAACAATAAGCATTATAGCCAAGAAATCCCAAATCTTCACCATTCTGTCTTCCGGCGAAAGAGAAAGAAAGGAATAGAGAGAGCGAAGGAAAGATATCTTTGGGTTTGACAGGAACGAGGATATAAGGGACACAGGGCTTTTATAGA